>CM065719.1:85619467-85699467 GCA_033310375.1 Conus canariensis
AAAAAAGAAAGAAAAAGAAAAGAAAAAAAAAAACATAGATAGGCTAAAATAATTTTCAAAGATTTTCTTTTTAACATAAACATGCTATATTGGCGTCAACGTTAAGAACGCGAGAGCAACAGACAAAACGTTAAAGCAGGACGATTACCACGCGAAAGAAATGCACAACTACGAAAGCTTTCAGATCATTCTTTATCGTCTACAAAACTGGAAGCGGTGTTTAGACTTGCTTACTTTTGAACCACGGAATTAAATTTCACTTGAGTAATAGAAATTAATTAAACCTGCTGAATCGATGAAGATGAATCTTTCTCAGATCTTTTTCCAGCTCGAATTCTTTTTCACAGAAAGAATTTGAATGAAGCAAAAAAAAAAAGTGAGAGGAACAGAGGAAGACCCACCCCTATCCTTTTCTGCCCTCTCATAGTTGTTTAGTTCCTGAACTCTTTACACTCTAAGGTGAACGGGCTTCACCCGGGGAATCGTTCTACTCATGGGTACCCATCTGCTGTCTCTTTTTTCCGCTGCCGAGATTCGATCCTGCAACTTTCAAGTCCCTGTGAAAGGGACGTCTGATAGCGGTAGGTCGCCAGTGATACACTGCAAACTTTCAGACCTGTGAAGTTCATTTTTGTTCCTTCTCGACCAGATCCAGCTGGAACTCCTTTTAGCTTCTTCTGGTTTTCAGGGCTCTAGCCTTCTTCCTACGAAAACCTGACAGGCGTTACATCAAATGCAGATGTATCCACAACACTCTTTGTTCCAACCTCAATGGCGAAGACTTTGCCTTGAAAACCTCGATTTCCTGAAGCTGTTTGCTGGTCTGGCACACTTTTTTTTTTTTTCAGTATTGCAAATGTGAGCTTCCTCCATTATGCTTTCGTATAGCGCAGTGAGTTCAGTCACAATCCTTTGTTTTGATGAACCTGACTGGATTACTTTATCAGATCCCACGCCACTTTCTCTGATGTCTTCTGCTGGAATAGCTGTTATGCGCTCCCAGTCATCCATTCCATCAAGTCAATCCCGATTCCTTCGTGCGGATACTACGGCAGTTCCAGACCATGCTGTCGTTGGGAACTTCGTTGCTGGAACTTTCCGTTCTGGTAGCAGTTCAAGTCACACATGACATTTGGTTGTGCCTTCACGTGTACACTACTCAAAACAATTGAAGTACCACTTAGGAAAACTGCTGTCATTCGAAAGAAAACAAAGCTGAACATAATTTAATGATTGAATATTTTATTTTTATTATTCCTCAATCCATTCAAATTTATTCAAACACCGTGACAAAAAATTATCTTTGTTTTACACTTGATTAAAGAGGCATACCCCCAAAATGAAAAGTAACAAGAGTCTATGGTAGATGTCATGATGTTAATAACGGGTATGACCACCGTTCGCGTTCAAACAAGCGTCACATCGACGTCTCATGGAGTGCACCAGGCGGCGGAGAGTGTCCTGGGGGATCGCCTGCCACTCCTGCTCCAGCAACTGAAACAGCTGGTCCACGGTGTCTGCTGGAGGGTTGTGGGCCCGCACTCGCCTCCCCAGCACGTCCCACAGATGCTCTATGGGGTTCAAATCTGGTGACCTGGCAGGCCAGTCCATTCTTGTCACCTGCTGCCCTTGTAGGAACTGATTCACGATGGCGGCGCGGTGGCACGGCGCGTTGTCGTCCTGGAACTGGGCGCCCTGGCCAACTGCCCTCAGGGCGGGCATCACAAGGGGGCGGATGATGGTGTCGCGGTAGGTGGCACCGGTCAGGCGGCCTTCAACACGGTGTAGGGGGGTCCTGTGACGTAGGCTGAACCCACCCCACACCATCACGGACCCACCTCCATAGCGGTCATGCTCCCTGACGGCAGCGTCAACGTAGCGTTCTCCAGGACGTCGCCAGACGCGAACCCGCCCGTCGTTGAACCTGAGGGTGAACCTTGACTCGTCTGTGAAGAGTACTGTTGCCCATTCAGCTCTTGTCCACCTTCTATGACATGCTGCCCAGGCCCGACGATGAGCTCGATGCGCTGGGGTCAGTATTGATCTCACTGCTGGGGACCTTGACCTCAAGTTGGCGTCGTGGAGCCGGTTCCGAACTGTCTGGGTACTGACGTTGACGTTGCTGGCTTGTCGTAGCTGGTCTCGGAGTACTGTGGCACTGGCTGAACGGTCTCTCAGACAAGCGATAACAATGAACCGATCCTGCTGTCTGGAGGTGCTTCTCGTCCGTCCACGTCCCTGCTGTTCTTCAACACTTCCAGTGTTAAGCCAACGGTCTCTGAGCCTCAGAATGACTGGGTGACTCACTCCAAGCCGTCGACCAATCTCCCTCAAGCCAATACCTTCTTGGTACCATGCTATCGCTCTTCCTCTGTCGGTGTTGCTTAGTCGTTGTCTCGCAGGCATGGTTAAATCTTCCTAAATTTCGCGACTTTTTATACCCGTCAAATGTGCTAACTGATTGCAGTTCTGCTCAGAAAAGACCTTGCTTTCACGTGCATCACATTTTTTTTTCTTGCTGTGTCTGTGTCAAAATCTGGGAGCGACACAAGTTCGATAATTTCTCGGGATTTTTTTGCCTCAGATGCGACGCGGTAGATAACTGCTGACCGACTTTAACATAACAAAAATGCACGAGGAGTAGTATTTGAGAACCGGGTAAGCTTATCCAGCAGAATTTATTCAATTATCAATATTAATTGGTTTATCAGAGCTTTTTAAAAATTGCATACAAAAATTAGGGGTGGTACTTCAATTGTTTTGAGTAGTATATCTTTTATCAGGTTAGTGACGCTTTGCATGAAATCAGGACACGGTCCACGTACCTTTAGTCTGTGATGTGGATCTGCATGTTAGCAAGGGGGTGGGTGGGGAAGGGAAGGGGAAGTGAGAGAGAGAGAGGAGGGAGAGGGGGGCTAGGATGGAGGCAAGAGCATGGGTTATGGGATTTATCGTGTTCAATATGTCCGTGTCAGCTCTTATTCCATTGTTTTAGGATTTCTCTGTTCTTCAATTTAAAGTATGATGTCTGGTGCTCATGATAGTAACATCCTCGCAGGAGGCATGGTGTTCTGCTGTTATGTTCCGCCACCGTTCTAGGAGAAGAACTGGAAACTATGGAAACTGTAGGCGATCTTTGACTCTATTGCAAAGATAATTGAAATCATAGCAGATAGTTCACTCTGTGGCAAAGATCATTGAAATCATAGGTGTCATATTACTGTGCTGCAAAGATCAGTTAAATCGTAGGTGTTGTTTAACTATTGCAATGATCGTGGAAAATCATCAGATACGTTGTTTGAATCTGTTGCAAACATCGCTGATATCAGATGTGATGTTCAACTGTTCTAAACATAACTGGAATCATAACTATTGTTTTACTCTGTTGCTGCAAACATCTGTTAAATCTTAGGCGTCATAACTGAAATAATGAGTGATATTTGATTTTATTGCAAATATCACCCAAATTGTAACTGTTACTTGACTGTCTTGTAAACATCACTGAAATCAACTGCAACTGTCCCTGAAATTGTAAGTGTTATTTGACTTTATAACAATGATCACTGATGCAATATATGTTCTGACTGGAGATTGAGAGAGAGAGAGAGAGAGAGAGAGAGAGAGAGAGAGAGAAGAGAGAGAGGGAGAGAGAGAGAGAGAGAGAGAGAGAGAGAGAGAGTAGAGAGTGGAGTCTTTTCCTATCTTATCTACCCTCCTCCCCGTCCCCCACCCCATCTCTCTCTCTCTGTCTCTCTCTCTCTCTTTCTCCTCCTCCTCTTTCCCCTCCCCCTCCCCGCATATCTCTCTCTCTTTCTCTCTGTCTCTCTCTCTCCCTTCCTGTTGCTACCTCTCCTCCTCCCTACCCCCTCCCCGTTTCTCTCTCTCTCTCTCTCTCTCTCTCTCTCTCTCTCTCTCTCTCTCTCTCTCTCTCTCTCCTGGTTTTGCCTACTTTCGTATTCCTCTTCGTTCATGCAGTCTCGTGACCTTTCGATGAGAAAAGCTTAGCTCATATATCTTTGAACAGGCGATGGATCCAGTCGACCAGCTTGATAAACAAGAAGCAATCACCTGCACCCTGGGTGGTGCCCACAGGAACAGAACGCCAGCAATACCGGGTTATCAATTATTAACTCATGCCTTTGCCATCAATTAACAGTCTGTAAACGCTGCTGTGGCTGTTGAACGAGGTGCTTGTTACCTGCCCTTAACGTACTGAATCCCCCTCAACAGCCCCCCCCCCCCTCCCCTCGCCCCCCCCCCCCCCGTCCCTCCCCTCCCGACAGATTGACCTTGTTGGCACCTTTGACCGCAGGTCAGCTTTACCTTGACCCAAAGTTGGTTTACAATGAACTACGAATGATGAGATAATTATACGCCCTTGTCTGTTCTCTGTGCTCTGTGTTGGTACTTCTGCTAGGGGATTTGGTGTGGTAACCAGCAATCGATTAGAGCTATGTGCGTGTAATTATCTCATCATGGTAGCAATAGTTACTCTGTTTTGTTCGTTGTTTACTGTAAACTGTTTCCTACCTCAAAGATGACGAACTTTGAGGCAGGGAACATTATACCAGTAAACAACAAAAAAGGTAGAGTAACTACGGTGTGCATGCAAACCAATGGATTCGTGGCTCGATCCGCTTGGTAAACCACAAAATCATCTCGTGAATACATATCAGAGGGCTGCCATGAGATACTCGTGGACAGACAGCGATCTCTTCAACCTTTTTTTTCCCCTTGGGTAAACTGAACGGGATGGAGTTGTTCTGTGACGTCGGACGGAACCAGAGGGACAGGGTAGGGGCGGAGAATGGGTTGGGAAGTACTGCCATTCTCCTTCCCCAGTGAGAATATCGAGGAAGGTGTACAACCTTCTGCTCCCCCCCCCCCTGCCCCCCCCCCCCCCCCCCCCCCAAGCCCTCCCAATATTTGAAACCGAAAAATACGGATGGCGTGACATGGCGTGTGCTTAGTTTCCCACTGTCATCCCTGTCGCTGTTACAAAAATCTGGAAGCTGGAAGAACAATCCTTCTAAGCATTTGGAAAATGAGGGTCGACAGTTGGATAGGCTGCAATCCGACCTCCTCTACAGAGAGCACGTAAAACCATTTGGCAGAATCCTGTGCTTTAAAAGCAAATTGAAAGTATGTAGGTTTATGTGTTTAGTTAACTACGGTTTGTTTTTCTTCTGAAACCCTACTTGTTTATTGTTTACTGTTCCCTGCCTCATTTTATTTTCAACTTCATTTGGCAAAACCTGGATGTGTTTGGACTTGAACTGTTTTCACTGTCAGTTAAACTGCAATGAGTGGAGCCGCTCACCTGTCAGTTAAACTGCAATGAGCGGGGACGCTCACCTGTCAGTTAAACTGCAATGAGCGGAGCCGCTCACCTGTCAGTTAAACTGCAATGAGCGGAGCCGCTCATCCGTCAGTTAAACTGCAATGAGCGGAGCCGCTCATCCGTCAGTTAAACTGCAATGAGCGGAGCCGCTCACCTGTCAGTTAAACTGCAACGAGCGGAGCCGCTCATCCGTCAGTTAAACTGCAACGAGCGGGGACGCTCACCTGTCAGTTAAACTGCAATGAGCGGAGACGCTCACCTGTCAGTTAAACTGCAACGAGCGGGGACGCTTCCACGGACGTTTTCTTGTGTCGCATCCGCTGGCCATCACGTGACAGTATCTGTCAGGGAGCAGTTATATCCCTTGACTCTATGCCTGCACCCTGTGCACAGATTTTCAAGGATGGTACAGGACTACTTCCAGCTGGTTGGTTCGGCAGTCGAGGACAGTATTTCTTCGAGTCCAACTGGTACTTTTGGTGCATTTTTCACATCTTGTTGTTGGGGATATCATAGCCTTTTTTTCCCCTTTTGTTTCCCTGTTTCATCAGAACATGTTTTTCATGCATGACCTGAACTTGACCATCTCTCGCATAAAACCATCTTTCATTCCAACTCTCCAGTAACGGAGAAGATGGAGAACAAAGCACAGGTAGTAATGAGGAAAATGGGGCAGTTCTTTCCATAACGGCTGGTGCTTCA
The DNA here is from genome assembly GCA_033310375.1 of Conus canariensis. NCBI lineage: Eukaryota > Metazoa > Mollusca > Gastropoda > Neogastropoda > Conidae > Conus > Conus canariensis. The sequence goes on from CM065719.1 coordinate 85,625,511, forward strand.
CTGATCAATACAAGCGTAACCCCATAATGCCAGTCTGTAGCCTCTTATATGCACACACCCACCTTTCATCACAGTCGGTGGTCGATGAAGGGACAAGCACTGCTCAGCCAAATAACTCAACAGATAGAGAAATGTAACACGGTCTCCTTGCTTCATGCACTAATAAACAAACGCCGTGGGTCCACCTGAACTATTCTCCTTCCATTTCTTCTACTCCTGAAAAACAATATCCAGATTGCATCCGGCAATGTAAAACCACGAGCAGTTTCATCAATCAGAGTAATCGTTTCTATTAGAGAATGACTTTCGGTGTTCCGCCCAGTGATGGATTCATTCCGCTGAAAGCTGTGTCCAATCATGGATATTCGCTGATCCGTTACTTCAACATTTTACTTTGACGGTTGCTGTAGTTGACGGTTGCTGTAGCCAAGAAAGACTGCAACAGGGCAGTGGTTAGAATACTAAATTCTCAATCTAAGGGTCGCCGGTTCGAATCCCTGTAGCCAGATCAATATAGAGCGTGATTTTTCCGGACTATCTCGATCCCTGGCAGTGGTTAAATACTTACATGTATAGATTACAATGTTAATACCCCATAGTCGAAGGGTTTGTTGAAGCAAGGAAGTGTCATAGGTTCATGATATCAAGGGCACAGCATCACAGAAGACGGAGCCCATCCCTTTCCTTCCACTGCTTCATCTTTAATTCCCTGAACTGAATCAGGCAGTCATTGATGACTGTCTGAAAAGAGATGTAAGCAGTCAAGGGCAGAGGGGGGAGAGTCATCCATCCATCACCCAAGACCGTGTTGTTGTTTGACTTTTTGTTTATTTCAGTTCCTCAGTCAATCAAAACCAAACCAACCTCAGGACAGGGTGTTGAGACACACACCCATTCATCTGTCCCGGCCACCTCTCTGGTGTGGAACAGGCGTCCTCTCAAAAGATAATCACCTTTGCCTTGGTGCTGTGGCTAACCAGCATGAAACAGGTCTTCCTTTCCCAAACGGAACAGGCAAGAGCTCTGCTAGCTGTGACAAGCAGTGGGGAAGAGATCGCATTTTGGCGGGAGGCTGGTATTATTGCCTCCTGTTTACACCAACAGCTAATACGCAGCAGAATATAGGCCCTGAGCTTCAGTAAATAACAGTATTAATTAATGCTTTGTCATTACCATGAATAAATATCCATTAATGTCTGGTAATTTGTGCACATTCCTAGACAGAGATTATGCCAAGTAGACTGAATATATCCACAAACCAACTATTGTATTCCTACTCGTCCACTGGCATTCTAAAGATCATTCTGGAACCAAGCTAATTTGGCACCAAAGTGGATAACTCTTCTGACAAAAGGTCAGAATTCACTGAAATCCCTATGCACTTGCACTACCCTTATCAACTCTACTACAAAAGCTCAGAATTCACTGAAATCCCTATGCACTTACACTACCCTTACCAGCTCAACTACATACGAAAGAATAAAAATAGCAACAATAAAACGAAACATGCTCTTCAAGAGCATGAATATTAAACATTTGCAGAAGTAAACTTCTGTCCAGCCACAGAGAGGTAGGACGGATTTTCTCCATGCGTATTACAAGGGCTATTGGCGTCCGCAGTCACATGCGTGCTAAGCTGTGAAATTTGATCCCACAGGTAATACCAGCTCACGACTCTCATCCCCGCAGCCACACTCTGTAACCATACACATGGCTGTGGGCGTCATTAATCCATGTGTGGAACGCACGGAGAAAATCCAATCTACGCATGTTAAAGATTCTGAGGTCATGTCCTGGTTCTACTGATGATGCCGCTAGATGCTCGGAGAGGCACTGCGGAACGCCTCCGGGCATTCCCCATTGCCTGCTGTGGCATGCCTTGATAGTCACTCACAGCAACAGCCGTTCTTGTCATGTACCTGTCACAGCACCGTTTTTACTGAATATAGTCCTTGAGATTCTTTCTTTAGGTAAGAAGTCATTTTAGAGGACAGGAGACGTGGAGGGATAAGGAGTGGAGAGGGGTGGGGGGCTTAAAGAGGTTAGTAAAGGGGGAGGAGGGTGTCAGACACGTCTTGCCTGAAACCAGTACTTTGCCACAGCATCCAATTACAACTAAACAGTCAACAAGAGTAGCGAGAGCTTTTCATTTTTCTTTTCCTTTTTTTCTTTCTTTTTTTTTTTTTTTTTTTTTTTAAGCTAATCAAGTCAGTTAAGAGAACGACGCGTGTGGTTACTTATTCTTCATCACATTCCAGTTCAAGCATGGACGCACCGTGGGTTATTAAGTCAGTCTATTTGCACACTACCTCTTTTCTCTTTGTCTCATATAGGCCTAAAATGCGCCAAATTTACTCAGTATAATTCACAGAGGAACACTATAGTACTACAGGATCGTTGCATGTTGGCATCTAGTAAAAGAGAGGCCAGTAGCTGTATACAGCGATAGCAGCCCATTGCCTAAGGCTCTAAATTGTGGTTTGGTTGAAGAATATGAGATTCAAAGTCCGATGTGAAGTGGGATCCACCAACTTGGCTAACCCCTTCCCTCCTTAAACACACCTTATCAGTGTTGACGTGGACCTACCACTGTAAGCTGCCTTCCCGCCTGTTCTGCTTTGCCTGTAACGTTTTAAATATAGAGCCGTCTTAGAAATTCCTGGCGGGTGGAGATGCTGGAAATGAACATACACCATCATCAGTGAATGAGCAGTTAGTACAGTTTTCTTTGTCCACAGTGTGGAGACAGACTGGTACCCCGCACGAACACGGTGGTCCTCAGAAACACTGAAGAGTTTAGGCGTTTTTTCCTTTATAGATGGAGAAAAGAAAAGACAACTCTTCAGCCCCTCCTCCTCTGTGAGCACACTTTACCGATGAAGCCATTTACAACAAATCTTATACAGTTAGGATTAGTAGGATCAGAATTTGGGTTAGATTAGGCTAGGCTAGGCTAGGCTAGGCTAGGCTAGGTTATATTAGGTTAGGTTTGGTAGGGTTAGGCTGGGTTGGGCTGGATTAGAATCAGGCTAGGGTTTGGCTTAAGATTAAGGTCGTTTATTCCGAAGCTGGAGAGTTTTCTTTGTTATCGAAATTCCCATTTCTGATGCCTAATCATGCGGCCTGTAGTCTCTTCTTACAGCTTGTCCCTCGGCAGAACGGCATGGGTCTGCTGTGTCCATTGCCAGTCATGAGTGTTGTGCAGTGGGCAGTGTTGCACTGTGTGCTCTGTAATTCTTGACGATGTGTCATGGAGGCACCTCTCAGGTTGCCCGATCTTCATTTTCTTGTACAACCAGCATTCAACCTGTTAAGCCCCGTAGGCCTACATCTCAACCGATTCACAGATTATTGGAAATAATCATTTCATGAATTCAGCCGTCAAAGGGCTGTAAACAACTTAGCTGCAACGAATGAAAATGTATGAGGGAGCATGTGTAGGCAGTTGGGGCAAGGAGCCCATGTGGGGCAAAGCGCTGGAATAGTGTTTCTGCGAGATCGCTTGTTAGCCTAAAGGACGGGTTACTGGCCCTGGCTAGGTGGCGCTTGGTTTTTACAGCCGTCTGCTGGAGTTTGGGGCGTTTATCTCCAGAGGTAAGAATTTAATGTTTGATCGAATTTTGACAGATGCAGTTTTCAACTGCAGAGGTAAGAATTTAATGCTTGATTGAATTTTTTTTCTAAAACTGTCACCGTCTGCAAGCAAATGTAACTGTCGAACAGGAACGTGTCTGACGACTAAATCATATGAACAGATGACGTAGGCTAATGACTTGTTTCTGTTCACGATGTTCTGGAACGTCTCTGCAGCAATTTAGATCTAACAAAATCTGAAATGCTCACAGGAAACTGACATGTGGTAAAGAGCCCATACGTGACTGGGGCAACGAGCCAAAGGTGGGGATTCTACGCCACATCCAGGTGGGCGCTTTACCCCTGACAAAGAGCGAGAGATTGTGTAAGTGTGTGCTCTGTAATTCATGGGGAGTAAGGTGAGGTTTGATTGTGATGGACTGTGAAAGTATTTGTTAGATAAAATAGGTGATGTGCATGTTTCCATCCGATTGTGACAGAACCTTTTCAACTCTTTTATTTTGTGCATAGACAGTTGTGAAATACTATTCTTCAGACAATGACATTTTTTCCCCCTGTATTACTTTATGTAAAGCGCAAAGAGCTCGCCTGTTGGGGATGTTATATATACTCATTATTATGTTACTATGATTAAAGCCAATTTGTAGAATGTGATGATGTACTCATCAGCTGTAATCATTCCGTAGGATTTCATGAGACACTTCCTTTCCTCTCAAGATCTGAATGCCCTTCCTGAAGGATGTCAGTCACAGGACTGGTATCAATATGAACTGCAGTCAATTTTGTATACACGCTATTGAGATAGTTTATTATCAGACTTTTTTTTAGGATGGTGTGAACACGTTTATCCATGGCTAACAAAGAGTCTTTATTAAGCTGAAATACTATACCCTGCACGGCCACACACTAGAGACTGTCAGTTCCACGAAGTACCTTGGCGTGACGGTACAGAGCAACGGTAGCTGGGATGCACATATTGATGCAGTAGCTGCAAAGGCCAACCGCACGCTGGGATTCCTTCGCAGGAACCTGAAGATCGGCTCCACCTCCATTAAAGAAAGAGCTTACAAATCCCTCGTCAGGCCCATCCTAGAGTACGCCTCCACTGTATGGGACCCCCACCAAAAAAATGATATCAGCAAGCTCGAGGCAGTACAAAACAGAGCGGCGAGATTTGTCTTGAACAGACACAGGAACACCTCAAGTGTCGGAAATATGTTGGAGCAACGAAAGTGGCCCAAACTGCAACAACGAAGGAAAACAGCTAGACTCGCCATGCTCTACAAGATCCGTCACAACCTGGCCAAAGTTGAGACGAACAACCTCATACCAAAGAACAGAAGAGGGAGAGGCCACAACCAAGCGTACAGAATCCTATCATGCCGCACTGATTACTGGAAATACACATTCCTGCCACGTACCATCAGAGAGTGGAACTCACTCCCAGATGCCACAGTCACCGCTCCCTCCCTTGAGGCCTTTGTCTCAAGGGTGACCCGAACGTCCTAACAGCCTGGCCCCACCGTCAGCCAAAATAAGGCAAGCGAGGGACTAGGGCTCTGCCGGTCGGGGCTTGACCCCGGGGGCCGCTTCGGTAGCCGGAAAGGCCTGGTCCTGATGCCTGAAACAGCTGATGGCTTCCCCCACCCCCATGAGCCCGCCATTCCCACACACACCCTACACCCCATTACCCCCCCGCTTTTTTTTTTATTTTATTTTTCTCATCCATCCTGCTGCGCTCCTCCTCACTACAGTGTCAGAATGGTCAAAGTGATGACCGTGGACACCTAACAGGAAGAAGAAGAAGAAGACTAGAGTTATCCCCATCCCCACTTTTTTCTTTATTTGGATATGCTTTGTGTTAATGACTTGTTTTTCATGGTAAAAGCCCTGGATGGTTCTGTATGCAGGGTGGGCTATAATACGACTGAAACTGAATGGTTCTGTATGCAGGGTGGCTTTAATATGACTGAAACTGAATGGTTCTGTATGCAGGGTGGGCTTTAATACGACTGAAACTGAATGGTTCTGTATGCAGGGTGGGCTTTAATACGACTGAAACTGAATGGTTCTGTATGCAGGGTGGGCTTTAATACGACTGAAACTGAATGGTTCTGTATGCAGGGTGGGCTTTAATACGACTGAAACTGAATGGTTCTGTATGCAGGGTGGGCTTTAATACGACTGAAACTGAATGGTTCTGTATGCAGGGTGGGCTTTAATACGACTGAAATGCCATACATGCAGGACATGAAGAAAGGTGTGTGTATGTGTGTGTTTTATAGTGTACAGCTGGTGAGAGAGAGCGAGAGAGAGGAGAGAGAGAGAGAGAGCAGGGTGCAAAGGGAGTAGAGAATGAAAGAGAGAGAGACAGAGCGAGAGAGATATGGGTCAGAGAGGGAAAGAGGGAGGGGGGGGGGGGGGGGGAGATGGTCAGAGACTAAAGGGAGAGACAGAGAGAGGGGGAGGAAGGCACAGAGCTGGGTCAAACAGAGAGAGGGAGAGAGAGAGAACAGGGTCTGGTGAAACGAACCAGAAAGTGTAGAGAAACATGCTACTTTATTAGAGTGTATAAAGAAATCATGAATTCATTACCCTGCAATGTCAGTTCTTGTCAAACAAAAGCATAATTAAAAGATTAAAAAAAATCACACGACTGCAGAACTTGTTCAAATGACTGGAAAACTGTTACTGATCTGCAGCAGCTTAACTTCTATGACAATAGCATAACAGTACACTGTAATTCCATTGCTCAAGAATATACTGTGTTCATAAAACACTCCTGCACTTTTATTTCCTCTCTCCCTCCCCCCTCCTCCATTTTTTTTCTGTCTAATCTTCAGTGTCCTCTCAATGGTTCCCAACTGCTGATTCCAGCTCCCCTTCACACAGCCGTATACATGGCCATTCTGTGACAGTCTCATCATCAGCAATCCACAGGGAGTCATAACTCTCGAGTCACCAAGAGGTATCTTAACAGAAGAGATTCAGCGCTACCGCTCAGTCACTCTGGTAGTATTCATGCGAAGCCTGTTTCTGATTTAACATACACAGGACACTACTTACTAAGTGTCCCTGCCACCGTTTAACCACCCACTCCCTCCCCCTGACCACCTCCACCTAAGGAAGCCCTTCTTTATGTTGCACCGACAACAGTCCCATCTAAGGTCCCCCCGAACACTGTCCCCTGTGAATCTTGTCCATGAAGACTACAGATACCAGCACTACCACGGATTTGAAGGGGGATCTGAACTGAACTCACCATGCAAGCAAAATGCTGTAGAGACACAGAATCCCCCCCCCCCCCCTTTTTGTTGTTGTTGTTGTTGTTGTTGTTGTTTCTATGACGACCAGTGAAAAGGAGGATGATATCCACATGTTCTCAGTTCGGAAATGCACAGAAATCTTTCACTGCATCGTCGGATTTTTCCTGGCTTAAAAATATGTGTTTTCATTCTATGGATAAATTTGTAGCTAGAATGGAGTGTACACTGACAGATCAAAAGAATTGCCAAGCCGCTGCAGAGAGTGATTCTTTTTGGTACTTGATCCAACGAATCAAAATAAGTCATCACTGACAATGCCCACTCCCTGATCAAATTAACAACTTGGGGAAAAGAACTTCATCCGTCCGCAAAACATGGTATCACTTAGGATTAACCAATATATAAATTCACAACCAGTGTAAATTACACAAGTATTAATAACAATTCAAAACAATTCACACAAAAATAGTATAGAATCAGTCACACTGTCACACATACAAATTACCAAAACGGATCACACACACTGAATATGTTCGCCTGTTAAAAATGTCATGCCACGTCAAACCCAGGTCTTTATGATATACAACACTGGACGGTGTGCGATGACAAAAGTCAACAGTTTGCTGGCAAAAATGGATATGTTTCAAGAGCAGTCTTTCACCAATTTCACGAATCCAGCTGCATTAAAAAAAATATATATGTATAAAAAAAAAGTGTGACAAAAAAGACAGTCTATCACAAAAGACAATCACTGATTCAGCTGCATAGTATCTGGAACAGTTGATTGTTAATTGATGAGACTTGTTCATGACCAGTGCTGGGAAGTTTCTCACATTACAACATAGTATGTACAACTAATGCTGGTCAGTCACGGAGACACACTCCCATCTTATCATCTGGACAAACAGGTCAGCTATTGATCATTGACACCTCACATTCTTGGTCAGCCATTGGTCAGCAACACCTCACATTCTTGTTCAACTTTTCAATCAGTGACATCACAGGTTCTTAATCAACTACCTGATCAGTAACATTTCATATTTTTTGTCGACTGTTCATATTTTTCATCAACTATTTGGTTTGTGATGCCTCATATTCTATTTCTTTATTAATATGAACAATGTGATCAACTATTTCATCATTGTTGCTGTTGGAAAGAAGAACATGAAGTTTTCCAACAGTCAACAGCTTTCACTGATGAGAAACTTGAACAGACTTTTACAACATATCTATCACTCTCAGAACACACATTATCTGTCAGCCATGGAAGATGAAAATGGAGGCTTTGGGAAGCATGGAAAGAGAATTGATCACAGCATTCTGTAAACCAGGTCAGGTCTGTCTTTGTCAGCCAGTCTCCTCGTCTTTATCTTTTCAAATGCATGCCGAGCGTTCAAAATACAAAAGTCTTACACTCTAAAGTCACTGTATGATTTAGATGCATAACAATCTTTGTCCAGTTAATCACTCGGTGAATGAGAGATATGAAGACATCTGGTGTTCTCTCTCTTTCTCTCTATCTCTGAATGACACATTCCTCTCTTTGAGTTTGACACAAACACGCACACACTCACACAAGAGAGAGAGAGAGAGAGAGAGAGAGAACACACACACACACACACACACACACACACACACACACACACACACACACCTCTATGCACACAATTGTTGTCTCTGCATAGTAGCCAGACTAATTCAAACCGAACACTTATGCAAGCGTCAATGACTTGCTTAATTTTTCAGGTAAGAAATTATTGCTTCACTATCTCTCTTGGATGATTTATCAGCAAAAAGAGCCAACACTGAAAAACAAACACAAAACCTCCACTACAACCAACATTTTTTCATTCAAACGATACAGACAAAAATACTGCGCCTCGCATCCAAAGTTTGTCTGACTCGTCCTACCCAGCTGTGCAGAAGAAATCCACTTGTAAATAGCTAGTTGGGCTCCTTCTCTTAAAATAAGTTCTGCAGCCTACAAAGAATTCAAGTCAACTTCTGATTCAAAACAGAACAAACTACAATAACAAAACAGGAGACATTTTCATAATCTTATCGTTAGCACACATGGATGAAAAAAAAAAACCAAGCATGGTTTCTTTTTTTTTCCTTTTCTTTTGAGACAGGAACTGGGCAGGTCTAATAAATGAACAGAGGAACTTTGAGAAATAAGTCACTAAGAAGCTTGGCCACCATTCAGTGTTTCTCACTGAAATTGCTGACAGCTATATTCACTGATGTGAGACACTAAGCTCTTTTCTAATCAAGCCCTCCAAATGAACTAATGATACATTAGAACAAAAAGGTGTTAAATTGATAAACTTAGGGCAGAACTGCACTTCATTTATTCCTTAACCCTTTCAATCCTTTTAACATTTACTTTCACAGCCTAAACATGCAGTGCTCATTTATGTTCCTAGGGATTTTTCTTTTATTGCCTTAGCATACAACACTTCTCCACACATCTAGATATTTTCTTTCACTTCCTAGACATAACAATACTCCTCCATATATCTAGATTTTCTTTTTTCACTGCAAGCCATACAATACTCAAGCCATACAATACTCCTCCACAAATCTAGATATTTTCTTTCACAGCTGCAGTGTACAATACTCCTCCACATAACAAGATATTTCTCTCTCATAGCCAGGACACAGAATACCCCACCCACCCCCACCCCCTAATCTCGTTATTTTTCTTTCACTTTCCAGACACACAATCTTCTTCCACTTTGATACTTTACTTTCACAGCCAAGTCATACAACATTCCCCCACATAACTAGAAGCTTTTCTTGCACAGCAAAGACACACACTACTTCCCCACACACCCATACATTCTTCTTTCACAGCATGGCATACAACACTCCCCCACCTACTAGCACTCATGTTTCACAGCTTTGACAACAATAGCCCCCTGTTTACCAAGAAACTAGTCGATCACACCTCCTAGGAAATAAAATACGCAGTGAAGCATTTCTAGTCAGTGCTGCCCGTTTCTGAGAAGCAAAGTCAGTGATCCTGGTGAGAAGTGACTTCAGGGGAGATCAGGCCTCCAGTGTGAAATCATGGTGACTGTCAGCAGACACAGGACTTCCAAGCTGATGCACTTTTTGTTAAGGAAAATCAGCTGAATGTGTATGCATAGCACAGGGTTTTCAGTTTGGTGGAGGTCACACAAAACTAACCACACTGGATCATGCTGGACTAGACAGATGAAAAGAATGGTCACAGCTATAATCTATCAAATGACTGTGGGGTCAAGCAACCCTGGTTGGCTGCTGGCTGACCACATGGTCAGTCCAATGGGCAAGTCATCATGGGTTAACCTTGCAGTCAGCTGACTTGACCATCACTGCTAGTCACTATGTTACGCATCACAGGTGACCACGCACATCTGACTTCACAATCAGCTGATGCAACAGTATATACTCATTACTATTTGTTGCAAGGTACTGCAAATTCCCGCATACTGCAAACCCTTGGCCAGAATGCAGAAGTGCGCTTCACACTGACGGACTGTAATGTTCACATTGTTGTTACATTTTTTTTTTTTCTCCCCTGATACAGAAATAACGTCGCATGCTCTCTTAGAAGAAAAATTTGAACAAAAACAACTGTGATTAGAAAGAGAAAGGCCTGGGTGCAGTTTTCAAAATATGATGTAATGTGTAAAACTATGCAATGACTTACAAAAGAATAAATATCGCAGGAGCACATCTGCAATCGTAGGCTAGCGGGCATACTTCCCTTTCTCATCGACATAAATCTGGAATGTCGAGTTGTAATCAACAGAAAAAAATTGCCATCACCATGTCAAACGGGTTCATCAGATCACACAAAAATCCATGGACATTCTATTGAAGCTTATCAACATAACTGTATGGACAAAACATAAGGCAGTTACCACAGCAGATCTTGCACCAAAGACATCTGAGTGTGAAACACTTTGCCCGTGCTCGCACTGACTTGTAATATTTCTCTTGGTTTTGGCTATCCAACCATGGTTATTCAATCACAATACAGGGGAGGACATATTACTACCAGGTGTCTGAATACAAGTCCACTGACTGGATCAAGAGATGTTGAACAAATTTCTTTAAGCTTAAGTTCATCACAGAGCAGCAATGTTTTCCAGGTGACTGTGGTTATTAACCCTTAGGAGTAAAATGGTCTACCATTTTCACTTTCCAGCAGTGTACCATGAGCCTTGATCAAGGCTGTGCTTGTGTTGGCTCAAATATCGTCAGACTTCATCAGCAACCTATCGCAATTCAGCTTTGTTTTCAATGAGTTATAACCACTTGTTCTGGAATCACTGTTGTTTAATATGCTACCTGGAAACTTTTCATTCACACCTTGCTTGGAAAAAGTCTGCCCAGCATACTGCTCACAGCTTTTTCATTCACACTTAGTGGATAAAATGTCTGACCAATATACTGCCCACAGATTATTCATTCACACCTTAGTGGATAAAATGTCTGACCAATATACTGCCCCCAGATTATTCATTCACACCTTAGTGGATAAAATGTCTGACCAATATACTGCCCACAGATTATTCATTCACACCTTAGTGGAAGAAAATGTCTGACCAATATACTGCCCACAGATTATTCATTCACACCTTAGTGGAAGAAAATGTCTGACCAATATACTGCCCACAGATTATTCATTCACACCTTAGTGGAAGAAAATGTCTGACCAATATACTGCCCACAGATTATTCATTTACAGCCTGGTGGGGGGAAAGGTCTTACCAACACACCACCCAGAGAGTTTTTATTCACACCTTAGTGGAAGAAAATGTCTGACCAAAATACTACCCACAGATTTTTCATTCACATCTTAGTGGATAAAAAGTGACCAGTTTACTACAGCAGAGATTTTTTTTTATAATTTATTTACACCTAAGTGGGAGGGAAGTCTGCCTAATGTATTACCCAATAATATTTCATTCACACTTTAGGAGACAAAAGTCTGCTCAACATGCAACTCAAATATTTTTCATTCACACTTTAAGTGGAGAAAAAAGTGTGTTGAACATAGCACAGTGGGTAAAAGTTTGCCTAACATACTTCCCAAACATGTTTCATTCACACCTTCATAGGAAAAAGTGTCTGCCTGGAGATGTTTTCACTCATACCATAGTGGGTAAAATGTCTGTCCAAAATACTGTCTGGGGATTTTACTGACACCATAGAGAAAAATTCTGTCCAGCAATTATGTAGAGAGTTGTCATTCATACCAGAAGCAAAACAAATGCCCTACAGACAACTTGAAGATTTTCATATTCACACCAAAAAGAGGAGAAAAACCTGTCCTATGTACTACCAAGAAGTTTTTTGATTGCACTACACAGAGGAAAAAAGTTTGTTGTACATACTACTTGGCGATTTTCTTTTTTTTCATACCAATAAGGTGGGGGGGGGGGGGGGGGGGGGGGGGGGGGTCTTCCCTACATATTGCAATGAGATTTTTTACATTCACACTACCTGGAAATTTTCCTCTCATACCATACAGGAAATTCTCTAACCAGGAAAATTTTCATTTACACCATCGTATGAAAAAGAAATCTGCCTCAGTGCCTTAAAAAAACATCTACTTTTTAACCAGGAAATTTTTCATTTGCATTCTCCTATGAAAAAACACTTGCCTTACATACTACCTGGAGGGTTTTCATCCCATCACACAGGGAAAGAATTCTGACCTAAATACAAGCAGGAAACTTTTCATCCACACAATATAGGAAAAAAATGTTCTGCCCTACATACCACCTGGAGATTTTTATCCACACTGTACAAAAAAAAAAAAAAAAAGAAAACCTCTAATCTACATACTACCCAGAGCTTTTTCATTCCCATTGTACTGGGAAATATATTCTACCCTAGATACCATGTAGAGATTTTTCATTCCCATTGTACTGGGAAATATATTCTACCCTAGATACCATTTACAGATTTTTCATTCCCATCGTACTGGGAAATATATTCTACCCTAGATACCATTTAGAGATTTTTCATTCCCATCGTACTGGGAAATATATTCTACCCTAGATACCATGTAGAGATTTTTCATTCCCATCAAAGAGGACAAAGTCTGCCCAGCATATTATTACATTTTTCATTCACACCAGTAAAGAAAAAGTCTGTATATGATCTAGAGATATTTCATTCATGCTGAAAAGTCTGCCTGGTACTTTATCTGGAGATATTTCATTCATACTGAAAAGTCTGCCCTGTATATTATTAGGAGATATTTCATTCATGCTTTGAATATAAAACATAGCTCCAAATACATTGAAACTTTTCATTCTTCTCTTAAAGGTAAACTGTTACATCACATACTCAGAGTTTTTCAGGTAATTTACGGCATCGCACACAAAAGTGATTTTTCACTCCTGCCCTCTAGGCAAAACATGGTACCAGTATTTTTTTAATCATGTCTAAACAGCAACATATTGTACCAAGCTTTTTCATTCATGTCTTAAAGGTGTCCTAAGCCCCTGCAGTTTTTACATTACCATCGTCTGTGTGGTAAAATAAAAATCAAGATTTCTAATTCATATCCTAGAGGCCAAATCTGGTATCAAAAGTTGTCTTTTATGCCTCAATATGGTATCAAAATTTGTCTTTTATGTCTCAAAGTAAAACGTACTAAAAAATTTCTTTCTTATCAAAGAGATAAAATACAGAATGAGATTTTTCCTTCATATAATTCAGGTAAACTACAGAACCTTTTTTCCCCTTTTTTGTCTTACAGATAAAATATGGTACCAAGTTTCTTCTTTCATGTCTCAGAGATACAACGTATCGCCAAACTTTTCCATTTGTGTCTTAGAGGTAAAATATAGTATCAAAATTATTTCTTTCATGGCTGAGAGGTAAGATATCGGACCAAACTTCTCATTCATATCTTTAGAGGCTAAATATAGAACCAACATTTGTCTATCACATCTTAGAGGTGGATTATATTATTAAGATTTTGTAATTATGGTATATAGACCTAAACTATCGCACAACACTCTCAGAGTTTTCAATCATGTCTTAAAGATGAAAAGTAGAACCAACACAATTCAGTCAACGTTTCCGAGGTGAACACCTGGAGATCTTTCATTGATATCATGGGGTAAAATACTGTTCTGCATACTGACATATCACCCATAACTGCCTCTGTTGGCGGCACACTGCTACAGATAATATAGAAAAATAAATCAATAATTGTAAGTGAGGAAAACTGTCAGTATTGTCATTCAACATATACACTGGCCCTGTGTCAACAGACTGAGCAAGTTTCAATTAAAGCAAATGTTTATATATTTAAAACAGCAATCAATCTCGAATTGATTGACAATTCCATAGTATAGTACTAATATTCCTTTTCTTGTTACCTGAAAATTTGGGTTATCTTTCTTTCACTCCATAAAAATGTGCTAACACATACAGACCACTATACAAACATGCACACAAACTATACATACAAATTATACATTTTTCTCTGAATCTTTCTTCCCCCACATCGCACACTTACGTAAATGGAAATACAATTTCTGCATATTCGCTCTTTCTCTCTCATTTACATCATATGAAAATTCCTCATTCACGCACACACACACACAAAATCATATACACTTATACACTCAACACAAACACATTTACACACACTGACATTCTTATATTCAGTCTTGGTGGAAGAAAAATCCACATCTATTCTTTCTCTTTCACTCACTCTTTCTCCAGCATTATCTCTGCTTCCTCTTAGTCTTACCCTCTCTAGTATTCTTTCTCATTTTTCTCTGTTTCCCCCAGCTATCTTTCTCCCTTACTTTCTCCAGCACACACACACACACACACACACACACACACACACACACACGCAAAGAGCTCTCAAAACAACGTTAACAAGCATCACATGATATAATCATATCTGTGCGTCACAAAATGACACAGAACTTGGACTGTTTGGCAGCAGGAGGTAAACGGTGAGTCTGCACATTCAGATTGTAGTCCCTCATCACCGAGTCCTGTGCGATGTCGGGCAGACCGGAATGTTTTTTCTGCACTCGGTGAAGGACAATCCGGTACGTGCCCGTAATACTGTTTCGTGAATCTTTCGTGCTCAGCTTTTGAAAGTGATCGTCCGTGATGCCCAGGTCATTCAAAATGACCCTGGCTTCTTTCTCCTCCTCGGAGACAGTGTGCAGGTTGGAATGACGGGGGTTTTGGCTGTAGGACTGCAGCTCTCGAGGAAATTCCTCCCCCTCCAGCCAGTCACAGCGCTGGATTTCTTCCAGCGTGAACCGATCCTGCGGAATGTGTTTCAGAATACTGCGAATTAAAAACTGGCAACTGTCCGAGACGTATACAGGAATAATGTAGCTTCCGTCCAGGATGCACTTTTTCAACTTGGCAACTGTTTCTGCTCGGAATGGCATGACCCCGGTCACCATAAAATACAGCATGATACCCATGGCCCACACATCAACATAGCGACCAAAGTAACTTTCATCTTTGAACAGTTCTGGCGCCGCGTACGGTGGAGATCCGCAGAAGGTGTTGAGCGTTTGGTCCATGGAGGCAAAGGTACTGAAGCCGAAGTCTCCCACCTTGATCCAACGTGGATTGGCATAGAAGACGTTCTCCGCTTTCAGGTCTCTATGAATGATGTTATTGCCATGCTGTAACAGATAGCATATTGACAAAAAAAAACAATAACAATACAACACATAATGTTGACAATAATGATGATAATGATCTGCAAATACTTCACTCACTCAACCCTACACCCGAATTCTGTTTGAGCGCCACTGAACGACAGTCTGTGCCCAAACAGCATTTAAGCGAAGCAGCATGTTTACTCAAACTGGTTTATCAGCTCATGAATTTGCATTCAACTGCTAGGAAAGGGGTGTAATGTATACAAAACTTTCTTCCAAGGGGTGTAATGTGTACAGAACTTTCTTCCAAGGGGTATAATGTGTACAGAACTTTCTTTCAAGGGGTGTAATGTGTACAGAACTTTCTTCCAAGGGGTGTAATGTCTACAGAACTTTCTTCCAAGGGGTGTAATGTATTCAGAACTTTCTTCCAAGGGGTGTAATGTGTACAGAACTTTCTTCCAAGGGGTGTAATGTATACAGAACTTTCTTCCAAGGGGTGTAATGTGTACAGAACTTTCTTCCAAGGGGTGTAATGTATACAGAACTTTCTTCCAAGGGGTGTAACGTATTCAGAACTTTCTTCCTTACAGGCAGTCTAAATTTGGCTGAATAATTTGGATGATTAACGTGTTTTTCATACTTACATTCTTAAACGGAGTTATGCAAAGAATAAAATGATATCCGAGCTTGTCAAAACTGAAAATGCATCACATTACATGAAATTCTAATATGCTGAGACAAAATTCTTTTGGAGGAAGAACTTGAAACCTCTCAGTAAAATGCAGATCAGTCTAAACAGGTCCGACAGGAGAGGCTGGTGTGGCAGTAAACTTGTGAAGGGTTAAAAGGGTTAAACAACATCTAAAATATCCATCTTTCCTTCTCTCTATTTGCTCCCTTTCGACATGTTGGTGCTTGGCTTGCTGCTACCACAAGCACATGACGCATCCACAGGCATGCAACACCCCTCACTTTAGTCAGCCTGAGTTTCTCTTTTTCCTTCTCTTACACACACACACACACACACACACACACACACACACACACACACACACACACATCTAAATAAGCCATGATTAAGGACCAAGTGTGTAAGGAGCTATTTTAGGGAACAGATTACCTTCTCACAGTTTCCAGTCTCTACTCCCCCCCCCCTCCCCCCCCCCTCCCCCCCTCCCCTCACTGTCTGTTTCTCTGCCATACATGTGTGAACTACACGGCTTGACATCAACTGATACAAGCACTCTGTCACACCTCATTAACTGGAATAAAAATCGTCTTACATTCTGCAGTCGCTTTTGTCACTGCCCTCCCTGTTTCTTTTTCTTACTCCCTCTCCATCTTATCCCCAACACCCTTCCTTCCTTCCTCTGACTCATTCTGTATCATGGGTTCGCCTTTGTATTATTACAAGTGTTGAGTGATTCCAGTCATCTTTATTACTGTGATCCTACAACTTTAACTACGTCAACAGCTGCTACAACTAAACTTCTACAGGTAGGGGGGGGGGGATCTGCCATAGAGGAAAAAAAAGCAGGTTCAGCATTTTCAACACCTGAACTGGAAACTGAAAAAAATCGATCCATCTTGGACCAACCATATCGATCTTTATGGCATCTCGTTTCATCTCTCATGTCTCTGGTTTCCACAAAAATATACTCCAAATCCTTTTCTGTGTTGATTCTAGATCAATTCTTCAAGCATTGCAATCGAAAGACTTGAAAAGATCATCAAAATCAGCCATTAATTCATTTTCCATCACTACATAATACCCTAGGAACTTTCTGCTGGGTTCCATTTTACTGTTCAATTTACTTCAAAAAATAAAAAATAAAAAATAACAGCAGCGAACAGGGGTGCAAAGAATTGTTCAGAGTTAGATCAGCTTCATGTTCGACCACCAGTACAAGAAAACTACAGCTTTAGTACAATCATATGCTTGGATGCAGTTCCAGAACACCTTGAAAAAATTTGACAATACTGTAACATAAACAAACAGAAAAACATCAGTAAGAAAATACTATCCCTCATGTATTGATTGAAAATCAATGCCTTCAAATGAACAGTAAATACTGAACACACCTTTTCTATAACAAAATGAAACATTTTATCCCTGTGCTTCTTGAACACTTGGTTAAGGAAATTTTTGCATCACACACATTCATTTACTCCCATTTTATAATTACTTATAGAAGTCCTGTACACACACACAGACACACACACATACACAGGCTCTCATCCATAACCATGCACATACACAGACACATACACCACGTCCTACAGCTCCCTTCCTCTTCAGTGTGCCCCTCCTCCCCTCCCCTTACACCACTCCATTTCCCTCCTTCCTTCTCCCCCTTCCCCTCTAATATCACTTTCAGTGAACAGATGTTAAAGATGAACACACGCACGCACGCACACACACACACACACACACACACACACACACACACACACACACTAACACTAACACTAACACAGTAACACATTTACAGTACCCTTTAATTATCAAGAGTTGCTGTTTTGCTGCTAACCTAAAAAGACATTTGGAAGGAAAAAAATTGTCCACAACAGAACATAATCTTGTTCAATAAAATACTTTCATTTTGTTCCCATCCAACTGAGATTGATTATGTAACCTTTTATAGGCATCAGACTCTCTCCTTCACGACCACTCCTCCCTCTGTCCTTACAACAAAACGCAATTTCAGGCAGTACTGTATAATGACAAAATAGAATCCCATTAGCTAGCCTGTAGAAACATTTTATGCTGTTTTCCTTAACGGTTCACCTCATCGGCAGCTATCATCCCATTGGTGATGGGAGTTAACCGTGCTGTCCGCAGATCAATACAAAGCACAGCACAGGACGGAACCCTGCTCTCCCATCCTCAGGGGAGGGCATTGATTTGCCAGGGCTTGAGGATAATCAGAAGTGTCATCATGGAGAAGAATGTCGCTGATCAAAAAAGAAGTCTTTTAGGAGAGAATGGGGGCTACACCACAACGTCCCCAGAGTCGGGAATGCTGTAACGATCAGTCAAGGTCTTCTCTGAAGGACATGACACATGCTTCCAAAAGATGTTGTGATCAATAATGGACTTCTTCTCATAAAGTGACACTTGCTTCAAACTCTGTGTTGATCAATGTGGTGTTTCTCAAGTAACATGATGCATTCTTTTCAAAAGTAGTCTTGATCAGAAAATGGTCTTCCTACAGTAATCATTCTTCTTCAGAATTTCAGACTTTATGTTAAGCTTGAGCCCTGAGGGTTGTTTTAATACAAGACAGACCCTTACATAGACAGCAGCATGCTAAGCATACAAAAACATGCAAAAAAAAAAAAAAAAAAAAAGCTCAATACTGGGTAATGGAAAAAGTAAAGAACATTAAACATGTATACAAAAACATGCAGAAAAAGAAAACATGGCCATACAGCCCACAGGGTTTGGTTTGGTTAGACGGGCTGGCTGATAAGTGGGGTGGGTAGGTAAGCAAGTAGGCAAGAAGCTGCTTCCTGGTTCAGTTGGCTGGCAAGGCATCTGTAGGTTTCTGTTGGCCTGTCTTCCTGGTTCTCTTGGTGACATTACTTTTAGGCCACTCATTCTATCTTCTTCCCTTAACACAACCACACCTGATCATTCTGTCCCTGCCACAGTGCCAGCAGTCCACAGAACACTTAGTGATCAAGAGGCCACTCATTCTATCTTCTTCCCCTGACACAACCACACCTGATCATTCTGTCTCTGCCACAGTGCCAGCAGTCCACAGAACACTTAGTGATCAAGAGGCCACTCATTCTATCTTCTTCCCCTGACACAACCACACCTGATCATTCTGTCTCTGCCACAGTGCCAGCAGTCCACAGAACACTTAGTGATCAAGAGGCCACTCATTCTATCTTCTTCCCTGACACAACCACACCTGATCATTCTGTCTCTGCCACAGTGCCAGCAGTCCACAGAACACTTAGTGATCAAGAGGCCATGAGGTCCACCAAAGGTGACACTGCACTGCTGCTGAATCACTTGATGGTGTTCAGTGGGGCTTGTTCTTTTCCCATATGCACAAGACACTGCTGACGGAATCTTCGGTGATGGACAATTACTCTTTTGTTGCAGAGCCAGTCGGAGAGAGCATACCTCTCTCAGGAGCAAGCAGCTATCACATCCTCCAGTGACACAGACAGTCCACCTGATGCTTTGACTCACAGCTGGCATCAATGTGGACAAGAAATAATCACTAATGTCACCATGGCTTCATAGTGGGGTGACTGCAGGTGGAAACTGAGGCAAGAGCAAAAATAAGAGTTACTGCGCCACCAATCGGAAAGAACGAATTACAAAGTAAACACGTGTTTTAACATATCCGACCTTCTCCAGGCAAGACAAATAACATTCAAGACAATGAAAATGAAGTCACTTATCTCTTTAAACTATGATCACACACATATACACTCCTACTGTCACCATGACAGCAAGGCCTAAAAAGCCACACAATTCACAACATTTGGTTTTCTTTTTCATGAAGATGAGGATGAAGGTACAGTGAAGTTCCACTACGGTTGGACGATGTGACAGGGCCGTATTCTATGTTACCATTCATAATAAACCCGATAGGCTTCCCCTGGATGTTTTTAAGCAACTACCTAACATCTAGAACAGAATTCTAAAGGATCATTAGTAAATCACCGAACTGTTTTATTTGCAACATGCGCATATCTAACCCTGCCACTTGCTTTTGAAAGTCTAGCAATTCACTTGGCTTACAGATTTGTTTTAAACTTGCCTTGCATGAGACCCCTTTACACTGACTAAGAAACCCAATAAATAATTTGTGGGCCTGTTCAGCAAGCTCTGATCTGCTGTTGTTATGCCCACTTCAGAATTTCAAAGGGCAGATCCTAGTGATGGGTATTTTTCAATTTCAAAGGGTTAAGATTAAGATTAAGATTAAAATTATAGTCCCGTCAACAGCAGAGGTTATCTCAGGACTGTCACCACGTTTCAAACTACCACGTATACATGTTAAAAAAGGATTAAAAGCAAAACCTTACCCAACCCATTAAAAAAAGATTAAAAGAACCAACCCTAGAATTTCAAAGGGTTGACTGATATTTCAATGGGTCATGATGCAAAACATGTGTGTCAACAGAAGCCGTATCCCAGATAACCAGACCCTCAAAATTCCAAACTTACCATGTGAGACACAGCCGCCACCACCTGGGCAAAGACGCTCTTAGCCTCGTTCTCCGGGAGCTTGCCCTCGTTGGAGATCTTGTTGAAAAGCTCCCCGCCTCCAGCATACTCCATGATGATGTGCAGCTTGGCTAGCGTCTCCACCACCTCATAGAGGCGAATGACGTTGGGGTGGTGCAGTCGCTCCATGCTGGAGATCTCCCGGGACAACAGGCGCTGGGTCTTCTGGTCCAGCTTGGTCTTGTCCAGGATCTTGATGGCCACTTTCTCTGCAAATATGCCACACACACATGCACTGCCATGTTGGTTCTATTATCATCATTGTTGTCTAAAATACTGATGGTCACTTTCTATGCAACCATGCCACACACACATGCACTGTCAGGTTGGTGCTATTATCATCATTGTTGTCTAAAATATTGATGGCCACTTTCTCTGCAAATATGCCACACACACATGCACTGTCAGGTTGGTGTTATTATCATCACTGTTGTCTGAAATAGTGATGGCCACTTTCTCTGCAACCATGCCACACACACATGCACTGTCACTGCTGGTGCTATCACCATCATCATCATTACTATAATCACTGTTGTCTAAGATCTTGATTTGGCATTTTCTCTGCAGCCATGCCACACACAGACACCTACTGTCACTGCTGGTGCTCTGATCATCTTTGTCATTATTATCATATGTTGTCTACAATATTGATGGCCACTTTCTCTGTAACCATGCCACACCCAGACATGCAGTGTCACTGATGGTGCTGTCACCATCATAGTCATTATTATCACTGTTGTCTATGTTTGTGATTAAGCATTTTCTCTGTAACCATGCCACACACAGACATGCAGTGCCACTGATGGTGCTATCACCATCATAGTCATTATCATCATTGTTGCCTATGTTTGTGATTAAGCATTTCCTCTGTAACCATGCCACACAGAGGTACATTTTCTCACTGTTGGAGCTATACAATCATCAACATTATTATCATTGTTGTCTAAGATCTTGACTTAGCCTTTTTCTCAGTAACCAGGATAAACAGACACCCATTGTCACTGTTGGTGCTATTACCACCATCTTCATTATTATGCTTGTTGTCTAGGATCTTGATTTAGCATTTTCTATGTGACCATGCCACACAGAGACATGCCTTGTCAGTGTTAGTGCTGTCCATCATCGTCATTATTATCATTGTTGTCAAGGGTCTTGGTCTCTATTTCCTCTGTAACCGTGCCTGCAGAGAATCACTGAACTGTCATTGCTGGAGTCTTTATCATCCTCATCACCTTCTTCATCATCATCATCAATACTGTCAATGGATGTATGCAGAAACAGGCACAAGCTTGTCCTTGGTTTTATTTTTATCAACATTAGTAACTACTTATTCTACAACTTTTCCCCTCTCCATTCCATTTTCTGGACTCAATTCCTTGTGAATATGTAACAACGGGTATTTAAATTTCTGTTCATTGGTTTACAATGAGAGAGCTGTTGTTCCTAATTATACATCAAAGAAAGTTTTTAATCGTGTTTCTTTCTAGATGCAAATGAAAACATGGTAACAGACTGTTGTTACGCTGAAATCTGCCCCCAAACTGTGGAGGTAAGAGTCTATGTGTGGTACTATGCAACATAATATATGACATAACTTAATCTATGATGCAACATAACATGTGATACTATAAAATCTAATTCGTTATGTAATTCAAAACTTATATCTGATGTGATACAACATCACATATGATGCTGTATAACATACATAACACAATACAGCATGAAATATTACACAACATAATCTATGGTACAACACAACATAATTCTTCACTCAGTACAATGTAACATATAAACTAACAATAATTCATCATCACACATGACACAGTATACAATATGTTGCAGCGTAGAATGTATATAATACTCAATAATGTATACAGCATAATACAACGTAACAGATATCTATGATACGAGATAACGACACAAAATGATACATTATACAAAAGACTGTTAGTTCATTAATCAGTATTAATCTTGATCAACAGTTAGCGAATAAACAAAAAGCATTACACTGTATTTTTAGTGAGACATTACATTTCTTCTTTGATTTGAATGTTAAAGTGTGAGTGTGAGTGGAGACAGAGAGAGAGAGAGAGTGTGTGTGAATGTGTGCACACTTGCATGCACACACCTGTGAGTGTATGTGGAGGCTGAGAGCATATGTACAAGTATATGTCTGTATGAGTGTGTATCAACACCAGAGGAAGAGATAGGAGTGGGATGGAGGTGGGGGTAGACAGAGAGAGGGAGGGGGACACACAGACAGACAGAATGAGAAGAGGGAGTGAGAGAAAGAGGGAAGAAAGACAGATAAAGCAAGAGAGAGAGAGAAAGACAGAAATAAAGACAGACAGACAGACAGAGAGAGAATCTTGTGGAAACTCAAGAGGCATAAGTCCATATCATTCTTGGTGCTGTGCTTATAAGTGAGAACTAGCTTGTCATATGGCTTCTACCCTTCAAACTGAGGCTAAGTGAAGCAGATGATATGGTAAATACGTAACAGCTTTACAGTTCCACATGTGTACACACACACACATATACACTACCAGTCTTATGCCCATATTAGCATGAATAAACCCACACCCACCGACATTGGAAAATGGCCAGCACCTAATCCCCTCTGTGTGTGCACAGCATTAACATGCATGCAAAAAATCAAACAAGAACATAGTTTTGAAAACACCAAATGTGCTCAGAGTACATTTTCGTGTTTGGTTCCTGTTTCTCTACACACATTAGACCCAGACACTTTTCCGGTGTGATTAACTTCATTCCGGATGACTAACAAGATCACTCATGACAAAGATGGCTGACACACAAGCCAACTTGCAAAATAACCCAGAATACAGAGAATCGTACAGGCCCTAGGACAAATCCACGTGCTTCTTCCCTTTGTTATATTTCTTTCAGATCATTCAATGGTGTGCTGTCATAGCACTGAAGTTTTTGAATGGTTGTTTTCACTGTGTCAACCATTTCTTCTGTGTTTTCTTCACGGTCACCCAGGCCGCAGTGTCGAGTTTCTTTTGGCTACTGAGTCTGAAATGGGTTACATCACTGCACTTGGTGGCAGTTCAAACATGTCACTTTGTGTAGAAATTCAAGGCCTGATCAGCATGCATGCTTAATGCATATGCCCGTGAAGTCTTTTCCATGTGCTTCTTACTTCTTCATTCATATTTTTTTGGACATCCTTGTGTGAAGCTCCTTGAGAATTTGGCGAAAACAAATCAAAGCAAACAAAAACATTGTTCTTCAAAATCCTGTTCTTCCTTTCCCTGGTTTCATGGAAACAGTTTCTGGTGTGTTTATGTGATACTGGTGAGTAAAATTGGGGAGAAGGGAGCAGTGGTAGATAACAAAAACAACAGTGCACCAGCTGCTGTGGCGAAGTGGTTGGCGTCACAGACTCCGGGCTTGAAGGTTGTGGGCTCAATTCTCATCAGAGTCATGTGGGAGTTTTCTTCCACAACCGGCTCCTACCCAGAGCTGAGTTAGCAATGGGCTCAGTTGGGAAGACTGGGACAACACAGGCGAGTTTCATCCACTTAATGGATACGTTTCTTAGAGTGTTGCTCAAATTTCCTGACCAACACCGCAGGTGTCTGTATCTCTTGAGCCTGGTTGCTGCAATGATATATTATGAAAGGAAGTGTAGAGTACAGCCCTGTCATGCAGTCTCAGCTGGAATGGAAATCCGTAGCATCATTTTCACCATCCTCATTCTCATCGATCAGCATAAAAAAAGTCTCAAATTCTGTGGCTCTTCATGCCCTGCTCTCATGGTGACCTCAGTTTTCATGTTCTCTCCACGTCTGTGGCCTTGGTTTGATTCCATCAGGGTCTCCGATATCGGCAAGTCCATAGGGGCTGTCGTTGGACAGACATGGTGGCGCCCTCCAGAGGGAGCGCTCACTCACGCCGGCTCCGCGACTAAGCAATTATTGTCATCAGTAGGGGGCTTAGTAAGTTGTGTCCTACATATGTCGGATCAGAATAGGTGCCACTGAACACCACCAAAGTGACTCGGCAGCAGTGCAGTGTCTCCTCCAGTGGGTTGCCTCTTGACGACTTGATACTGACTGCTCCCAGTGGATTGCCGGTGCCGGGGCTGTGGCGGGACTGACCGGGCTGTGTCTGTGGATGGAGTGTCGGAATGAGCAGCGTGGAAGCACTGCCACTGAGGTGGCACAGAAGATGGGACAGCAAAAAAAAAAAACAACAAAAAAACCAGTGCAGAACATTGTCATCTGCATTGAAAAACTTGACAGCATTATTATTATAACTATAACATTGTGAAAACATGGCCACATGGATGTTAATCTCAGCTGAACTCAATTTGCTTGTTTTCATTTTGATGCTTGCTACCTGCTCAGAAAAAAAAAAAAAATCTTTTAAATCTCATTTAGTGAAAACTTGGGCAGGCTAGTGGAATTTTCTATGTACAAGCCCAGACAGATAGTGACAATTTTCAGTTTTGTCTAGCCCTGGTGACAGACACCTGGGCAATCAGGGATTCCCATGGCTCTGTCCTCCATCACGTGCAACAGGACAGAGGAGTTGGGACCCGGCCAGTCCATGTTCTTCATCAACACTTCTTCAGTCTGTCTGTGGAGTTCCACCCTCCACTGAACACTGTTGAATGGTCTTGGGAGAGAGAGTGATAATGAGATACATGTCCTCCACTGTCTCTTGTAGAATGACTTTGAACAGGGAGTCATGGCCAGATACATCTCCAGCCTCTGTGGTGCCTTGTAAGATGGTCATGGACAGGGAGTGATGGTGAGATACATGTACTCCACTTTATCATTTTGAATGGTTTTGTACAGATGAGATACAGGTTCACCTTTCACTGAACCTTGTCAGGTGGTCCTAAACAATGGAGTTAAGGAGGGACACATGTCCATCCTTCACAATACCCGGTAGGATGGTCTTGGACGTGGAGTCATAGTGAGACACATATCAGTCCTCTACTGTGCCCTCTAAAAATGGTCTTGGACAAGAAGTCATGGAGAGATATATATTCAACTTCGACTGCTCCCTGTAGAATGGTTCTGAACAGGGAGTCATCTTGAGATATATACCCACCCTCCACTATACCCTGTAGAATGGTCTTGCACAGCAAATTATGATGAGATGTATGTCCATCTCCTATTTTGCCCTATGGCGAAGGTTTTGGACAAAGAATCACGGTGAGATCCACGTCCACCTTCCACTCTACTCTGTGGGCTTAAGTTAATGATGAGATAAATCCCGCATCGAGCAAGCTAATGGCATCTGGTAACTGTAAAAAATTGTTGTCTGCCAGCCGATGCACTGACTGCTAGCCTTAGATGCATACCCTCTGTATGACAGACTGATAAATGGTCTGACACTCTAATTCTCCAGTACTGTGGCTTTCATCACAGAAGACAGAATGAGTCCCGGACAAGCTTCCTCTTCCTACAATGAAGAGAGATCCAGATAAATCAGGTTCATGGAGTGACATCTCTGAAAATCAGACCACCGACCTCTTCTCCTCTCACTTCCTTCCATTCTCCAAGCTCTCCTACTATCTCTCCCTCTCTTTTCCTTTGATCTCCAGCCTGTCACAGTTCTATAAACCTGAGCTTCGTGATCGTGGAAGAGTTGTTATGGTACGAGTCCTACCCTCTTTGCTGCGTGTAGAGCACAACAAACATATAAAGAGACGTAAGCTAGCAAGCCAGCCACATTATTCTTCCCACAGGCACCAGCTGTTGGAAAGTTGCTACTCTTTACAAACTGAACGGTCCATGCAATGTAAAGCAAGCTCAGTTTGTCTTCAAGAAAGCTGAATCTGCAATGAATTCTGGGAAGGAATTTCTCAGTGGGGTACATCATGCAGTTTCATCATAGGTTCACAGTGACTGCTTATGCAACAATAATCGAGTCACACTGACAGCTACAAAGACAGTGTCATCTGGCCTTGTTCGCAAAATTTAAGACCGATTTGAGGAAAAAAGTAATAAAATTGTGAAATGGTTCCACACAACAAACTCGGACCATCTAAACCAATGGACCTCTGTGGCTGCTGGTCTGGAAATCAACCACAGAGAGAATAATAGAGATCTTTTGAGGAAAATAATTTGTTGTTTTACAATTGTACCAAAGATTTTAACCCAAAACTCTGAATGAAATTGTCATTGTAAAACACAATAAATCGTAAACATTTTAAGACAACATCAACGTGACCATTGACTTTATGAGTTAATCAAAGATTGAAATGATCTCTTACAGATAGTTGTATATTATACACCCCTTTTCTAAACAGAATTCAGACTGATGTTTGGCACATTCTTACACATGGTGAAACACCTTTGGGGATTTACACAAAAAATGAGACACCTGGCTGTAGCACTAGCCCTTACCTGCCTATGTTTCTTTATCGGCTTATGACAGTACCTATTGATCTCCACATGTCACTCTACGTCCCTCTTCGACTAAGACCTTTGCTTGGTCAGTGTGTGAATGAGCCACTTTCAGGGCAGTCTCCTTAGCTAGTGTGGAGTGGGGGTGGTTTGGTGGGTGGGAGATGGGTAGAGATGGATTTGGAAGGAGCATGCACATACACTCATGTGCTTTTAGGCATGTACGTATGTCCAATATACATATATTTACATGAATTAATAAAATTCCGTTAAGTCATTCCACTCTGTTAATTTCATCATTCTGTATCTGTTCATTCTGCCATTAAGCCATCATGGTCACAACAAATTGCATTAATCTACTGGAGCTTGCACTATGTATTTGTGACCTCTTAATTGTTTTTCTTCTTTCTTTCTCTTTTCAGTTTAGATCCTCCAAGCCACCAATGGGGTTACAGGACAAATCAATTTTTGATTCTGTTAACATTTGCAAATAACAGTGTACATCTCTGGATCCTAAAGAATGTTTTATTTCTCAGGTGCACTGGTCTCACCTTACTCAGGTTTTGTTCTTCAGTCATGTTACAGGGCATCTGACGAAATAACTTCCTCAAACTAAGGCTGTCAAGAGCCAGTGACTCCTCCTGATCAGATATTCTGTATTTCAGCATAGGTGATTCTCAAGTCCACCTTAATTAGGGTTGCTATCCTTGAGATGTTTTCAGAAGCAACATGTTACCAGTTGACCACAAGAATCACTGACGTCCAGCATACTTTGGCTGGACTTCCACTGTCTGATCCACCTGAACACGGTGATCGTTGACAGGGACAGGTCTCCAAAACAGTGTTTCACACTTTGAAAGCACTCTTGAAAAGATTTCCTCTGGTAGTAATCATAATAAAACCATGGTTTGAAAATCCCTTCAACAGTCACACCTCTGGAGGGACCACCTATCAACCTTCCCGAGCATTATGACATGCTCAGAGCAGAAAGACTCTATGGAATCAAATGATTTTTTTTTCCTCATCGTTAGAATTAAGAAGCTGGTCTACAACATGACCTACAGTACAAATTCATGATGTTATTGGTTTGTCCAGGCAGCCAGGTTTCCTGACTGTCCCTTGTACTGAGGCAGAGCTAAAGAGAAAGGGAATCTGTAGGACTGTGGCAGGAAGGATAGACCAGAGCCAAGTCTGCTGGAGCGCTATCATCAACGGCCTCTGCTCCCTTGGAGGTGAAACTGACTGCCTCAGTAAGTACTGTGTGAATCTCTCTACCAGCGTGGAAACCTCTGTAGGTCAACAGAGTGAACTTGTGTACAAACATGAAGGTGTTTCACCATCTGTGAAACCAAGAGTGTGCTACTATTTCCAACAAAACTATCAGTGATTTTCCATCCATTACACCTGCAACACAATTTCAACTAACTGTTTCACTCTTTTCTACATCACAGATTATGATTTCAACAAAACTTTCTGTCAGTTACGTCATGAATGTTTTACTTTTTCAGCATGAAGACGAACCTACTCTGTTACATCAGGAATATGATACCATTTTGATGATATCAATTCTGTATCTTCACAATAAAATCACAACTTAAACATCACTATTTGAACATGACTAGTAATATGGTAATTCAACTGCATCATGAATTTGGTTCCATTTCAACTAGGCTATAAATGTATTACTGTGTGTTACAAAATACATTACTATTTCAACAAAATCATCTGTGTATCTCTGTCTTGACCATCACAAACAGAAATACTCTGTTGACATAATGACTGTCTCTGTTACATCATATATAGATATATAACACTTTTCCAACATAACTGTTATAATGTCTTTGCTATGTTACAAATACAATACTTTTTTTAATATACCTATTATGATGCCTGTTACATCACAAATACAACCCTTTCCCCACATGATTATAATGCTCTTTCTTACTTCATGACTACAATATCACGACAACACTGTTTCAATAAGACAACACATCTGTCGATTACTTTACATCATGACTACAGTGCTCTTTCAAAAAAAAAAAAAATCATCCCTTCCCATCTCCCCCATCCCTCACTCACCTTTGGTCAAGGCATGGATGCCCAGTTTGACCTGGGAGAAGTTGCCCGAGCCAAGCTCCCCGCGGATCCTGTAGAAGCCGATCCTCTTGCCTAGCGTGATCTCCTTGATGACCCGCTGGTCCTGGCTCAGGTCTTGAGACAGGCGCTCATAGGGCGTCAACCGACGCTCCTCGCTCACCTCCACCACGGAAGAAGAGTGGGCGGAATGGATGGAAGGGGTCACTGAGATTTGTCGGTTGACGTGCGACGGTTCTGTCCGGCTGCGGTGAAGCATGGAGGGCCTCTCAAAGGGCACAGTGACCTCCTCGATGCCGTCATCTTCTTCCTGCGTGCCCTGCATCTCCTTCATTTCTTCGGCTGGCCCTGGGGATGTGTGGGAAGGCAGGGATGTGGGGAATCTAGCATGACTTCATGGGTGAGACAAAAGCATCTTCATGCTTCTTTGCATCGCTGGCTATTGGATGTGCTGGTTCTCTGTTATATCACATAGTATGTATATTTAAAAAAAAATTTTTTATCAGACCTTAACAATTAACAAGTTTAGCTTTATGTAATACTGTATAAAATAATGCCAGAAGGAATAAAGTCATACATTTTCAGTTCTCAATGAACAAAAAAATTCACTTGGTTCTTCCTATCACTAACACAGGTCCACTGTTTTTCAAGTTATATACTGAAAATACACATGACTTTTTTCATGTGTCACTGATCTTGTGTCTTTTTGTTCATACAATGAGTCTATAACTAGCAGAAGACTGATCCAAGGATTCATTTCAGTGCAATCAGCACTTCACAGGAAAATTTCATGACAATTGTTATTCATGCTGTTTTTCTGATTAGTAACCTACCTATGTCTACCCAGAGTTTCCAAGCTCTTGAGCAATTTATGGGACTTTTCTTGGCTATCCACTTTTGTGGGACATTCCTTGGCTATCCAGCATTCTCGCTATGAGCAACGTTTCTCTGAAAATTTCCTGGTCTTAATTCATGTCCTTCAGCCAAGATGTCATCTGAAAAGTCTGTCCAGTTTGACCGCTGTCCCTTTAACACCATGTGAAAGAAATTCCCCTGTCTGCCCAGTACATTCCTTCCAACCATCACTTCAATGACAGCACTTTGGTCTTGGAACTAGGAGAAGACACTGTACCTACTTTGGACATCACAGACAGTTCTCAGGGGTTTCCAGGTAACGGCCGTATCAGTGACGCAACATCCTGTTCATGCCAGTCTGTGCCCGGTCTCGCTGTAACCATGACCACAGGGGCAAGGAGGGAGGGAGAGTGGGTGCCAGTGGGTGCCAGAAGGTGAGGATGGTGTCTGGTCACTCATCCTGTGACCTCAGCGGAAACCAGGCAACAGGAGGATGGGAATGAGGAGTGGACGTTGACACCTCCACCAAGCTGAAGCCTCACAGACTTGCTACATATTTGACACCTCCTTTGTTGGCTCTGTGCATCACCATCTGGAAACAAAGCGGAAAACAAGAATGGTGATTTTAGACATAAAAATCATATACACTGTGTTTCGGTGCTTGCATTAACAATTGCAGCACACAGATATGTTACTATCTGTGGCTGGTCCCACAACAGTTACCCTCACATGCCTGAACAGAACTGCAAACCCCCCCCCCCCCCCAAATCCATCCCCCTTCCCCCCCACACCTCCCTCCCCCCCCACCCCCACCCCCCCACCTCTCCTCTGATCCACCTCCTGATGACCAAATATTCTTCACTGGGAAGTGACAAAATCATCTGTGGTCAATAAAATCAGTTTAACACAAAATGATCAGACACTCTCAAGCTAAATCTTTTCTTTCAAGAATTATCAACGTCAGTTTTTTCAAAACTCCTACTCCCTCTCCCGTTTCCCATACATACACTTCTTAAAGATTTACATATGAAATAACTCTGATGACCATCTTTTCAAAAATGAAAGAAAAAATTCTTTACGTCTTACTCATGTACATGTGTGTTTGTGTGTGAGAGAGAGAGAGGGAGGGGAAAGGTTCTGGAGGAGTGTGAGCAGGCTTCACACTTTGTTAGGTAGTGTAAAGGCCAGTAATGTACAGCAAAGCAAACGAAGTAATGATCTGAAAGTTCAGCGCTAGTTTTCTCTCTGTTTTTTTTGTTTGTTTTTTTTTCCCCCTTTTTTCTCAGTATTCAACTCAACTTTGCCATGCTTCTTTCAGGTCCTTAGCAACATGATTTTCTAACGAAAGCAACAGAACCCCCTGTTTACTGTGTTGTAACTATGCACAGCAAAGAATACAGAGAGAGAGAGAGGGGTGGGGGGGGGGGGGGGGGAGGGGAGAGAGACAGACAGACAAACAGACAGACAGCAAACAGGCTGAAAGACAGACTGAGGTAGAGGTAGACAAACAGAGCGAGAGAGAGAGACAGAGAGAGAGGACAGAGAGAGAGAGAGACAGAGAGGAGGATGGAAGGATGTAGGGTGGGATGGGTCAGAGAGAGAGAGAGAATTATGAGAGCAAGAGAGACTGTTTGAGAGTGACTAAGAACAAGCGAGAGAGAGGGGAAACACAAGAGAGAGAGAGAGAGAGAGAGAGAGAGAGAGAGAGAGAGAGAGAGAGAGAGACGGAGAGACTAAAAGAGCGAGAGTGAGAGCGAGTTACAACTTTGATATCAGATGTGGTGCATTTCTAACTGCCATTCCGTCAAACAGCCAACAACATCAAAAGCTTAGTCATAAAACTGTTCCTGGACTGAAAAGACCAATCTTTCCAACAACCTGGCCTCCCTTTCATTACATGAAAGCTGGGGGCTACAAGCAGAACACTGCTTGGAACAGCATGACACAGCACCACAATGAACACAGAAGACCTCAACATGCATGTTTTACAACCTGCTTAGCTTGAAGCCATTGTACCCAATACCCGCAATACAGGAAAAAAAAAAAAAAAAAAAAATTCAATGTGCACACTCGCTGTCATAGTGTAAGTGCCTGCGATCTTCACTGATGTGAACTTGAAAAAAAAATCACAGTCTAAGGGAACGTAATCATTCAGCGCTTTCTACAACCAAAGCATACGCCCTTCAATCAGTTAGTTGGTTAGGTTCATGTGTAACGTCTACTCCCACCAGAGTTGCTATGACAGACGGGCATCATTGTCCTTAGAGAGAGGGAAATAGGGATCTGTCCATTAGTTTCCCACGCCACCAGAACCAGAACACGTACAGACAGGCTGCGCATGGACTAGATTGTATGTTGGGCGGCGCCAGTTGAATCGAACTATCGGTGTCTGACAGCGATCTCTCTACCATGGACCCAATAAATCACCAAATCTGAGCCTCGCTGAAATAAATTACACCCCCCCCCCCCTTCTCTTTTGCAATGCCCCTCTCCAAACTAAAATTCCAGTGCCCATTTCCACAGTTCTCTCAAAGCTTGCACACAAAGATGAACGTTCTCCAATAACCCCCCTCCCCCAAGCTTTGTTTATAACTGCGTTTCCATGGCACAGAAACGAGCGACAGAGCAAACTTCCGCGAAGATTATCAAATACCTAACCAAACAATTGTATCGTGATATCATCCACGTGGATTACACGATTAGGAAACTTTTCGACCACCCGGCGCGCTCGTGCGTCGTTTACAAACACCACCTTAACCCTACCACCCCATCTTCCGTCACACTGCCCTTCGCCGGGGGCAGTTCAAACAAGGGGCATTAATACAGTCCTGACAGATCTACTCCTTGCAGGGAAATCGAAGCCGGGGGAAAGGGAGGGAGGGAGGGGGATGGGGGGTTGGGGGGGGGGGAGGGGTTGAGGGTGGGTGGGGGTGAGTGTTCGCTCCACATGGTTTGTTTGTTTTGACGACCATGCAGACGACTAAGACCGGGCGGCCCACTGCGAACAAACCACAAACCCACAGCTCGTGTGCTGGTAGGAAAACCACGCCTACACGGCCTGTGTGCCCTGAGTCGATCAATGCTACCCCTCCCCTTCTCTCCCTCCCCACCCCTCTTACCCCCCCCCCCCCCCCCCCTCTTTCCCTAACTCACTCAACGGTTTTGTCTCCTCGATCCCGCTCTGTGTGCGGTCCCCTCTTTTCTTGCGATTGCATGAAAAAAAAAAAAAAATCAAGCCTTCGACACAAGTCAAGCCTTCGACACAAGTGAAGAACCTGTCGCCGTACTTCGGTGCTAAAAATGCGGTCTGAGTTAGTTACCAAGCAACAGATGACGGGGTACGACTCATTGCCGAATAATCATGATTCCAGTGTCAAGCACGGCTTTCACCGCGCAATGCGCCTGAGAAATCCTACTGACTGATACAAGAGAGGGAGGGGGGGGGGGGGGGGGGGGGGAGAGAGAGAGAGAGAGAGAGAGAGAGAAGACACAAAAATAATCCACTTTCCCAAACCTGTTTGGTTTTCGTCTCGACATGCGTAGTGTAACCGACATGGTTGTCGCGTAACCTGCTTCTCTCTCTCTCTCTCTCTCTCTCTCTCTCTCTTCTCTTCTTTTTAACTTGCCAGTTCAGTTTACTCGGTAGTGTTACTGGCATGAAAATCCAAATAAAAAGTGTTAACGAAATTACAACAATTTAAAAAAAAAAAAAAAAAAAAAAAAAAAAAAATGAAATCTGATATTCTTGCTGGTCCGTTACTGCTAAAGGAGTTCACAGATGCGTGTTATCGAAGACAGTTCAATTTTGTTTTCCTTGCCTTTCTTCGGTGCAGTTTCAGACGCTTGCCAACAGTCGACAAACCAGACAGGGATTGGGAAGAAGAGTGAAGGAGGGAAAGTGAACAGGTGAGGGGAAAAAGGCGTCTCAGAGGACAACGCTAACACTGCGCACGCGAGTTAAGTGTAGCCAAAATAATCACAGTGATTATGGACATTTCTAAAGAGATTTCCTTCTTGTCAGAGAGCTCAAACTACTTTACAATAAACGAAATAAACATGAATAAACAATCATAACAACAACAACAATAATAGCGGACGTTTTTAGAGACTCTCTCCTTCCCAGATAGCGCAGGCACTTTGCAATAAACGAAATACACATTAAACATCACTCAGTCAACACATTAACACACATCACACAATTACCCAAAAAGAAATAAGCTGAAGAATAGAAAAGGACATTCAAATATTTTACAATACTTATTCACACACACACACACACACACACGCACACACACAAGATGGCGGCTATGGTCAACAGCTAAACAACACGCTTGCTGAGTTTTTTGCCAAAGTTCCTTAAAATGACCAGGTTCTCCAAAACAAGACCCTGGACGCGAAGTCCTTCAGCGTTGACCACCCTGATTTTGGACAACAGCGATCAAGGAAAAAACAAATCAGCCAAGAACAAGAGAGAACGAAAACCGAGAGCTGAGGACCGTTTCGTTACCCTGAACCAAACGACCTGTGGAACGCTTGGATCTGCCGGTCACAGGCCTGATAACCGGTCAAGCGAAAGCTCTGTAAGTACTGTTGCTGACATGAAAACATTAATTGAAACACTATGCTATCGAA
Organism: Conus canariensis; assembly: GCA_033310375.1. Taxonomy (NCBI): domain Eukaryota; kingdom Metazoa; phylum Mollusca; class Gastropoda; order Neogastropoda; family Conidae; genus Conus; species Conus canariensis. The sequence continues at coordinate 85,660,258 of CM065719.1, forward strand.
TTTGCAACTTAGAGAAAACGATACAAAATCAAAATGAAAAAATTGACCTGATCGTAAAGAACAACAAAATGACGACAATGGTCAGCGTTGCCACCCAGACTGCCGAACAGCAAAGTTATACATCATATGCTGAAGCAGTCAGCTCGGGGCCAATACCGTCGCCCGCGGAGCAGCAGAAGGGTGGCCCTCAGCAAACAAGACCGACCAACAAGCCTCAAGTCAAAGGAAACGACCATACAATGACAAATAGAACACAGCAAAAACAACGAAGTGACGCAAAAAAACACTACGTCAAGGCGACAGCAAAACGTCAGGATTCTGCTCCTAAAGGAAAAAAGAATGACGAAAGAACTGAGTCTGGTCTGCCAAGTCTGCTTTTCATACATGATTCCGTGACAAACAAGGTCAATGACAAGAGACTTGGAGATTCCTTTGGATTTCAAGCAGAATCTCGGAAAACGTTCAAAATCAAGGATATACAACAAACATTTGATTCAGCATATCAAAAACACGACGCGCTACTGATTCACTGCGGAGTGAATGATTTAAAGTCAACATCTCCCACGGACTGCAGCAAAGATCTGGTGCAGTGTATCAGAGGCATTAAGAAAGAAAATCCTGGTCTCAAAATAATTGTCAGCAAAATAGCACCAGTCACAGATACTCAACTGACCATCAAGAGAGATCTGTTCAACGCCCTCCTGACATCAGAGCTGAGTGAAGACGAGGACGTCAGCCTGATCAGCCATAACAACCTGCGCACGAGCTCCTGGCATCTCCATGACGGCCTCCACCCCACCAACAGTGGTGCCAGCGTCCTGGCTAGGAACATCGGGCGTCACGTGAGAGACCTGCTGTGGAGCCGACCTAGGAAGACCGGACGATCACGGTACCAGCCATCCTGGTACTACCAACCCTACCCGGATCCTCTGCTCTACAGCCTGGGCCCCTGGAACAACAGGTTCAGCGTGCTGGGCGACTGGTGAAAGTGGAACTTTGCAAAACACCAGCACCACTTGTGACTAGAACGCAACTCTCGTTAACATTTGAACTGCAGTATAAAAATCATCATTCATTTTCCATTGGCACAGTCATTCATTGATATATTTATGTTATTTACTATATCTCAATGTTGTTTGCACTAGCTTACAAATAAGTTCTGTTGATACGTGAAATTTTCTAATGTTAAAATACGGTTCCTTTAAGGTATTTCAGTGGAACTGTCGATCTATTATAACCTCCCTTGACCAATTAGCACAAAAGCTTGCAGAAGAAAACTACAATGTATTGGCCTTACAATCCCTAAACACACATAGAAACAAATTACCTAAACTTGCTGGCTATTATTTCCCCCCAATTGTTCAACAGGGGAACACAGATGAAAAAATCAACGTAGCCATTTACATCAAGGAAGGAGAAAACTACACCCTCTGCGCAAGTCCCGTTCCACCAGACACACCTGATTCCTATTCCTGCGCAGTCAGGGTTCAGGTAAATTCTAACATCGTATTAACTGTTGTGTCAGTCTATCTACCACGGGGACCTAACGAGTTTAATTCTGAATGGTTACGATCATTACATACAAGACCAGATAAAAACAATAGATATCTTATAACTGGAGATTTTAATGCTCATTCCCCGTTTTGGGAAAAGAATTGTCAGTCGATTACTAGTAACCGTTTTATAGAAAATCTAGTCGACTCGTCCTTATATCTTTTGAATGATGGGAGAATAACACGAATTCCTGACAACCCTAAGCACAAGCCAAGTGCAATAGATCTAACTTTAGTATCTCCAGATCTAGCGCCACTTTGTGATTGGCAAACCCTCGATGACACACTCAATAGTGATCATATTGCTATCATTACTACCTTTGAAACTTCAAGGCCTGAACTAACAGATTTAACAATGGAAAAAGTCCCAAAATATAATTATAAATTAGCTAACTGGGGTAAATTCACAGAATTACTAAAAGCATTCTATGTCGACACAGAAGAACTTGATACTCAATCTATTGATGACCTATACGATCAGTTTCAGAATGCTATGCTATCTGCTGCGAATCAGTCAATACCTATGATAAAACCTGTCAAATCAAGTTCCAAAAAGCACGCAGGTAATGCCTGGTGGAATGAGACATGTGAAAAAGGGAAAAAGGAGAAAAACATTAAACTGAGAGAATATTTACGAAGCAAAGGAGAAGAGCGCGCTCAAAAGCTTCTTGAGAAAAAAAGAGCAAAAAATCATTTTAATCACATCACAGCTCAAGCAAAACAGCAATATTGGTCTAACTTTTGTAAGAATGAAATATCAAATCATAAAGATGCCCAAAAAGTGTGGGAAAAGTTAAGAACAATGAAAGATGGAGTAAACTTGCCAAAATGTCCTGTAAAGCTCCCAAACTCTGATTTCCCTTCTAATCTAGAAAAGGCCGAAGCTTTTGTTGACATATTCGCCAAAAATGGCAGTAAAGATAGTTTATCAACAGAAAATAGACTGCACAGAGAGCAAGAAGAAGGAAAGCTCATCTACAACGATCCAGACCCTATAATAAACCACTATCTGAATGCTCCCATAACAATTCAGGAAGTAGAAGAATGTCTTGCTAATCTGGGCACCAAAAAAACATCAGTGGGTTTAGACGGTATATCTAATGAAATGTTACGTCATGTCCCACCTAATGTAAAACGCTTTATCTCAGTATTCATTCAAAAATGCTGGGAAGACGGCAATTTGCCCTCATTATGGAAGCGTTCTATCATAGTTCCTATACATAAACAAGGAAAACCTCGAAGTAACATAAACAGCTACCGCCCAATTGCCCTGACGTCGCACGCATGTAAACTAATGGAAAGAATTGTCCTAAACAGATTACTTTATTTTTGTAACAAACATCAAATTATCCCCATAAATCAAGCTGGTTTTCAGAAAGGCAGATCAGCAACAGAACATCTAGTAAAACTCACAACACATGTTAAACAACAGTTCGCAAGACGAAAAAACATCCTGGCAACGTTCTTTGACATAAGGAAAGCGTACGAACAAGTGTGGCATGAACGACTTTTGTATAAACTTAAAACTATTGGAATAAATGGAACCATGTATAACTATGTCAAAGCTTTCCTTCAAAGTAGAATTATTCAAACAAGAATAGAGCATACATATTCCAACACTAGAACACTGGAAATGGGTCTTCCACAAGGATCAGTATTATCTCCAATTTTATTTAATATCCTAATTGCAGATATAACAAAAGGCTTATCCAAAGACGTAGTTTTAGTACAGTTTGCTGATGACATATGTCTGTGGATGAAAGTCACTATGAAAAGAAAAACCCCATTAAGATCCTTAAATTACATAAAGATCAAATATCAACATGAATTAAACAAAATCAGTAGTTTCTTACATGAAAATGGATTGACACTCTCGGCAGAAAAAACAAATCTAATGCTTTTTAACTCTGGATATGACCCAGAGAAACTTCCACAATTCACCCTGAATGGGTCAGTCTTACAATACGTCAAATCTGTTAAATTCCTAGGAGTATATTTAACATCAAAACTCTCATGGAACCAACATATTGAATATATTTTGAATAAAGCAGAAAAAGTTTAAACTTTCTAAAGATCATAAGCAAACAAAAATGGGGACAAGATAAAGAGAGTTTAACACTCCTATCTTCGGCTCTTGTGCGCTCTAGATTGATTTATGCTCAAGAAGTTTTCTTTAGTGCTCCACAGCATCTACTTAATAAGTTACAAAGTGTAGACTGCAAAGCATATAAACTTGCTCTTGGAGTTCCCACACATGCATGTAACATTGGGACTTATAATGAAATTGGAATCTTACCTTTGAACGAATTTCGAAAAGTGTCCGCCTCTAAATTTGTTTTAAAGAACCTTTCACAGAAAAGTTTCTGTACAAATGAAGTATCTCTCAATTCAGAGACAGATTTTGCTAAAAGAGCAAAAGACATAAAATCAACTAAATCTATTCAGTCATACACATCTACTCTTCTTAAAAAAACCAACATTAACCAAAGTGAAATAGCTGTCAACTCGTCCTTTCCACCCATTCCCAAATGGAAACAAACCAAAGCAAATTATGACACAAACTATACTGAACTGAACAAAAACGATCCACCATATCTCTTAAAATATTATGTAAATTCTCATTTGGAAAATCAATATAAGGATCATCTTCAAATTTTTACAGATGGCTCAGTGTTAGATGACTATAGAACAGGAGCAGCTTTTATAATACCAAAATTAAAAGTAGAGAAATTATATCATCTTGGCATACACTTGTCAATTTTTACTGCAGAATTAGTTGCTATTCTGATGGCCCTGAAGCATGTTTTAAATTCTTCCATAGAAAATTGTCCACTTTTACTGTGCAGTGACTCAAAGTCAGCTCTTTCTGCCTTACAGTCTTTAAATTCAAAAATTCGTTGTAAGACTATTACAGAAATTAATTACGTGACACATCTCCTATCGATGAAAAGAATAAATGTGACGTTCTGTTGGGTGCCCTCACATTGTGGAATCTCAACAAATGAGAAAGTTGATCAAGCTGCTCGGAGAGCAGCTCGAAATATTGAAGGCACAACTGCACTGAACATTCCGCTAGACCTATCAGAATGTTATACCTTGATTAATAAAGCATCTCTTAACAGTTTCAAAAGGTTATTGAAAGACACAGGTAGTCAATATTATCAAAATTGTATACGATCAAATCCTGACATTCACCCCAAGACGCAATTAGACAAATTCGAAAGTCCGATATCTAGAGAGGTAGTATCCTTAATTCATAGGATGCGTTTGAATTCACTTCGAACCAAATACAGCAAAAATGTTAAATGCGTATGTGGGGAAATTCTTAGTGTGAGTCACCTATTACTAGATTGTCCAAGAGCAAAGAATACAGTGCACAAGGCTGGTAGTAATATTTCACGTGATAGATCGACACCACTGACATTACCTAAAATGTTAAATAATTATGCTTTTCTTTGTTCATTATGCCCACATTTATTACGTAGTCCAGTAGGAATTTATCTTTAACTTTCAATAACCCCTCATATACAAAAAGAAACACACACACACACACACACACACACACACACACACACACACACACACACCACACTCTCTCTCTCTCTCTCTCTCTCTCACACACACACACACACACACACACACACACACACACACACACACTCTCTCTCTCTCTCTCTCTCTCTCTCTGTCTGTAATCACGTTAAGTGGGAAGACGTTAAATTGAAGAACAACACACACACACACACTGAGATCATATGCTCGATAACTCTTAAGACAGCAGGCAGTTAGTTCTATTGTACTTATATCAATAGGCGGTAAGTACTATTGTATACCAATGGGCAGTTAGTACTATTGTATATCAATAGGCAGTTAGTACTATTGTATATCAATAGGCAGTTAGTACTATTGTATATCAATAGGCAGTTATAGTACTATTGTACATCAATAGGCAGTTAGTACTATTGTATATTAATAGGCAGTTAGTACTATTGTATATCAATAGGCAGTTAGTACTATTGTATATCAACAGGCACTTAGTACTATTGTATATCAATAGGCACTTAGTACTATTGTATATCAATAGGCACTTAGTACTACTGTATATCAATAGGCACTTAGTACTATTGTAGAAGCGCTGTCATAGCTTAGCCGACCAACCAGGCTTTTTTCATGGCTGTCAACTCACTGAGAGGAAAAAAAGTTCAAAACTTTCTTTTTCCCAAAAGCGCCAAAAATACACAACAATAAACAATAAAAAAAAAAAGCTACTCATAAACAATATAATTAAATTATGACATAATAACTAACCTGCTACACTGTGCTGAGGGCACCAGGCACCCTAAATGTTTCATTGCGACTTTGAAAAAAAAAGCATCAAAATACCGCAAAACATTGAAATGGAACAACAAATACATCATAAACGCCACGCAGTCAAAATGACACTGTAGTACAGACAGTTAGTGTCCACTCTAGCCAGTGTGTACTGTCTCGCCCTCTAATCATCACCGAAAAAAAAAAAAAGAACAAGAAAACGAAAGCTGCATGTTACAGAGAAACAAAAAGTGCAACGACTTGCTAGACCAAAGACAGGAGAAAGGCCCGGACCACGAAAGCAGGAAAACAGCACTCTTAAAAAAAAAAAATTAAAAAAAAATTAAAGCACTCAAAAAAAAAAAAAAAGGGGGGGGGGGGGGGCGGCGGCGAGCAAAGTCAAAGAGAACGACAGGAAAGACGAAAACAGCACCACAGAATTCAGAGAAGGATGAGGATACAATATGTACTGAAAAGAGACCCCCCCCCCCCCCCCCCCCCCCCCCACCTTCTTTTTTTTTCTTTTTTTTTTTTTTGTCTCTCGAAGCACACTGTAGATAAGGATATTACAAGTTGTTAGGATTATCTACCTCATCCCGACATACATCTGTCCTTACAGTTTTACACCCAGAGACATCACGGTTTAATCACTTTCTTGTTGACATTCAAAGCAACCTTCTGTGGAAGTTCGTTTTTGTACTCCCAGTTCTTAAAAAACAGGGAGTACTTTAGAATGGGAACGAAGAAATGCTGTGTGTGTGTGTGTGTGTGTGTGTGTGTGTGTGTGTGTGTGTGTGTGTGTGTGTGTGTGTGTGTCTGTCTGTCTGTCTGTCTGTGTGTCTGTGGTCAAAATGTGTTCCACTCGCTCCAGACAAAACTACTTGTTCGATCTTTCTGAAAATTTGTAGGTATGTTCATTATGGGTCAAGGATGATGCCCGATGTTTTAGTTTACCGTTACAGCCGTTACTAATGGCCTGTAACGCTTTTTCTTCTTTAAGGAATATCTCCGAAAGTACTTGGCCGATCTTTGTGAAAATTAGCAGGTATGTTCATTATGGGTCACGGATGATGCCCGATGTTATAGTTTACCCCGTTACAGCCGTTATTAACGGCTGTAACAGCCTGTAACGGTTTTTCTTCTTTTTAGAATATATTAAAAAGTACTTGGCCGATCTTCCTGAAAATTTGTAGAAATGTTCATTATGGGTCACAGATGATGCCCGATGTTTTAGTTTACCGTTACGGCCTGTAACGTTTTTTCTTCTTTATGGAATATCTCCGAAAGTACTTGGCCGATCTTTGTGAAAATTAGCAGGTATGTTCATTATGGGTCTCGGATGATGCCCGATGTTTTAGTTTACCCCGTTATAGCCGTTACTAACGGCTGTAACAGCCTGTAACGGTTTTTCTTCTTTATAGAATATCTCAAAAAGTACTACGCCGATCTTTCAGAAAATTTGTAGGTATGTTCATTATGGGTCACGAATAATGCCTGATGTTTCAGTTTACCGTTATAGCCGTTACTAACGGCTGTAACGGCCTGTAACGCTTTTTCTTCTTTATAGAATATCTCAGAAAGTACTTGGCCGATCTTTCTGAAAATTTGTAGGTATGTTCATCATAGGTCACGGATGATGCCCGATGTTTTAGTTTACCGTTACAGCCGTTACTAACGGCTGTAACGGCCTGTAACGCTTTTTCTTCTTTATGGAATATCTCAGAAAGTACTTGGCTGATCTTTGTGAAAATTAGCAGGTATGTTCATTATGGGTCACGAATGATACCCGATGTTTTAGTTTACCCCGTTATAACCGTTACTAACGGCTATAACGGCCTGTAACGGGTTTTCTTCTTTATAGAATATCTCAGAAAGCACTTGGCCGATCTTTCTGAAAATTTGTAGGTATGTTCATTATGGGTCACAAATAATTTCCGATGTTTTAGTTTACCGTTATACTGTTACTAACGACTGTAACGCCTTTTCTGCTTCATGGAATATCTCAGAAAGGACTTGGCCGATCTTTGTGAACATTAGCAGGTATGTTCACTATGGGTCACGAATAATGCCCGATGTTTTAGTTTACCGTTATAGCCGTTACTAACGGCTGTAACGGCCTGTAACGGTTGTTTTTCTTCATGGAATATCTCAGAAAGTACTTGGCCGATCTTTGTGAAAATTAGCAGGTATGTTCATTATGGATCAAGGATGATGCCTGATGTTTTAGTTTACCGTTATAGCATTACTAACGGCTGTAACGGCCTGTAACGTTTGTTTTTTTCTTTATGGACTATCTCAGAAAGTACTTGGCCGATCTTTGTGAACATTAGCAGGTATGTTCACTATGGGTTACGGATGATGCCCGATGTTTTAGTTTACCGTTATAGCCGTTACTAACGGCTGTATCGGCCCGTAACGCTTTTCTTCTTTATGGAATATCTCAGAAAGTACTTGGCCGATCTTTGTGAAAATTAGCAGGTATGTTCATTATGGGTTACGGATGATGCCCTATGTTTTAGTTTACCGTTATAGCCATTACTAACGGCTGTAACGGCCTGTAACGGTTTTTCTTCATTATGGAATATCTCAGAAAGTACGTGGCCGATATTTCTGAAAATTTGTAGATATGTTCATTATGGGTCACGGATGATGCCCGATGTTTAAGTTTACCGTTAGAGCCGTTACTAACGGCCCATAATGGTTTTCTTCTTTATGGAAAATCTCAGAAAGTTCTTGGCCGATCTTTCTGAAAATTTGTAAGTATGTTCATTTTAGGTCACAGACGATAGCCGATGTTTACCAGAATAGCCATTACTAACGGTTACACCAGCCCAAGACGGTTTTTCCTCTTTATGGAATATCTCACGCGTATTCAGGATAAACTGGGAGTACGTTTATATGCTTTGCATCTTGTTTGTTTTAATACGAACTGCGATCGAAGTAAAACAAAAGAAAACCACACACACACACACACACACACACACACACACACACACACACACACAGGGGTTCGGGGGGGGGGGGGGGGGGGGGGGGGGTAGAAGACTGCTCCCCAGTTCTACGCCAGCTGACGTCTCATAAGGAGTTCCATTCCATGTGAGGAGTACAAAACAGAACTGCACATTGCTGTATTATATTGAATTGTACTGTACGGTATCACATCCACGTGGACCTTCCAGCAGAACACTGCTATGGATTTTTTAACGCGCGCTAACGGCAAGCCCAAGCATTTGACCTCGATTCACCATGTCGACTAAAAGTAGCATAGATCACCACTTAAGGTTTTTGTGGAGAAGGGTTCAAAAAAAGAAGAAAAAAAAAAGAAGAAAAAAAAGAGAGAAAAATCCGCTAGCGAGCACAGTTACATGCCATCCTCCCCACTATAGCCTGTAGGGTGGTCTTGGACAAGGAGTCGTGGTGAATACACGATCACCCTCCAAGGTACCCTTTAGAATGCTCTTAGACAGGGAGACATAAAACAATACATGTTCAATGTCTACTGCACCCTGTAAGACGGTCTTGAACTGAAAATCGGGGTGAGAGATGTCTACCCTCCACTGTACCCTGTAGAATGGTGTTGAACTGGGCGTCGTGGAGAGTTACATGTCCGCCCCCAAATGTACCCTGTAGAATGGTCTTGAACAGGGAATCGTGGTCAGGTACACGTCCACCCTCCCCTTTACCATATAGGGTGGTCTTGGACAAGGAGTCGTGGTGAATACACGATCACCCTCCAAGGTACCCTTTAGAATGCTCTTAGACAGGGAGACATAAAACAATACATGTTCAATGTCTACTGCACCCTGTAAGACGGTCTTGAACTGAAAATCGGGGTGAGAGATGTCTACCCTCCACTGTACCCTGTAGAATGGTGTTGAACTGGGCGTCGTGGAGAGTTACATGTCCGCCCCCAAATGTACCCTGTAGAATGGTCTTGAACAGGGAATCGTGGTCAGGTACATGTCCACCCTCCCCTTTACCATACAGGGTGGTCTTGAACAAAGAGTCAAACAAAGACAACTGTCCACCCTCCAATGTATCTTACAGAAAGATCCTGAAAGGAAGTAATGGAGAGCTGCATGTTCATCCTCCACTGTGTGCCCTGTAGTGGTCTTGGACGGGGAATCACGGCGAGATACAGAAAGCAGAATGGAGCAAACTCTAGAAGACTCTTGGGGGAACCTGGCTTCAGTGCCAACGTCATCACCGTAGAAGTTGGACTAAGGAGGTTTGTAGGCTCACTAGCCTACGATCTCAGGAACCAGATGGGGATTTCAGTTCAGACGAGGACTAGAAACTAAGCGCATGGAAACAGATGGGATTTCAGTCAGACGGACTAGAAATCTAAGCGCAATGGAAACAGCTCGGGATTTCAGTTCAGATGAGACTAGAATCTAGCGCAATGAACAGTCGGGATTTCAGTTCAGACGAGGACTAGAAATCTAAGCGCAATGGAAACAGATCGGGATTTCAGTTCAGATGAGGACTAGAAATCTAAGCGCAATGGAAACAGCTCGGATTTCAGTTCAGATGAGGACTAGAAATCTAAGCGCATGGAAACAGTCGGGATTTCAGTTCAGATGAGGACTAGAAATCTAAGCGCAATGGAAACAGCTCGGGATTTCAGTTCAGATGAGGACTAGAAATCTAAGCGCAATGGAAACAGATCGGGATTTCAGTTCAGACGAGGACTAGAAATCTAAGCGCAATGGAAACAGCTCGGGATTTCAGTTCAGATGAGGACTAGAAATCTAAGCGCAATGGAAACAGATCGGGATTTCAGTTCAGATGAGGACTAGAAATCTAAGCGCAATGGAAACCAGATGCGGGATTTCAGTTCAGAGAGGACTAGAAATCTAAGCGCAATGGACAGATGGGATTTCAGTTCAGACGAGACTAAATCTAAGCGCAATGGAAACAGATCGGGATTTCAGTTCAGATGAGGACTAGAAATCTAAGCGCAATGGAAACAGATCGGGATTTCAGTTCAGATGAGGACTAGAAATCTAAGCGCAATGGAAACAGATGGGGATTTCAGTTCAGATGAGGACTAGAAATCTAAGCGCAATGGAACAGATCGGGATTTCAGTTCAGACGAGGACTAGAAATCTAAGCGCAATGGAAACAGATGGGGATTTCAGTTCAGATGAGGACTAGAAATCTAAGCGCAATGGAAACAGATCGGGATTTCAGTTCAGACGAGGACTAGAAATCTAAGCGCAATGGAAACAGATCGGGATTTCAGTTCAGATGAGGACTAGAAATCTAAGCGCAATGGAAACAGATCGGGATTTCAGTTCAGATGAGGACTAGAAATCTAAGCGCAATGGAAACAGATGGGGATTTCAGTTCAGACGAGGACTAGAAATCTAAGCGCAATGGAAACAGATGGGATTTCAGTTCAGACGAGGACTAGAAATCTAAGCGCAATGGAACAGATCGGGATTTCAGTTCAGATGAGGACTAGAAATCTAAGCGCAATGGAAACAGATGGGGATTTCAGTTCAGAGAGGACTAGAAATCTAAGCGCAATGGAAACAGATCGGGATTTCAGTTCAGACGAGGACTAGAAATCTAAGCGCAATGGAAACAGATCGGGATTTCAGTTCAGACGAGGACTAGAAATCTAAGCGCAATGGAAACAGATGGGGATTTCAGTTCAGATCGAGGACTAGAAATCTAAGCGCAATGGAAACAGATCGGGATTTCAGTTCAGACGAGGACTAGAAATCTAAGCGCAATGGAAACAGATGGGATTTCAGTTCAGACTAGGACTAGAAATCTAAGCGCAATGGAAACAGATCGGGATTTCAGTTCAGACGAGGACTAGAAATCTAAGCGCAATGGAAACAGATGGGATTTCAGTTCAGACGAGGACTAGAAATCTAAGCGCAATGGAACAGATCGGGATTTCAGTTCAGACGAGGACTAGAAATCTAAGCGCAATGGAAACAGATGGGGATTTCAGTTCAGACGAGGACTAGAAATCTAAGCGCAATGGAAACAGATCGGGATTTCAGTTCAGACGAGGACTAGAAATCTAAGCGCAATGGAAACAGATCGGGATTTCAGTTCAGACGAGGACTAGAAATCTAAGCGCAATGGAAACCAGATCGGGATTTCAGTTCAGAGAGGACTAGAAATCTAAGCGCAATGGAAACAGATCGGGATTTCAGTTCAGACGAGGACTAGAAATCTAAGCGCAATGGAAACAGATCGGGATTTCAGTTCAGACGAGGACTAGAAATCTAAGCGCAATGGAAACAGCATCGGGATTTCAGTTCAGATGAGGACTAGAAATCTAAGCGCAATGGAAACAGATCGGGATTTCAGTTCAGATGAGGACTAGAAATCTAAGCGCAATGGAAACAGATCGGGATTTCAGTTCAGACGAGGACTAGAAATCTAAGCGCAATGGAAACAGATCGGGATTTCAGTTCAGATGAGGACTAGAAATCTAAGCGCAATGGAAACAGATCGGGATTTCAGTTCAGATGAGGACTAGAAATCTAAGCGCAATGGAAACAGATCGGGATTTCAGTTCAGACGAGGACTAGAAATCTAAGCGCAATGGAAACAGATCGGGATTTCAGTTCAGACGAGGACTAGAAATCTAAGCGCAATGGAAACAGATCGGGATTTCAGTTCAGATGAGGACTAGAAATCTAAGCGCAATGGAAACAGCTGGGGATTTCAGTTCAGACGAGGACTAGAAATCTAAGCGCAATGGAAACAGATCGGGATTTCAGTTCAGACGAGGACTAGAAATCTAAGCGCAATGGAAACAGATGGGGATTTCAGTTCAGACGAGGACTAGAAATCTAAGCGCAATGGAACCAGATCGGGATTTCAGTTCAGACGAGGACTAGAAATCTAAGCGCAATGGAAACAGATGGGGATTTCAGTTCAGATGAGGACTTGAAATCTAAGCGCAATGGAAACAGATCGGGATTTCAGTTCAGATGAGGACTAGAAATCTAAGCGCAATGGAAACAGATCGGGATTTCAGTTCAGACGAGGACTAGAAATCTAAGCGCAATGGAAACAGATGGGGATTTCAGTTCAGACGAGGACTAGAAATCTAAGCGCAATGGAACCAGATGGGGATTTCAGTTCAGACGAGGACTAGAAATCTAAGCGCAATGGAAACAGATGGGGATTTCAGTTCAGACGAGGACTAGAAATCTAAGCGCAATGGAAACAGCTCGGGATTTCAGTTCAGATGAGGACTAGAAATCTAAGCGCAATGGAAACAGATCGGGATTTCAGTTCAGACGAGGACTAGAAATCTAAGCGCAATGGAAACAGATCGGGATTTCAGTTCAGATGAGGACTAGAAATCTGAGCGCAATGGCAGAGGCAGCTGAAAAGAGTTCCTGCTGGATCTGGTCGCCGAGAACTAAAAGTCACTTCACAAGTCTAACACCCCCCAATATAGAACAGCGTCTGACTGCCATGTGGGTGAGACATTCGTCTACGGGGGGGGGGGGGGGGGGGGGGGGGGGGGGGGGGAGAAGCTACCTTGAGACGCGTACTCATCCATAAGCTGCTGGCTGGAATTCCGGCAGCGGAAGGGAAAAACAACCAAACAAGAGACCCTGGCAACCGAAGGGTATCTAGGAGTAACGACCTGGATGCCAGATTTCCGAGGAGGGTTTCTTGTCTGAAGATATGATGTTACGCTCTCCGCAGAGTTTCTTCTCATTGACATCAGGAGCAATAGTCATGTCAATTACTTTCCATCCACTCTACCCCAACCCTTCCACTTTACAGGTTTTGCTGCCGATCGGTGTTTGCCGTGTTCCCCCACTCTCCCATCCCTTCCCCTCTATCATCCCACCTCATCCTATCTCTCTATCTCGTTTTATTCCGTCACCGAGTCGTACGATCAAACCCACCTCCCATCTCCTCCCTGTGATCGGCAGTACAAGTAGAATCTTTGGTGGGAGTTCATCAAGCCATACTACTACTGCTGGGATGTTGTGGACAGAGCGAGACAGCCAGAGAGAAAAAGAAAGGAACAGAGGGCGATGGCACAGCCTCTGGCATCCTGCGTCTGTGCCAGTATGCGCGCACGTGAGTCACAGTGACCTGTTTTACGAGTTGTGATAATCTGTATTCATTAGTAACAATTATCTATTTTCATGAGTCATACTTATCTGCTTTCAAGAATCGTGGTATGGTACTCACAATGTTGGACCACTATGTTAGGCCGTACAAAAGCAAGAGAACGAGTAATTATGAAACAACATGTGAAAACAGAAATTATCACTCATAAGAAAATTACTGTTTTCACAAAGACAGCTGTTGTTACGGATGTTACAAGAAAGCAACTTCATACAAAAGTTATTAACACTGAACCTGTTGATTCATAATTACTCGTTTTCTTGATTTCCGTCCATATCAGGACCATTTTCCTGGAGTTCAGGTTTGACGGCCTAATATGTCAAAATAATAAATAAACACGTAAATAAATAAGTTAATAAATGAATAAATAAAAAATAAGTATGTCTCATGAAAACGGGCAAGAAACCTGATGTGTGCAAGTGCACTGGTATGATAGCGTGACGTCTTAACAGCATTGAAGCCAGTGAAACCAATTATTTGTCACCAGTAAATGACTGTTTTCATTTTGCTGTTTCATTTTGTCATAACCGTTCTCTTACAGTGGTAACAGCGATTTTCATGTGAAAACAGTAACTCTGGCTTTTTGACACAAATAAATATCCTTAACAGACAATCCGGGGGCCAGATTCCAGGAGCAGCTCTGATGTGCTCACTCCCTCCTCTACCTGCAGCCCCCCCCCCCCCCCCCCCTCCCCATGGAGGGGTTGGCTGCGCTATACACAACATGAATTGAAAGCAGACATCATTCCCGGAGACAACCAGCCACATGCAGCAATGCCTACGGCCTCTACACTTGACTGACCTCTTCAACCCACACACTGTGTTGCCCACTTCCTGAAGATTCAATGTCACAGTTAGCAAAGTATTCTCCAGTCACAAACGCGGTGATTTTTTTTTAAACATTCATTCATTTTTAACCTCTTTTTTTTTCTTTGAAAACAAAGACACCGTGATGGGTCCTGAAATTATTTTGAGTAGTTCTTGGCCCGTTGACAAATGAACGCGTTAACTCCTTTGTACTGTTCAATGTTCTGGACAATGAGTGAAATTCTACGTGATCCTTTTTTTTTTTCTTCTCTCTTTTACCGTCTATATACAGAGAGAACTGACTACTTCACACAAGCAAATGTATGACGTTGACAGTCTGGGGACAAACAAAAACAAAATTTAAAACAAACGGTGAGAGCTTTGGAAAGCAGACCTACACGTGCCCCACGGTGTTGAACACAGACGTGCTGTCATTCAGATTTGATGAGGATTACGCCGTGCTTGGTTTCACTGCGCTGTGCACGTTCAGCACGTAGGATGCAATGACGTCAAGTGGAGATGATCGTGCCTGACTCTCCGGTTCCTCCCTTCGTTGTGTGATTTGCGTCACATCTGGTTTTTTAATGTCCTTTTGTTTCAGACTGACTACCGTCTCTTTTTTTTTTTTTTTTTTGTACGCGCACATGAAAGAAAAAGGAGAGAGAGAGAGAGAGGAGAGAGAGAGAGAGAGAAAGAGTGTGTGTATGTTGTGTGTGTGTGTGTACGTGTGTGTGTGTGTGTGTGTGTGTGTGTGAGAGAGAGAGAGAGAGAGAGAGAGAGAGAGAGAGAGAGAGTGTGTGTGTGTGTGTCTGTATGCGCGCGCGCGCGCGCGACTGCTTGCATGCGCCCGCATGTGCTAGCTAATATTTGCTGCTCCTAGCTCGCTCCCTCAGTATTTCCCTTCATCCTACCAACTCGTTCCCTCCCCCAATCCACCCCCACCCATCTCTCTCTCTCTCTCTCTCTCTCTCTCTCTCTCTCTCTCTCCTGCAGTATCCTCTTGCTCTGACTAGCCAGTGTAATATGGTAAAACGTAAGGTAAGGCAAAACTGGCGCTCTGATTGGGCAACTGCATTTTTGTTGAGAGCGCTCGAAGCGTTCTATACCAATCCTTAGGCATTGTTTGGAGAAAAGAAAGATGGCCGCGATTACAGATTCTTTTCAGTCCTATACACTTTTTCTTGGAACTGATCAATAAGACGGGGTGTGGGGGTGGGGGTGGGAGGGGACGACTGCTAATCGACAGCACGCGAGTTATCTCTCTTTTGGCAGAGTTATCTCTTGTTTGGCCAAGTTTCGCAATGAGAAACACTGCTGCACTGACAGGAAGAGCGCTCCTGCCACACTTTAGCCAAGCACTGTGGGCAAGCGGCAGCAGTACTGTCTTGGGAACAGGGCTGACCACTGCGCCCTGTCAGCAGGCTGGAGTGACAAGTGTTGCCTTTAATCCCGCTGCCATAGGACCCCCACTGACAGTGTGTAGTAGTACCAGGCAGCTGACGGCCGCACTGCAATGGGAACGTGGGATTAAGCTGGGCTCCAAAGCAAGCAGAACCTGAACGGCTGACCTCTCCTTAAAGGTGACCGCCACGTTACGAGCAGCCGGTGTGGTACCGTGTGCACACCGCAAGCAGGGCCCTTGTCCAGTCGTACCCCAGACAAAAAACAAACCAACAAACTCTTCTCTCTCATGTACTACTTGCACCTGTCTAACATTTAGTCAATATTTTTTTCTTTTTTGTATAGGGACAGGAGTTAAGGTGGCTGTGACGGAGACATGGCCAGTCAGGGGTCTGCACAGACCTCTGTCTTTGATCATGCGCAACACGGCAGGGGTGCTGTGATCACCAGTTCTGTCTTTTATTTTGACCACCCTAGTTCATTCTGCCTTTAGGACTTCCATCTTTCCCTCTACTCTGGACAAAGATCTTGGATTGTGAGTCATGCTGAAATACATGCCCATACTAGGTAAACTTACGCCACTCACTTATCATTTATGTGATAAATTTGAGCAGAATAATGCACTAAATCATTCCGAATAGATTACAGCCGCAAGCAGATACCATTCCCACTGAAGAACGGGCTGGAGTTCGTGAAGGCAGAAGAACCATCAAACAGATCCTTAACCTGTGTACCCTTCGCAGAAAGCACCCCCAACACCAGAGCGAGTTATTCCGTGTCTTCATTGACTTCAAGGAGGCATTCAACAGAGTCTGGCAGGAGGTAATATGGGCCTAAATGAAGAAATTTACCGCTGGGCAAAAAATTTTTCAACACTGTCCAGCAACTATACTCCAAAGCGATTAGTCTTGCATAGTACTTAAACAGGGTGCTTTTAGCGAGTGGTTCTTGTTTCCGATGGAGTTCGTCAGAGCTGCCTTCTATCTTCCATACTTTTCCTGGAACGCATCACGACTAATGCAGAATGAACAGAGAAACCTTTTGTAGAGACCCGGGTCTTGCACAGCCGACTATGCTGGACGATCTGGGTGACGAGAATGGAAAAATAAATGAATAATAAACAATAAATGCATGCTTGGTTTATACCGGAACATTAAAGCAAAAGTTGAAAGTTACAAAAGTCATCCCTGAAGAAGATCAATAGATCGAAAAGCATTATCTCTGTTTTGTAAATTTTTTCCATTCGTGTGGCAGCCCGGTAACTCTACTTTTGCTCTTATGTTACGGTTTCCGCCCCTGCAATCACCACTTTGAAACCAAACCTTGGTTTGTCCTGGGAACGTCGTACTGGGAAGCTCATAAGGACCCACCCTGTCAGTGAGATTGAACCATAGACCATCAGTATCTTCTGTTCCCTGCCAGAGCGTTGTCCACAAGGCCATCTGTTCTCTCACGATCACGGCTGTTCTATCCGACAGCAGTGGTGTGGAATTGTCCGGGGGGACTTGTTCAGCTTGTGGAAGTTTTTTTTTTTTCCTCCTACACCGACCGCGCCATAAACAAACAATCCGTCGCTGACCAGTTAAAGACCAGTCCAGCTATACATAACATCTCGACGTCAGTCATCGCTTGGCTGTGCGCAATCCGTCAATCACTCTCCCAGCCTGTGACTGACCAGTCAGTATGTCTCTGATATGCCTGGATACCTAACAAACAGGGTCAGTATGGGCTGAAGGGAGATGGGGGACATGAGAGGACGAGGATAAGGGCTGTCTGGTCACCGCTTGAAATAGGTGGGCATGGACCCGTCTGCAAGTGCATGACAACCAACAGAGAGAGAGAGAGAGAGAGAGAGAGAGAGAGAGAGAGAGAGAGAGAGAGAGAGAGAGAGAGAGCTGGTGATTTCAGACAGACAACGAGGGTTTCAGAGATTGCACGGCTCCATTCTGATGGAAAAGAACTCCAGATATTACGCGATTTACAATGACGATTATAGTGAACTAAATGACATACAGCTTCTTTCCATTCAAAACAAAAGTGGAGTAGGCACCTGCTGGCAATGTACCGACTACTGGACACCATATTGTTGTGAAACTACGGTCACTCTGTACATTGACGCATGAAACCTGGAGAGTATATATTTTTTTGTCAGTGAGAAAGAGACAGAGAGAAGAAACATGATTCCAGAATGTGGTTTAACTAGTAATAATGAAAAGGTCGTTCTTCAAATTCTCATAAAATAATCAGCAGTCCATCTCAGTGTCTTTTCAGCCTAGATTAAATTCGTGGATAACAAAGACAACAGTTTGATGCTATACTTTCTGAGAAGAAATCAGAGGATTAAAAAAAAAAAAAAAAAAAAAGAGTACGGTAAAATACGTGAGTGACAGCTCGAGAGGACACTCTGCTTTATTTGAGCTCTTTCACGACAGAGACATCTGAGTGTAGTCGCAAGCGATAAGGACCTCAGCGATGGCTAGATCGGTCCTAGAGGGAGGGGAGATTGGGGTGGCTGTGGGGTGGGGAAGACTATTTTGGCTTGCTAACCGTGCTTGTGTGCTCTGTGTTGTCATTTCTGCTATGCTGGGCATTCGGAGTCGTAAGCAGCATTCGTTTGAGTTACTGGCGTGTATTTATTCCATCAAGGAAGCAAGAGTTATCCTACTTGCTCGTTGCTCCCTGTTTGCTGTCCCCTGCCTCATTTCAGATTTCCTTTCTAACCATGCCTGTAGTTCCTGAGAGTTGCTTACTTCATGTACCCAGTTTCTCATCTGCAGCTAGCAAATAACATACCTCTTAGCATGAACCACGATCATTTCTGATCTTTAGAAGAGAACTGAGCAGAGAAGAAGAAGGGGGAGGGAGGGGATGGGGGGGGGGGGGGGGGGGGGGAGGAGGGCAACACAGGGTCCGTTCAGCGACCTCAGCATCTCTGATGTATGCCTTAGGGTAAAAAAGGACTGGACTGGTTTATACTTTGCACAGAACCCTCTTGTAGAGAACCCTCTGGTATTTGGGAGCCTGGACAATTTCTGTGCTGACGTGTTCCAGTCTCTGATGGTGCGAGGCAAGAACGGTAACAGGTCTGAATTAAGTCTTCAGTCCCACGGTCAAACAGATATTGTTTGTTCTGGTCTGACTGCACACCGTATCCACGCCTTCGTGGAAGAGGCTTGCCATGAAACGGACAGCCCTTGGGCAGTTGTTCTCACATAGTTTATAGTATCTTCTGTTTCTTTTTGTTGTTGTTATTGTTTTTGTTATTGTTGCTGCTCTAGGAAAGGTCCCTATCAATCTCCTTTCTTTTCTTTATTACTCCTTCATTTCTCCTGAGCTAAAAAAAAAAAGACTCTCAAATGAAGATGACTGATGATGAAACGTGTACAATAGACCCAGGGGTGGTGGATGATGGGTGGGGAGTTTGACACAGTGGATAAATATCTTGATTTCCTTAATTCCAGGGTTCAATTCCTGCGTGAGACAGCCATCATGTTAGATTTTCTCTTCGGGACCTTTACCTGTGCAGTCTCACCCCTACCCAGTCCTTCGGATGGTATTTTAAATCAGGGTCTCGTGTGTGAACACTTGCGTCAAGAATATTGGACCCATATTCAATTCCATTCCCTCCTCCATAGTTCAGTATGCCATCGAGTGACGGTGGGATACAAGACAAGAAACAAATCGTCCTGATGTTGTGTTTAGACGTTATACTTAAAGATGGAATCTTGCTATCATGGTTGTGGGACGTGACTAAAAATGATCGTTCCCATACGCAAAAAATCTCATCAAGGGTACAGGTAAACCTCCAAGTTTCAGACGAGGAACGAAGAAAAAGAGGAAGAACACTCTACACCGTGAACGACAATTATGCTACAAACGTAAACGCTTCCAAAGGCCATTGTTTCATGATACATTTAAGTCCAGTCAAAGTACTGATTATGAATCAGATTACGTTCATTGATGGTGGTAGATTCTCAGGCTGACTGATAACCAGACCGACTAGTTGATCGACGGATGACTTAAGATGTGCCAGGTTCGCACCTCGATCCAATATAGGTGGTAGCTGTGCTCCAGCTGCTACGGCTTCTGCGGTTTTTGCAGTGTTACATAGGTGGCTAAGTTAAACGATAAGGCCACTGAGAGTAGAGGATGTAAATGAATAAATGAACAAGCATACAGAAAAATACGAGGGCATGGCAAAGGACAGGTTTCGGCTTAGTCCAACACAAGTATCACTCCTTTCCCTCTACTCCACATCGGAGTTTTGATGATCGAACATGCTGATCAAACAGACTGGACCAGACATATTATCCTGAAGACAGATATCGAGCAATTAAACACAGCTTGGCTTGACTTCTTTTGTTTTCAAGTGTCCTAATCGTTCACTTCATCGCATTTATCATCATCATCATCATCATCATCATCATCGTCATCGTCGTCATCACCATCATCATCATCGTGGTCATCATCATCATCATCATCGTCGTCGTCATCATTTTCAGACGTCATCATGGGGATGACCATCAGTATGATACCTGTTTAAACCGGCAGTAGAATGTACTCGACAATGCTCAGCCCCTTTAGGCTGAATATTAGCATCCACCTCAAGTGATACGCCCAAGTACGACCATTCCAGTGGCATGGAAGAAGATGGGGACTTACCTGGCACTTCACTCACATAATCAGAACAGCACCACATTCACCGAACAGCGAAGAGATCACCAGTTTCCAAGTTAGATGCCCGAAGACAGAAATCACAACTTTCTGAATCATGCGATCTCGGCGCTTTATTTACCAACTGAGCCATAGGGAATCCAAACATCACTGACTTCAGCGGAATATCAATGATGAGATTAACGCTCTACAGGCTCCTAAGGACAGGATGTTGCAAGACCGAAATCTGTTGAAGATGGGTCAAACTAGCAGCTTGCTGGTCAACTAAGTAGAAAAGCTTGCAGTTCCCACAGCATAAACTGTTTTGTTGTAGTGTACCACGTTCAGTTTATAACACTTTTCTTCACACAGCGGCGCCAGCGCCTTAATCGTAAACCGGTGATCCTTCAACAAAAAAGATGACAGACCAGCCCACGTACCCACAGCACCTGGTTGACGATGGTTCACGCGCGCCGAACCGATCGCTCAGTCAGTCCCAGAATCAATCAGAGGACTCATCCCTCCAGACGCAATCAGTCCGTCAGTCAATGCAGGCAGTGGCAGGACAGACCAGCAGCCTCAACAGGCGGGTGTCGGTGACTGAAGGGAAAATCGATGGCAGCAAAGTACCGGGGGGTCGTGTGAGCGTTTCCCTGTCTACGGGACAGGGCAGCGGTGTGGTGGGCTGTTAAGGCTGTTTGCAGGTTGTCTGCTAGCTGTTACCTCGTGGACAAAGGAACAGCACTGCTGGCTGGCTGTACACAGTTTAAACGGTGACTGATTTCATCGGATAGATAAAGGGACTGCACTGCTGATGACTGTCAACTGTTTACTGCACTGTTAGGATCAGACAGGCTAGGGGAGAGCATTGTTGCTGACCGGGGACTCTGGGACAGCACTGTTTTTGGCTGTAAACAGTTTTCACGATGTCTGCTGTCATCAGATAATCAAAGGGACAGCATTGCTGGTAACAGTAAAAAGTTTACCCAGTGTTCTGTCATTATCAGATACGCACAGGAAAGCACTGTTGCTGACTTTAAAACAAAGGGACAGCACCACGGCTGGCTAAAAACTGCTCTTATCACATAGACAAACAGAAGAGAAAAGAGAGAGAGAGAGAGAGAGAGAGGCACTGTCGTTTGCTGTGATAGTTTACAAAATGTCTGCTGTTACCAGACAAAAAAGAGGGCACTTTTGTCGGTTGTGAACTGTTTACATACTGTTTGCAGTAATCAGATAGGCAAAGGGACAAAACTGTTAGTGGATGAAAACAATTTACTCAACTGTTTGTGGATGAAAACAATTTATTCAACTGGGTGAAAACAATTTACTCAATGTCTGCTGTTAAAAGGCAAAGAGACAGCACTGTTCTTGCTTGTAAACAGTTTTTACATTGCGTCATTATCAGGCAGGCAGTGGACGAATGGGGAGCACGACTGTCGGCTATAAACAGTTTACATACTACAATTATCAGCCAGTTTACATACTACAATTATCAGCCAGCAAAGGGAGCGCATATTAACTGGCTGGCAAAAGTTTACACCACGGCTGCTCTTGTCAGATGAAAATATGGAAGAGCACTACTGTTAACTGTAAACAGTTTACACACTACTGTTGTCGGACAAAGGGAGAGCACTATGGGTTTACACACTGTTTGCTGTTCTCATAGAAAGGAGGGAAGGTACCACTGTTGATTGTAAACAATTCACTCGTTATTGTTGTCGGACGAAGGAAAAACACTGTTAAGAAACACAATATTTGTTGTGCTCGGGGGAAAAAAAGGAGTAGGGGGTACTGTTGTTGGTTAACACTAATTAACACACCACTATTGTCAGAGAAGGGATGACCACTGTTCTTGGCTGTAATCTAGTTTGCACCCAACTGTTGTCAGAGAAAGGGACATCACTGTTGTTGGCTGGAATGGAAACACTGAGAGAGAAGAACGCAAATCCTGCGCACTTATACTATTCCCGCACAACTGTACACAGTGTCCCTTCTTGGACCCTGTTCGACTGTTTCAGCTGAGGCAGGGGCTGTGTGCCGATTATCATGCGCTATGGATCCGCACAGCCTAGGTGGAATCGCGAGCAGCCAGCCTCCCATTCTCGTTTTCGAACGATTTTTCCATCTATATTTTACCAGTTTTGTAGCCAGCTACAGGCTTCAAAATCAGATCATTTCTTGAAATTGACCCTACAAAACAGTACTCTGATACTGAATTCACATGTGAGCCAAACAGTTTTATCCACATCAAAAGAAAAATAATCTCAGCTGCTTTGGATGTACAACGATCGTGTGTGCTCACATGGATTTTACGTGACATGAAAATAAAAACAAACAAAACATGCCACACAGAACGAATCTGTACTGAGCTTTTGAGCAAATCATTATCGCGCCATCACAAAAATGAAATGTCATCGTAGCTATCATCATTCTTCTTCATGATTATGCGCGATCAACTCGTGGCCTAGCGACGACGGTGTAGGCCTAATGTATATTGACCATACAATCCGCACGCAATGACACCTCCTTGATGACAGTGAACCTGTTACCATGAGGTCCACAGTCACTGTATTTTGACAGAACATGAGAGAGTGAGACAGACCGACAGACAGAGAGGGGGGGGGAGAGAGAGAGAGAGAGAGAGAGAGAGAGAGAGAGGAGAGAGAGAGAGAGAGAGAGAGAGGAGAGAGAGAGAGAGAGAGAGAGACAGACAGACAGACAGAGAGGGGAAGAAAGAGAGGGAAAAAGAGAGCGCGAGAGAGACAGACAGAGACAGACACAGAAAGAGCGACAGACAGACAGACAGACAGGTAGAGAGGGCGGAGAAAGAGAGGGAGAAAGAGAGCGCGCGAGAGAGAGAAGACAGAGAGAGAGATGGGGAGACAGAGAGAGTTAGCTGCCACAAGCAGCATCACAAACGGTCAGTCACTGACCTGAAGTTCAATACTTTACGTCACAACTTGTCGGCGATCATCGATCGTGCACAACAACCCATGGATCGACCAGTTCAACCAACCCACAAGTGATCAGTCGTTGTGACCAGTGGTTCAGTATATATGTCCCTGCAGTGCCTAGATGTTTAGTCAACGTGGTCACCGGTGACTGCAGAGCAAACCGAACAGAGGACGGGCGACTATCATTGTGTGAGATCGATCCTGGGTGCAGGGGAGACTATGATAAAAGAAAGGGCAATTGTTGGTTTCACAGGTGCTCCAGACACCGGCACTCCTCAAGTAGAGGGTTGTCGTTAGTTCCATATATACTGCTAACACACTGGTTGTCGTACTCATCTTGTAAAAGATCTGTACTTGGTTCCGCACGTACTGCTGAATAGGGCTGTTGTACTCTTCAGGTAAAAGCCTGTTGCTGGTTCCACATACATTGCTGAAAATGCATGTACTTCTAATGAAAAACCTGCAGTTAGCTCCACATGTACTGCTTACAAATTGCTTAGGTGCTCGTTACGGAAAGGCCTACATTTTTTTTCCACGCGTACAGCTGGAAATGAGCGTTGTATCCCTCAAGAAAAGGCCTGCAGTTGGTTCCACATGGCCTGCTAAAAAGTGGCTGTTGAACTCACCAAGTAAAGGCTGTGGTTGGATCCACATACACGGCTGAAAATGGCTGTTGACCTCATCAAGTAAAGGTCTGTAGCTGGCGATGTACTGCTGAAAAATGTTTGTTCTCATCAAGTAAAAGGCCTGTAGTTGTTTCCACAAGTATTGCTGAAAACGTTTGTTGTACTCAAGTCAAATTCTGTACTTGGTTCCACACATGCACTGCTGAAAATGGCTGTTGTACTCATTAAGAAAAGGTCTGTATCTGGATCCACATCTACTGTTGAAAATGGCTGTTATTGTCATCGAGAGAAGGCCTGTAGTTGGTTCCTCACATACGCACTGCTGTAAATGGCTGTTGCACTTCTCATGTAAAGGAGTGCAGTTAGCTCCCAACGTACCAGTGACACTGTCTGTCGTAGTCGTCATGTAAAGGGCTGAAGCGTGTTCTATGTATACTAACAGTAACAGCTGTCGTGGTCGTCAGGTACAAGACTGAAGCGTGTTCTCCGTGTGCTAAAGGTAACAGCAGTCGTAGTCGTCCTGTAAAGGGCCTCTGTTCGTACCACATGTACCAACGACACTCACTGTCGTCCTCACCACGTTGAGGACTGTAGTTAGTCTACACGTATTGCTGACACTGCAGTTGACTGTAGTTAGTCTACACGTATTGCTGACACTGTAGAGGACTATAGTTAGTCTACACGTATTGCTGACACTGTAGAGGACTGTAGTTAGTCTTCACGTATTGCTGACTGTAGTTAGTCTTCACGTATTGCTGACACTGTAGAGGACTGTAGTTAGTCTACACGTATTGCTGACATTGTAGAAAACTGTAGTTAGTCTACACGTATTGCTGACACTGCAGTTGACTGTAGTTAGTCTACACGTATTGCTGACATTGTAGAAAACTGTAGTTAGTCTACACGTACTGCTGACACTGTAGTTGACTGTAGTTAGTCTACACGTATTGCTGACATTGTAGAGGACTGTAGTCAGTCTACACGTATTGCTGACACTGTGGAGGACTGAGTCAGTCTACACGTATTGCTGACACTGTGGAGGACTGTAGTCAGTCTACACGTATTGCTGACACTGTAGAGGACTGTGGTCAGTCTACACGTATTGCTGATACTGTGGAGGACTGTAGTTAGTCTACACGTATTGCTGACACTGTGGAGGACTGTAGTTAGTCTACACGTATTGCTGACACTGTAGAGGACTGTAGTTAGTCTACACGTATTGCTGACATTGTAGAAAACTGTAGTTAGTCTACACGTATTGCTGACACTGTGGAGGACTGTAGTTAGTCTACACGTATTGCTGACACTGTAGAGGACTGTAGTTAGTCTACACGTATTGCTGACATTGTAGAAAACTGTAGTTAGTCTACACGTATTGCTGACACTGCAGTTGACTGTAGTTAGTCTACACGTGTTGCTGACACTGTAGAAAACTGTAGTTAGTCTACACGTATTGCTGACACTGTAGCTGACTGTAGTTAATCTACACGTATTGCTGACACTATAGAGGACTGTAGTTAGCCTACACGTATTGCTGCCACTGCCGACAGGTTTCTGGCGACAGTTCACTTCCTTTTCTCGTGTACGTTGCCACCGTAAACAACGGCTTCCAGAACAGACTAGTTGGCCACCGGGACGACGACGCACGCGCAGTTGACAAGTTGTTTGACACGACGTCATCAGACCATTACCATCGACTCCCCATTTCGGAATTATCTCAACAATAAACGCCGCAATTGAAATCAAGGCCATCAGTCAGTCAGTCAGTCGGCTTTGCCTGAATCGATGGCCAACGATTGTTCTAGGTATGTCAATCCTTTGATGTGCCGATTTTAAAAAATGAAGAGAGAGAGAGAGAGAGAGAGAGAGAGAGAGAGAGAGAGAGAGAGAGAGAGAGAGAGAGAGAGAGAGACAGACAGACAGAAGACAGACAGACAGAATACGAACCTGGCTATGCAATCACAGCTCGGTCGAGTTCAAACGATCCGTCATTTTGTGTTGAAACATCCCGCGTTTCTAATGCTTCAAACGAGGAAAAAAGAGTGACTACGGCTCCCCCCCCCCCTCCCCTCCCGCAAATTTCATCAGAACCCATGTTACTGATATGGCACCTCCTCATCCTTTCCTCCCCCCCCCTCCCACCCCCAGCCTCTCTCCGCCCGCCCTCGTCCGATGATGCCGGGCAGTGTCTTTAATAACGACTGTACTCCCGCCTTCTGGACATTCTCTGTTGAATGGTTTCCTCTTCTCTGTCACTGTGTCTTACTTTCATGTTTGTTAGTGGAAATTCTGTGAAAGTGTCATCTTTTACCACTCTCTTTGACACACACACCTCTCTCTGTGTCTGCTGTCTGTCTGTCTGTCTGTCTGTCTGTCTGTCTCTCTCTCTCTCCCTCCCTCCCTCAACTGTTGTCTACAGTCTTTCTGTCTGTGGGTCATTCCGACTCATTCACCTGCCTCGGGTTTAACATTGTTTTTGCAGTGGAATGTGTATTGATTGTATTGTTTACTGGTAGTGGAGTAAACTTTGCTGTAATTGGAAAGTGTTCTGCGGATTATTGAGAGAAAAGAAAACTTCTCAATACAAAGAAAGTGCACTTTAGAATCGTTTGCCGGAAGTTAAATCTCACAGTTTTAATTTTGACCTACTGAATCGATTTTTGCCTGCTGAACCGATTTTACCTGCTGAATCGATTTTACCTGATGAACCGGAACCGATTTCTATCTACTGAACCGATTTTATCTACCGAGCCGATTTTTACCCAGTGAACTGTGAAACGATTGTAACCAACTGAAACGATTTCTACCTACAGACCCGATTTTTTTTTCTTCTTTTTTTTTTTTTCGCTCTCTCCCCTAACTGAACCGATTTCCAACTACTGAACCAACGGTTCAGTGTTTTGTCCTGTACTTTGTTTGTCTGTGTCCTTGGCGGTAACTAAACCCCTCCCTTTCTAAATTTTACTGAACCAACGTGAACAACACTTGGTGGAAAGACTGAACGCGGCCCATGGACAGCCCCATAACATTGTGGTGCTGAACCGCGCGGTAAAATCTCTCCCCCCCCCACCCCCCTCCCATCAACGGATAGGTCCGGGACTCATTCAGCATCACTGGGCAAAACACCACCGCCCAGTCCAACAACGCTTGTCAGGGAACAGGCAACGTGACCCAAAGAAGAACCCTTGAAAGTTGGGTGCCGGTTCGGACCCAAGGGCAGTTCCAGGATCCCTTCGACGTGGACTGAGGTCTGTGATCTGCCGAACGCCCCTCCAGTCATCATGATTATGCCCTAAGGGCGACAAGGCAAGCAGTGTTCCCACCGGAGGCAGTCCGGATGGAACCAGGACTCTGTGGATCGTGTTCAAGGGATCAGTCAGTTCAAACAGACATGCGGGGTTTGGAACAGAAGGGCGATTTCCTGCCTGCCCTGCTCCTCGTCCATCACTCTACGGGCAGGCCGAATTAAGCCCCACTTCAGGTCGGTCCTGTCCGCCTGTCTGTTTCTGTCCGCCTGAAGGGCAACTCCAATGAATCACGGCAGATCTTCCTCCAAAGTGGACAAGACTGGTTGTAGGTGTCAGCGTCTCCCCGTGGTTTATGGTTGAACGCTTTGAGTGTAAAACATTAAGTGATCAAGCAACGAAACAAATATGTCTGGGAAAAACACTGAACACGCAGGATTTGCGTCCCTTTTTCCGAGAGCTGTTTTTGTTCACGTTGTGGACCCAAAATCGGTAAAACGCGCACCTGGGCTGGGAGAAACAA
The DNA here is from genome assembly GCA_033310375.1 of Conus canariensis. NCBI lineage: Eukaryota > Metazoa > Mollusca > Gastropoda > Neogastropoda > Conidae > Conus > Conus canariensis. The sequence continues at coordinate 85,688,461 of CM065719.1, forward strand.
AACAAACAAACAAAAAACAACCAACCAACCAACCAACCAAACACAAACAAACAAAAAACAACCAACCAACCAAAACACAAACAAATAAACAAAAAACAACCAACCAACCAAACACAAACAAACAAACAAAAAACAACCAACCAACCAACCAACCAAACACAAACAAACAAAAACCAACCAACCAACCAACCAACCAAACACAAACAAACAAAAAACAACCAACCAACCAACCAACCAAACACAAACCAACCAACCCAGACCGCTTTCTTCTTTCCGGAGTCAACAGATGAAATACCAACGAAAGTCTGAACTGGAATATCCGAACAGATCAAAATGTTCACGGGAATATTCTTCCTTCTCCTTTGTTCACGGGAACATTCTTCTTCCTTCATCTTCTTCTTCTGGCTCTTCTTCTTGCTTTTTCTTTGTTAAAAAATATTTTAATTCAAACTGTGAGACTTAACTTCCGGCAAACAATTCCTAGTGCACATTCCTGGTATTGAGAAGTTTCCTTTTCTTCCAATAATCCACAGAACACTTCACACGTATTACAGCAAAGCTTACTCCACTCCCAGGAAACAATACATTCAGAACACATTCCACTGCAATTTTTTTTTCTAACCTCCCAACAAACAATCCCCGGCACACTCTCCGCTTATTCCAAGTTCATGATGCTAGAATAAAAAACAATCATCCAGCCATCCACCCAGCCATCATTTCCAAACAATGTGAAGAATATTCTTCTTCTATTACAAACCACTTCCTGCAAAGCTTATTTTTCTCCCACTAAACAATCCTCTGTACACACTCCCGTTCCTGCCACAACTTTTTTTTTTTCTTTTGATCCCAGTAAACGATCTTGGTACACATTCCCTTTATTGCCCAGATCATCTGTCTCCTGGTAAAATAATCCCCAGCACATATACTGACATTTAGGAAGCGTATTCTACTCCAGAATGCATTCCAGACATGGACAGGTTTATTCTGGTCCCAGTAAACCACCATGGTGTACATTACCATTATTGTGAAGTTTATTCGATTCTCATAAATATCATCAGTACACGTTGCGGTCGTTCAGAAGCTTTGTGTGGTCTGCTCCCAGAACACCCGTCAGTTACTGCAACCTGTACTTCTGCCTCCAGTAACAATCCACAACCTACGTTCCAATTATTGAGAAGTTTATACTGCTTTTAGTAAAGGAAAAAAATATGTGTATACATGGGTACAGAGAGAGAGACTCGTGACTCGTGACTTTAATGTGAGGCCATCAGCCTATTCACATGAGTACGCAACAAGAAATATACATCAATTTTACATAATCAGAACAAAATTCACCATAACTGCAACGAAACATTCTTCCCTGACAGTATGTACATGCAGAATTCTATCTTGATCATACATTAACACTACTTGGTACATTCTTCCTTATGAACGTAATGTAAGTATATATATTATTATTTTAAAACTCATGATATTAATGCTGTTGATACTATCATACAAAACACATGTTTTCTATTTCGTTACCCTCATCATATTTCGTTTATACAGTGAAGACCTCTCTTCCCTGCGTCGTAAGATTCTCCGGAAAGCTGTACTATTTTAAGCATCTTTTGTTTACATCAATTACGCATGCGCAAAATAAGCCTATCGCCCTCTCCGGCGCAAAGGAAACCCCGAAGAGAGAGAGAGAGAGAGAGAGAGAGAGAGAGAGAGAGAGAGAGAGAGAGAGAGAGAGAGAGAGAATAAGAACACGAATATTTTCATGAGGTTAAATGTATAAGCTGAAAGCTACTTTAGACTGTGCCCTAAAAATCTCATGCATACAATATCAAACTATTTACAACAGGAGGGGGGGGGGGGGGGGGGGGGGGGGGGGGGGAAGGAAGAGAGATTGGTCTGGTCTTATTGTATTTTTTGAAAATATTTTCCTTTGTATAAGAGAGAGAGAGAGAGAGAGAGAGAGAGAGAGGAGAGAGAGAGAGAGAGAGAGAGAGAGAGAGAACTCAGAACTCAGAATATTTTATTTGACAGGCCACAGGCCCATATCAAAGTGAGTGAACAAGGTCAAAATAAATCGGTACAAGCCACTCTTAACGAAACCTCAGCTGAATGGTGTTCACAGTTAACAAAGAAGACATTCATGAAGCAATTGCAGCACTAATTATTCTGTTCCTAACAGCCACAGCTCTATAAATGAAATTACCAACACTCGTAATAGTGGTCTCAATAGAACAGGCTAACAACATGGACATTTTGAATAGAGAAGGGTGTTTGTAATATTTAGCTGGAATCAACTCAAGGCGCAACTTCTCGTACAAAGGACAAACCAGTAGAAAATGAAGCTCAGTTTCCGGTGCTTCCTTACAGTGTGGACAGAAAATGTCATGGTTTCTATTGCGATCAGTATATCGTAAAAAGTGGCATCGTAAAGGCGACATTCCTAACCGAAACCTTGAAAGTAACCTGCGGATGTTAACATGTTTAATTACACAGAGGTAGGGACTTCGAACAAGAGACTGGTTATATGACCGATAAACATCGTACAACTCATGCGATTCAATAGCTGAATGCCAGTCTTGGATGTAACAATCACCTAAACGTTTCTTAAATTCTACAATAAAAGCTTTCACTTACCAACACTTTGCATTTCCCATACAATTCCAAACCCGAATCTATAAAGAACATAGCAAACATTAGTCGTCCAGGTAATATAATTTTGATTCTGCAGATGCAGCAACATATCATAGGCTTTCTTTGGGAGTCTGTTATTATCCATACAAGCAACACGAAGCCAAAATCTGATGCATTTTGCATAAGTATTAACATAAAGGGGTATCTTCCAGATTCGCCGTACACTAAGTGCCTAGGAGCTTTTGAACTTACACCAAGAAATCTTTTAATAGCAGCTAAGTGCACCCTTTCAATTTGTTCCTGGTTAGACGACAGTCCCCAAATCTCTGCTCCATAAGTTAAGATAGGTTGTATTTGGCAATCGAATAGCTTAAAGAAAATACCAGGAGAATGTTCACCTATTGACCATAGCATTCTGTTGATAGCAGTTAATCCTTGAGAGAGAGAGAGAGAGAGAGAGAGAGAGAGAGAGAGAGAGGAGAGAGGAGAGACAGAGAGAGAGAGAGAGAGAGACAGACAGACAGAGACAGAGGGGGGGGGGGGGGGAGGAGGAAGAGAGATTGGTCTGGTCTTATTGTATTTTTTGGAATTATTTTCCTTTGTATAAGAGAGAGACAGACAGACAGACAGACAGAGACACAGAGGGGGGATGGAGGGACAGAGAGAGAAAGAGGTCGGGACTTCATTTTTTGGAATGATACTCATGTACGAGAGAGAGAGAGAGGGAGGGAGAGAGAGAGAGAGAGAGGGAGGGAGGGAAGGAGGGACAGAGAGAGAGGTCTGGTTGTACTTTTTGGAATGATTTTCCTGTCAGTACGAGGAGAGAGAGAGGAGAGAGAGAGAGAGAGAGAGAGGGAGGAGAGAGAGAGGGAGGAGGAGGAGGAGAGAGAGTGAGAGAGAGATGGGTGGAGAGTTGGAGCAAGCACGTGCACAGAGAGAGAGAGAGAGAGAGAGAGAGAGAGAGAGAGAGAGAGAGAGAGAGGAGATGGGTGGAGTTGGAGCAAGCACGTGCACAAGAGAGAGAGAGAGAGAGAGAGAGAGAGAGAGAGAGAGAGAGAGAGATAAAGAGAGAGAGAGAGAGAGTGAGAGAGAGAGAGAGATAGACAGTCAGACAGAGACAGACAGACAGACAGACAGAGAGGGAAGTGCAGCGGGATAAGACACAAACAGACCCAGCAAACAGACAAGATGGGCTGTGGTGCAGACCTAAACTGGTAGGCCAACAGGATTTCCACCATACCCAGCCCAACGGCAATGGCGCTTTGTGTGTGTGTGTGTGTGTGGGGGGGGGGGGGGGGGGGGGGGGGCATGCAGCCCTAATGATCCTGTTCACTACACAGCAGTCCCTCAGGCAGCGGCTGCTGCCAAGTCCGTCGTCTCCAGTACTGACGATCTTCCTGGCACTGCCTGCAGGTGACAAAGACTGGCTTACCTGACCTGAGCCACGGTGCCAAAGGTGTGATGGAATGGCTATCGATCTCATCGACTTGCTTCACTGACCTACAAGCACGTGGATTTTTTTTTTCTTTTCTTTCTTTTTTTTTTTTTTTTGTGGGCGTGCAAACCATCATTACAGCAGCGCGCGCTCTCGCAGTAAAGTGTTACCCTTTTTACTGCCGAGTGCTAGTGTGTTAACGCAGGACGCAGGAATTTCCGTGTACGTCTCACACCAGCCGAGCACACTGACGGCACACAACGCATGCCAGCGACATTCAGGAATTACGTGATTGTTGTTGTTGTTGTTTGCTTTTTGTTTTTAATGAGAATTTCTCTTTTCGTGAACATTCAAAAAGCGGACGTTTTGAAATCCATGACCTCCGTTGGAAACGTCCGCTTCTTTAGAATAGTGTGCCCTTTCTTTGCAGTCTGATAACGTGTTTTACGACCGTTATGTTGTGAGTGTGTCTTTTTCTTCTATACATTATCATAACCCCTTAATAAAGCAAAACGGCACGGCAAAGCCTGCAATCCCAATATCAACATTTATCTGGCCATCAAGTTTTCATCCAATGCATGTGGCCAACCACAAAGAGCTGCTCTTCCCACCAAGAACTGTCGATGATACATGGACGCGCATGTCCGCTTGCGTGGATTGTATATTTGTGCACGCACGTGAGTGTGTGAAATCATGACGTTCTCGAGAAATCAAGAAGCGGAAGTAACACAGATCACTGGAGTGACAGAGGAGGAAAGCAAGAAGAGGAAGTAACACAGATCACTGGAGTGACAGAGGAGAAATCAAGAGGAAGTAACACAGATCTACTGGAGTGACAGAGGAGAAATCAAGAGGAAGTAACACAGATCACTGGAGTGACAGAGGAGAAATGCAAGAAGAGGAAGTAACACAGATTACTGGAGTGACAGAGGAGAAATCAAGAAGAGGAAGTAACACAGATTACTGGAGGACAGAGGAAGAAATCAAGAAGAGGAAGTAACACAGATTACTGGAGTGACAGAGGAGAAATCAAGAGGAAGTAACACAGATTACTGGAGGACAGAGGAGAAATCAAGAAGAGGAAGTAACACAGATTACTGGAGGGACAGAGGAGAAATCAAGAGGAAGTAACACAGATTACTGGAGTGACAGAGGAGAAATCAAGAGGAAGTAACACAGATTACTGGAGTGACAGAGGAGAAATCAAGAGGAAGTAACACAGATTACTGGAGTGACAGAGGAGAAATCAAGAGGAAGTAACACAGATTACTGGAGTGACAGAGGAGAAATCAAGAAGAGGAAGTAACACAGATTACTGGAGTAAGAGGGGAAATCAAGAAGAGGAAGTAACACAGATTACTGGAGTGACAGAGGAGAAATCAAGAAGAGGAAGTAACACAGATTACTGGAGGGACAGAGGAGAAATCAGAAGAGGAAGTAACACAGATTACTGGAGTGACAGAGGAGAAATCATAAGAGGAAGTAACACAGATCACTGGAGTGACAGAGGAGAAATCAAAGAGGAAGTAACACAGATTACTGGAGTGACAGAGGAGAAATCAAGAAGAGGAAGTAACACAGATTACTGGAGTGATCAGAGGAGAAATCAAGAAGAGGAAGTAACACAGATTACTGGAGGGACAGAGGAGAAATCAAAGAGGAAGTAACACAGATTACTGGAGTGACAGAGGAGAAATCAAGAAGAGGAAGTAACACAGATTACTGGAGTGGACAGAGGAGAAATCAAGAGGAAGTAACACAGATACTGGAGTGACAGAGGAGAAATCAAGAAGAGGAAGTAACACAGATTACTGGAGTGACAGAGGAGAAACAAGAAGAGGAAGTAACACAGATACTGGAGTGACAGAGGAGAAATCAAGAAGAGGAAGTAACACAGATTCACTGGAGGGACAGAGGAGAAATCAAGAAGAGGAAGTAACACAGATTACTGGAGTGACAGAGGAAAAATCAAGAGGAAGTAACACGATTACTGGAGGCAGAGGAGAAATCAAGAGGAAGTAACACAGATTCTGGAGGGACAGAGGAGAAATCAAGAAGAGGAGTAAACTTTGAGGGACAGAGGAGAAATCAAGAGGAAGTAACACAGATTATGGAGGACAGAGAGAAATCAAGAGGAAGTAACACAGATTACTGGAGGACAGAGGAGAAATCAAGAGGAAGTAACACAGATTACTGGAGTGACAGAGGAGAAATCAAGAAAGAAGTAACACAGATACTGGAGTGACAGAGGAAATCAGAGAGGAAGTAACACAGATTACTGGAGTGACAGAGAGAAATCAAGAGGAAGTAACACAGATTACTGGAGGACAGAGGAAAATCAAGAAGGAAGTAACACAGATTACTGGAGGACAGAGGAGAAATCAAGAGGAAGTAACACAGATACTGGAGGACAGAGGAGAAATCAAGAGAGGAAGTAACACAGATACTGGAGGACAGAGGAGAAATCAAGAGGAAGTAAACAGATTACTGGAGTGACAGAGGAGAAATCAAGAAGGAAGTAACAGATTACTGAGGGACAGAGGAGAAATCAAGAGGAAGTAACACGATTACTGGAGGACAGAGGAGAAATCAAGAGAGAAGTAACCAGATTACTGGAGTGACAGAGGAGAAATCAAGAGGAAGTAACACAGATTATGGAGGACAGAGAGAAATCAAGAGGAAGTAACACAGATACTGGAGGGAAGAGGAGAAATCAAGAGGAAGTAACACGATTACTGGAGGACAGAGGAGAAATCAGAGGAAGTAACACAGATTACTGGAGTGAAGAGGAGAAATCAAGAGAAAGTAACACAGATTATGGAGTGACAGAGGAAATCAAGAGGAAGTAACACAGATTACTGGAGTGACAGAGGAGAAATCAAGAGGAAGTAACACAGATTACTGGAGGCAGAGGAGAAATCAAGAGGAAGTAACACAGATTATGGAGTGACAGAGGAAAATCAAAAGAGGAAGTCAAGTACGGAGTGACAGAGGAGAAATCAAGAGGAAGTAACACAGATTACTGGAGGGACAGAGAAGAAATCAAGAGGAAGTAACACAGATTACTGGAGTGACAGAGGAGAAATCAAGAGGAAGTAACACAGATTACTGGAGGAAGAGGAGAAATCAAGAGAGAAGTAACACAGATTACTGGAGTGACAGAGGAAAATCAAGAGAGGAAGTAACACAGATTACTGGAGGGACAGAGAGAAATCAAAGAGGAAGTAACACAGATTACTGGAGTGACAGAGGAAAATCAAGAAGAGGAAGTAACACAGATACTGGAGTGACAGAGGAGAAATCAAGAAGAGGAAGTAACACAGATACTGGAGTGACAAGGGAATCAAGAGGATAACACGATATGGAGAAGAGGAGAAATCAAGAGGAAGTAAACAGATTACTGGAGGACAGAGGAGAAATCAAGAGAGGAAGTAACACAGATTACTGGAGTGACAGAGGAGAAATCAAGAGGAAGTAACCGATTACTGGAGGGACAGAGGAGAAATCAAGAGAGGAAGTAACAGATTACTGGAGTGACAGAGGAGAATCAAGGAAGTAACACAGATTACTGGAGGGCAGAGGAGAAATCAAGAGAGAAGTAACACAGATTATGGAGTGACAGAGGAAATCAGAAGAGGAAGTAACACAGATTACTGGAGTGACAGAGGAGAAATCAAGAGGAAGTAACACAGATTACTGGAGGGACAGAGGAGAAATCAAGAGGAAGTAACACAGATTATGGAGTGACAGAGGAAAATCAAGAGGAAGTAACACGATTACTGGAGTGACAGAGGAGAAATCAAGAGGAGTAAAAGTTATGGAGTGACAGAGGAGAAATCAAGAGGAAGTACAGATTACTGGATGACAGAGAAATCAAGAGGAAGTAACAAGATTATGGAGTGAAGGAAACAAGAGGAAGTAACACGATATGGAATGACAGAGAGAATCAAGAGGAAGTAACAAGATTACTGGAGTGACAGAGGAGAAATCAAGAAGAGGAAGTAACAAGATATGGAGGAGAGGAGAAACAAGAAGAGGAGTAACAAGATTATGGAGTGAAGAGGAGAAATCAGAGAGGAAGTAACACGATCAGGAGGACAGAGGAGAATCAAGAGGAAGTAACACAGATACTGGAGTGCGAGGAGAAATCAAGAGGAAGTAACCAGATTATGGAGGACAGAGGAGAAATCAAGAGGAAGTAACACAGATATGGAGGACAGAGGAGAATCAAGAGGAAGTAACACAGATACTGGGTGACAGAGGAGAAATCAAGAGAGGAAGTACACAGTACTGGATGACAGAGGAGAAATCAAGAGGAAGTAACAGATATGGGTGACAGAGGAGAAATCAAGAAGGAAGTAACACAGATTACTGGGGGACAGGGAGAAATCAAGAGGAAGTACACAGATTACTGGAGTGACAGAGGAGAAATCAAGAGGAAGTAACACAGATTACTGGAGGACAGAGGAGAAATCAAGAGGAAGTAACACAGATTACTGGAGACAGAGGAGAATCAAGAGGAAGTAACACAGATTACTGAGTGACAGAGGAGAAATCAAGAGGAAGTAACACGTACTGGAGGACAGAGGAGAAATCAGAGAGAAGTAAAGATACGGAGGGACAGAGGAGAAATAAGGGAAGAACAGATAGGAGAAGAGGAGAAATCAAGGAGTAAAAGTACTGGGGACAGGGAAATAAGGGAAGAACACAGTCTGGAGAAGAGGAAATCAGGAGTAACAGTTACTGGAGTCAGAGGAATCAAGAGGAAGTACACAGTAGGAGCAGAGGAGAAATCAAGAAGAGAAGTAACACAGATACTGGAGTGACAGAGGAGAAATCAAGAGAGGAAGTAACACAGATCACTGGAGTGACAGAGGAGAAATCAAAGAGGAAAAAAAAAAAAAAAAAAAAAAAAAAAAAAAAAAAAAAAAAAAAAAAAAAAAAAAAAAAAAAAAAAAAAAAAAAAAAAAAAAAAAAAAAAAAAAAAAAAAAAAAAAAAAAACCCCCCCCCCCCCCCCCCCCCCCCCCCCCCCCCCCGATTACTGGAGTGACAGAGGAAAATCAAGAAGAGGAAAAAAAAAAAAAAAAAAAAAAAAAAAAAAAAAAAAAAAAAAAAAAAAAAAAAAAAAAAAAAAAAAAAAAAAAAAAAAAAAAAAAAAAAAAAAAAAAAAAAAAAAAAAAAAAAAAAAAAAAAAAAAAAAAAAAGTAACACAGATTACTGGAGGGACAGAGGAGAAATCAAGAGGAAGTAACACAGATTACTGGAGTGACAGAGGAGGAAATCAAGAAGGAAGTAACACAGATTACTGGAGTGACAGAGGAGAAATCAAGAGGAAGTAACACAGATTACTGGAGTGACAGAGGAGAAATCAAGAGGAAGTAACACAGATTACTGGAGTGACAGAGGAGAAATCAAGAAGAGGAAGTAACACAGTTACTGGAGGACAAGGAGAATCAGAGGAAGTAACACAGATTACTGGAGTGACAGAGGAGAAATCAAGAAGAGGAAGTAACACAGATTACTGGAGTGACAGAGGAGAAATCAAGAGGAAGTAACACAGATCACTGGAGTGACAGAGGAGAAATCAAGAGGAAGTAACACAGATTACTGGAGTGGACAGAGGGAAAATCAAAAAAGAGGAAGTAACACAGATTACTGGAGTGACAGAGGAGAAATCAAGAGGAAGTAACACAGATTACTAGGAGTGACAGAGGAGAAATCAAGAGAGGAAGTAACACAGATTACTGGAGGGACAGAGGAGAAATCAAGAGGAAGTAACACAGATTACTGGAGGGACAGAGGAGAAATCAAAGAGGAAGTAACACAGATTACTGGAGTGACAGAGGAGAAATCAAGAGGGAAGTAACACAGATTACTGGAGGACAGAGGAGAAATCAAGAGGAAGTAACACAGATTACTGGAGGGACAGAGGAGAAATCAAGAGGAAGTAACCAGATTACTGGAGTGACAGAGGAGAAATCAAGAGGAGAAGTAACACAGATTACTGGAGTGACAGAGGAGAAATCAAGAGGAAGTAACACACAGATTACTGGAGTGACAGAGAAGAAATCAAGAGGAAGTAAACATGATACTGGAGTGACAGAGGAGAAATCAAGAAGGAAGTAACACAGATTACTGGAGTGACAGAGGAGAAATCAAGAGAGAAGTAACACAGATTACTGGAGGTGACAGAGGAGGAAATCAAGAGGAGGAAGTAACACAGATTACTGGAGTGACAGAGGAGAAATCAAGAAGAGGAAGTAACACAGATTACTGGAGTGACAGAGAAGAAATCAAGAGGAAGTAACACAGATTACTGGAGTGACAGAGGAGAAATCAAGAGGAGGAAGTAACACAGATTACTGGAGTGACAGAGAGAAATCAAGAAAAAGAAGAGGAAGTAAGTAACACAGATTACTGGAGTGACAGAGAGAAATCAAGAAGAGGAAGTAACACAGATTACTGGAGTGACAGAGGAGAAATCAAGAGGAAGTAACACAGATTACTGGAGTGACAGAGGAGAAATCAAGAGAGGAAGTAACACAGATTACTGGAGGACAGAGGAGAAATCAAGAGAGGAAGTAACACAGATTACTGGAGGGACAGAGGAGAAATCAAGAGGAAGTAACACAGATACTGGAGTGACAGAGGAGAAATCAAGGAGGAAGTAACACAGATTACTGATGACAGAGGAGAAATCAAGAAGAGGAAGTAACACAGATTACTGGAGTGACAGAGGAGAAATCAAGAAGAGGAAGTAACTGGAGTGACAGAGGAGAAATCAAGAGAGGAAGTAACACAGATTACTGGAGTGACAGAGGAGAAATCAAGAAGAGGAAGTAACACAGATTACTGGAGTGACAGAGGAGAAATCAAGAAGAGGAAGTAACACAGATTACTGGAGGACAGAGGAGATGGGGAAGTAAGAACTGGAGTGACA
>CM065719.1:85704467-85719467 GCA_033310375.1 Conus canariensis
AGAGGTGAATGGTCAGCAGTCATGTCTTACAACGCCCCCCCCCCCCCCCCCCCCATCTCTCCCCTCTCTCTCTCTGAGCATTGTGCGTGCGTGCGTGCGCGCGCGCGCGCGTGTGTCTGCGCGCGCCCGCGCGCGCATGTTGTGTGTGTTGTTGTTGCTGGCTCCCTTTCCAGTCCTGCAGTCACAGAGCAAAACGCTAGATGCAGTTCCCCACCCATCCAACATCACCCCTTCCCTACTATACCCCCTCCAAAGCCTCTTAATTTCCCCAAGCCACACGGTTAAATTTAGCTCTGTGATTTCCGATAAGAACGACAACTCGGTCCCTGTTAGCGTCCAGGTTACCGGTCTTAGCGCTGTCGCTAAGCTAGCAACAAAAGAGAGAAAGAAATGACAGAGAAAATAAGTAGGGGAAAAAGGATTTCTTAAAAGCGGGAAAAAGGTTGCATGTTCAGTTTGACCGAGTGGTTGTCACTAGGTAAGCAACCACCAGCTGATCGATTGAAGAGGGAAGAAGGGGGTCGAGTTGTGTGTGTGTGTGTGTGTGTGTGTGTGTGTGTGTGTGTGTGTGTGTGTGTGTGTGTGTGTGTGTGGGAGGGGGGGGGGGGGGAGGAGGAAGGAAAGGAAGAAAATGAGCAAGGTTCAGCTGGGTTCGGCCGACTGGTTGTCATGACGCATGCAACGACCGCCAAGTGATCAATTTCAAGAAAGGAAGGAAGGAGGAAGAAAGCGGAGGAAGGTTTTGGGACAGGTGTGATTGACTGGTTGTTTGTTGGTCAGCGGGTGGGCAGCCGGCAGCGAGCTGATCGATTCCGTGTCGTCGCCGCACCGTAACATTCACACAAGGTCCACATGCCCACACGCTTCGTGTCTTCCACTGATCGCAGATAGATAGACTGGTGAACGTAAACAGCCCGTGGGAGGGAGAGAGAGAGAGAGAGAGAGAGAGAGAGAGAGAGGGGGGGGGGGGCATGGAAGTGCGGGTGCAGTGACGGGGAAGGGGTTGGAGTGGAGGAGTGACAGAACAGTAGAGGATTCGGAGAGAGTGGGGAGTGACGTGGATGAACAGATGGACCGACAGACAGGCACAGAGAAAAAGGAGGCGGCGTAGGTATGAGAACCAACGGTCTTCACACCACCTAGCAAGGCAGTGTTGGTACCACAGGGATCACTTAATTCTCTTTAGCGCAATAACAGACTGACCTCTCCACCAATACCAGCCAGCTTCTTGAGTGACCTCTCTGCTCACAGACAACGAGCATTCAATCATGTATTTGAATTAGGCAGCATGTCTACATACATTAGCGACGGCAACTTTCATAAGACCACAAGAAGACTCTCCAAATCCGGAACGGATGACCCGAACCCTAACTCAAACCTGACCCTACTTCTAACCGTATGTGTCTTAATTTTTTTTTTAAATCTAATTAGGAGGAAAAGCGATGAATTGCGCTCGTCGAACTGTAGGGAAAGTGGAGCTGTCTTCTTTCTCCGCGTCGATCATAAAAAGAAAGCCCGCCTGCAAATTATTCAGACTGCCCCGAGCTACATCCGTCTTTTCACCTGAAGCATTCAAAAACACTCGTTCAAGTTATCTGCCCGCCTTGTGGCGTTGTCCTGGTATGAAGATCGTTGCTCACTACCTCAGGCCCCGCACCTCTCTAACAGTCGACATAAATTCGGTGTGTGTCTGCTGTCATGCTGCGAGGTTTCACGAGATTCAAGAAGAGACCAGGATTTAAAAGAAAAAACTGTCTTCATTTTAACCAAGGATACTATGCGTACTATATGAGATTTACCATGTTCTGAAACAGGAATGCGACAAACTTTCAGACACTACAGGCCTTTCCTGGACCTTAAAATGACTTCACCAGTATCACTACGGACGAAGTGCAGCCTCTCTGGACTATACGCTCTTGTGCTCGCAGGACATGCGTCAATCAACACTGCATTCAGATGTTCCTCAGCCAAATGTGAAAGGAAAGCCATGTTTTAACCATACATATCAGTCACTCCATTTGCTGACGTCACCTGGACTGGTTTGTCATAGCCCGGCAGTACAACTCAAACGTGTTGTAACCCCTAAAATTCAACATCAATAAGCATTTGCTTTTGAAACAGACTTTCAACTTAATCCAAGGACCTACCAGGTATCGTGCACGCTCCACCCAAATTCCCTCACTCAAAGCAGCCACAACGAACATAGGAAACAAGTCAAAAGCTCTTTAGTATCTCCAAAGAGAAATTCAACGTAAAATCACGGACAGGCAACGCGTGCAGTGTGTAAACACAAAACAATGATTACAGGCCATGAAAATGCGCTGAACTGACCGCAACGGGTCTGCCTGCTACAACTGATTTCTGTCAATGGCAGGATAACTAATGTCACACAAAAAAAAACCCCTCAAAAGCCGGTGTTTTGATTTTAGCTTGGCTCTTAGTGAGAGCACTCCCCCTAACACTTAGCTTCTATCAGTCAGTTGCCAACTAGTTCGTTGGAAATCAACTGTTGATGCGCTTGACAACACACTTCGTGCATTGTCCGACTATCTTCTCTTCTGAATTCTTTGTTCCTCGGCTAGAACTGCGAGATTCGACTGTGATAAGATAGTTGTGCATTACAAATTTGAGGAGGTCACATTCCAGGGATGATGATTAAACGTGCAATCGGGGAGAGAGAGAGAGAGAGAGAGAGAGAGAGAGAGAGAGACAGAGAGACAGAGAGAGACAGAGAGAGAGAGAGAGACTCAAGAAAATTTATTCACGTTTTAGGCCATAGCCTCTCGTGAAGGGGGTTGCAGGTTAATTACAACCATTTTAGTACCTGAGCAACTGCACGCAAACATAACAAATATATATTTGAAAGTAGAAAGAAACTCGTGGAGAGCGTGGCAGCAGAGAGTCCTCAGAAGAGAAGCCCCCTTCAAGCAAGTGTTTCGGCCCTTATCTCCTGACACTCTAGGGGGGTTGGGCCACACCCGGTTCATGACTCCGGATGTCCCTCTGCTGCCCCTTTTTTTTCCCATCTTGGGACGAGCCATGGCTGGGATTCGAACCCATGACCCTCTGGACATGCTCACTTTCCACTTAATGACTCGCGCTTTAACCACTGAGCCACAGGGACACCTGATATTTGTAGGGAAATTAAGCCTTATGAAGTTCACTTTTGTTCCTCCTTGACCAGATCCAGCTTGAACACCTCTCTGCCGCTTCTGCCATTGCTTTCAGGGCTCTGGTTTTTTCCTTCCCTGCAACTGAGAGCTGTTTCATGAGGCTGTATGCAGACGTTCCTACAAACCCCCTAGCTCCAATTTCTGCAGTGAGGACTTTGACCTGATAGCCTTCTCTCCTCAGGCTGTTTGCCAGATCAGCATACTTTTCAGTCTTGTAGATTTGAGCTGCCTCCATTCTGTTCTCATATGGCACCGTGAGCTCGATCATGATCAGCTGCTTGGTTGACTTAGAGTGGACTACTATGTCTGGTCTCATGCCACTCTTGCTGATGATCTCTGGGTGACTCTTCCATTCTGGGAGGTCTGCAGTGCACTCCCAGTCATCTGCCCCGTCCAGCAGACTCTGCCTGCATGTTTCGAGTGGCACTGTTGTTCTTGGCCATGATTTGCTGCCTCCTGCCGTGAAGAATGTTGCGGGTGCTTTTGGAGTCCTGATTTTCCCTTTTGTGGTGTTGGTACTAGCCCAGACTACTTGTACAATCTCTTTGAGCACTTGGTTGTGCCTCCATGTGTACCTTCCTTGAGCCAGGGCTACTTTACATGAGCTTAGGACATGCTCCACTGTTTGTTTTTCATGGCAGAGGGGGCATACTTTATGACAGAATACACGATCGCAACTTGAATGCTTTGAATAAATAAGTTGACAAATTTTCAACAGTTTGCTCATGAGTACATGCCAAAAGAAGAGCCAATCTAAACTGGCTTTGGGAATTTATAAAACTTGAATGGTATATACCGAGCTCTTAGTTTAAGCAAGGCAGGACAACACAACACAAAATGCACTTCATTTTCTGTATCCTTTCTACAAAGTGGACATATTAAATCTGCTTTACTATGAGAATGATAACGGTAATAATGTTCAGCAATTTCAGAAACACCAAGTCTGAATCTAGTCGTTATATACTTTAAGTGCCTGTCCAGATTTAGCTGTAGATAGGTTTTAACATCAGGTACAGTACAAAAAGACCTGTAATAAATAAATCTTTCACTGTTAACCATGCAAAAATTCCATTCCTGCCACCTGCACAAGAGGAGAGAGAGAGAGAAGAGAGAGAGAGAGAGAGAGAGAGAGAGAGGAGAGAGAGAGAGTCAGACAGGCAGACATACAGAGAGAGAGTCAGACAGACAGACATACGAGAAGAGAGAGAGAGAGAGAGAGAGAGAGAGAGAGAGAGAGAGGAGAGAGAGAGAGAGAGAGAAGAGAGAGAGAATGTCACAACAAATCCTCTTTTGTGTCGCCCATCCCACCTGCACACGGTGGCCTGTACAGACATTTTATAGGCGTCAGTTCACATACACGACCTCCCTTTAAAACATCTTCCCAAAGACTTGGACCGCGGTGAAAATTGGCTGAGATGTTGATGCTAAGTAGACCATATCTGTCTGGGCTGTCTCGAGCGGGCGTTGTACCCAGCAGGCCCCTCCACGAAGAGAATGCTGAGCCAATCCGGCCTTGATCAGAAATGAATACTGATACGCTTGCTAACATACTTCATGTATTGTCTGACAATGAAGCCCCCCCCCCCCCCCCCCCCCCCAACCCTTCTCCTGCCCATTGTAACTGTGGATTGTAAAATAATTTTAGACGACTGTAAATCCTGAGGCCCTGCCTTCCAATACCACAGATAAACTGCTGCTTCCAAAAGGCCTATATTCACGACAATCCAGATTGTGTGGAAAAACCAACGACAAAAACCCTAGGTTAAACGTCAAGGAGGAAGCAGCCAGGCCAACGCAGTGGGACGTTCAACAGCAGTTACCGAAACAATCACTCTAGAATATCAAAGAGGGAGAAGGTGGGCTGATTCAGTGAAACATCAAAGAGGAAGAAGGTAGGCCAACGCAATATATCGCCAAAAGAGGAAGAAGACCAGGCCAACGCAATATATCGCAAAAGAGGAAGAAGGCAGGCCAACGCAATATATCGCCAAAAGAGGAAGAAGGCAGACCAACGCAATATATCGCCAAAAGAGGAAGAAGGCAGACCAACGCAATATATCGCCAAAAGAGGAAGAAGGCAGACCAACGCAATATATCGCCAAAAGAGGAAGAAGGCAGATCAACGCAATATATCGCCAAAAGAGGAAGAAGGCAGGCCAACGCAATATATCGCCAAAAGAGGAAGAAGGCAGGCCAACGCAATATATCGCCAAAAGAGGAAGAAGCGAGATCAACACAGAGACACATCCAACAGGAAGAAGCTAGATCGACGCAGTATGACATTAAAGAGGAAGAAACTAGAACAACACAGTGAAACTTCAAAAAAAGGAAAAAGGAGGACCAACAAAATGAAACGTCAGAAAGGATGTAGTTAGACCAATACAGTGAAACGTCAAAGAAGAAGTAGCTAGACCAACACAGTGAAACGTCAAAGAAGTTGCTAGACCAACACAGTGAAACGTCAAAAAAAGTTGCTAGACCAACACAGTGAAACGTCAAAAAAGAAGTAACAAGGCCAACAGTGAAACGTCAGAAAGCAGCCTGCATAACACAGTGAAAAGTCAACGAGGAAGTAGTCAAAAACCACAGTGAAACGTCAAAGAGTTGGCAAAACCTATGTAGTCAAACCTCACAATTATTTCGCCTTTTTTTTCTCTCAGTAACGCTGCAGTCCGTTTCATCTTCCCTCAGAACAGAAAGCAGCCAGCAGAGTCAGAGAGAGTTGGCCAACGCCATGGCATTCTCTCTGCTGCCCACGACATTGTGAAATCTGTACTGTTCAACATAAACCACGCTTCCGCACACGGACCTGTCCCTTCAAAGCGAAGCCCTCAAAGCAAAGGGCCGTAACTTCGCACCATCATGACGTCAATCAATCTTTCAGAAGGCATCGCGGAGGTGGGGACGATAACTCTGTCTCACTTCCTCCTCGGTGCTACAGATCTAAAGCCGATTGTTTTATCAGTGAACCGACAGCTCCAAGCATGGCGTCTCTCGCGCGCATGTTGTTGCGTGCGTTGTGTGAGTGTATGTGACAGAGGTTAGTGGGTGCGTGTACGGCTGCGTGCAAGTGTGTGTGTGTGTGTGTGTGTGTGTGTGTGTGTGTGTGTGGTGTGTGTGTGTGTGTGTGTGTGTGTGTGCGAGCGCGCGCACGTGCGTGTGTGACGTGGTGAGTATGCGCGTGCACTCTCACGTGTATGTGCTAAAACGTGGTTGGAATTCAGTAGGTTTCAGGTTAGTCGTTCAGTTTCAGGATTAAATTCGGTTTCAAATTTCAGTCTGGGTATCTTGGTATTTTGTATATATTTTTCGTATTCAACTGGCATGCCACCCTGAAGTGACCACTATTTCATGCTTGGTGATAAACATGTGAGAGAGAGAGAGAGAGAGAGAGAGAGAGACAGAGACAGAGACAGACAGACAGACAGAGACACAGACAGACAGACATACAGTGTGTGTGCATGCGCGTGCGTTCGTGCATGCATGCGTGCGTGTATGTGTGTGTGTGTGTGTGCATGTGTGTGTGCGCGCGCACGTGCATGTGTATGTGTGTGCGTGTGTGTGTGAGCGTGCGTGCTCACCTGTGTGCATTAGACAGAGAGAGAGAGAGAGAGAGAGAGAGAGAGAGAGAGAGAGAGAGAGAGAGAGGGCGGGAGGAGGAGAGATATTTCAGCTGGATTGTACATTTCGTTTACAATTATACCACCAGAAACACCAACGCAAAATTTAATCTTCTTTTTTTTTTCCTTTTTCTTTTTTTTTTTTTTTTTTACTTGTCTATAGTCCCAGTTACACTTTAGTTGTTGTCTGTTTTCACTATACTGGTCATTTTCAGCGCTACAATTCTGGCATTCATTACTCACTTCATTTATGTCACTACGCATTGCCGAATGCACCACCTGTGTATAACAGTCAAAATTATAACCATGAATCTCAAATTTCATCGCCATCCATGCACACAATGTTCAACACCACATTAAAAAAAAGTAGATGCTTACTTTCACGCTCACGTATTACTCTTTTTCCTTTTGTTTTTCTTTCTTTTCTTTTTTTGTTTTTGTTTTGTTTTTTGGAAGAAGGAAACCTTTTTTTTCCCCCTTTTTTCTTTTCTTTTCCTTTGTTGTTGCTGCTTTTGGATGAAGGAAATCACAACGCAATACACACAATGATCAACATCACATTAAAAACTAGATGCTTGTTCTCATGCTCAAGCACATTACATGTTTTATTTCCCATGAAGTAAACTGCAAAGCAGACCTTTTGACGCTCGCGAACTCCACAGACCCTTCCTCTCCTGGTTCTGCACGGAGAACCTGCAGCTTTCAGCCATTTGATCTGTTGAAAGGGGCCGCCTAAAGGGTCTCCTGATGACAACAGCTTTCAGCCATTTGATCTGTTGAAAGGGGCCGCCCACAGGGTTCCCTAATGACTATAGCTTTCAGCCATTTGATCTGTTGAAAGGGGCCACCCAAAGGGTCTCCTGATGACAACAGCTTTCAGCCATTTGATCTGTTGAAAGGGGCCGCCCAAAGGGTTCCCTGGTGACAACAGCTTTCAGCCATTTGATCTGTTGAAAGGGGCCGCCCAAAGGGTTCCCTGATGACAACAGCTTTCAGCCATTTGATCTGTTGAAAGGGGCCGCCCAAAGGGTTCCCTGGTGACAACAGCTTTCAGCCATTTAATCTGTTGAAAGGGGCCGCCCAAAGGGTTCCCTGGTGACAACAGCTTTCAGCCATTTGATCTGTTGAAAGGGGCCGCCCACAGGGTTCCCTGATGACAACAGCTTTCAGCCATTTGATCTGTTGAAAGGGGCCGCCCAAAGGGTTCCATGTTGACACTCAGGGTTTGTGTGGCTTGTTTGCTTTGGAGTTTGTTTGTTTGTTTTCCCCTAGTCCTCTTTTGTTCTGGAGGGGTGTCATGGAAGACTCAAGGAGACTGACAGAGGGTTGTAGGTGAGGGTGATGGGTGACAAGGCGGGAGCGTGGGGGGTGGGGGGGGGGGGGGGGGGGGGGGCATCTGCACAGTTGTGCGCAGCACGTTTGGGAGACTTGTAAATTATTTTTTGTTTGCGCGATTTTTACACTAGCGCGACTCTCTTCTGCAGACACGTTTGAAACAGCACCACCACCACCCCTCTCCTTCCGATCCCCCCCCCCCCCCCCCCCCACACACACACACAAACACACATCAGCCAGGCGGAAGACAAACTCAGAACGAGATAAACGTATTCTAGCTATCATGAATCTCCCATAAAAGTCATCGTTGATAGCTTTATGCGTTTCTTTACGTGATTTCAGTTCGGGTTTGCATGTTCTCATCTCTCCATACTAAGCTTAGTCTAACTGCTCTCACTTCAGATGACAGCAACTGCTATTTGTTTACATTGGTCAGTTCTGTTGCATTATCTTGCTTGGTCTTCAGTTGTTCTTTAGGTCTCTCCCCCCCCCCCCTCCCCTTGGCTTACAAGTTAAAGCTTTCCCTACCAACACCTATCCCCTTACATACTTTTCGGAGCACTGAGCTATGTTCGGTTCTGTTATCAGAGGCTACATAGTGGTGATCTTTCATTTTGAATAATGGCGTTTCCATAAGATCTGCCTTCAGTCTGGTTACACACACACGACCTGAACATCACCAAAGTTTTGACATGCTTGCGAGTTTTTCTAAACGAAATTGATAGCTGTTTATCTTCCCCTTACTGGTGGCTGTCCTCTTCATAATTTCGCTTTTCAAATCTTCCGTAACAGTTGGTAGGAAGTCACAGAAAAACAAACAAACGAACAGCACCCCCCCCCCCCCCACCCACCACCACCCAAGTTAGTCTACATCCAATGTGTTGTGACCAGAAGATGTCCTCCAGGGGATATGTTCCACTTTTACATTTTTGATGCATTCGCTCATTCGTATTTTCAAGGGTCGTGCAAATGTAACGCAAAAAAGTTGAGTCGCGTAAGTAACATATCCTCGTAGAGTGACATCTTTTTTCTTTTTTTAAAACTCGAGTATATCTTGACATTGTTATGAAGAGCTATAGTTGCTTGTGAACAAATGTCTCCATGTGCCATCAATGATTATTTTGCTGTCAAGAATTACGTACTTTATTCTGTATTATCGTCATCGTCACCATGAACATCATCATCATCATACTTCCACCCCCCCCCCCCCCTCTCTCTCTCTCTCTCATATCAACTCCCCTCCCCAGCTTGTTCATTAATACCGGTTCGTCCTTCTGAAAGAAGCTTCGAATACGCCTGTTCCACACATTACTATTTGACAATAAAAATCACCAACTAGCATTTGAAATTATCCTCGGGGAGTGGAGTCAGGGAAGGGCAGGGGGGCTAAAAAAAAAAAAAAAGATCAAATTTTCATATCGAGAAAAAGTAAAACTGCAGCCTTGTCCGACATCCAGTGAACTCTCCGTTAGTGTTACCACTCTTTCTACGGATCATTGTAATTTGACGCCACCGCCTTCCCAAACACTGCCCCTCCCCATACACTGCCCCTCCCCATACACTGCCCCTCCTCACACCGTGCCCCTCCTCACACAGCGCCCCTCCCAGACTCATCCCGTCACAGTCCCAGCACTTGTGTCCCCCAGTCGTTATGAGCTATCTTCTTCTGCGTACGCAGGCTGATTCTCCTGCGAACACTCCCTGTATAGACAGGCAAGGATTAATCCCATCTATCCAACAAAGGGAGTGGAGTTTTGTGTGATGACCGTTTTTTTTTCATCCCGCCATTAAGGCAGCCATACTCCAACTTCGGGGAAGGTGCATGCTATGTGTAACGTGTCATCCATACCAACGGCCAAACTGGCCTCTTCCGAAAGTTGGTGATGGGATTTTACGTGTGTGCAAGATGTTATGCGTGCGTTCACACACGGAACCTCGGTTTATTGTCTCATTCGAAGGACTGTATGGGAAATGGAGTCAGAACCAATGTTAACTCCGATGAGCTTCAATCTTAAGTGTCAGATTTCCAACAGACCACGCACCAAAGGGTACCCTGCAATACTGCCGAGTCATTTCGGTAGTGTTCAGCGCCGTCCGTTCTGTTATCAACACACGACATTACAAGCTTAGTTCAATAAGTGTGTGTGTGTGTGTGTGTGTGTGTGTGTGTGTGTGTGTGTGTGTGTGTGTGTGTGTGTGTGTATGTGTGTGTGGACATCGTTTATAAAGCAGATGAGAAATAAATCTGACCAGTCGAGTGACATTTCAAATCATGCACGTTCAGTCGTTCTGATAAAGACCATCGTAGTGTTCTGTTCAAAATAAGTTTGTTACGCCACGTAAAAAAACAACAACACCAAAGTATAGCCGAACTATAATGATGGCAATCATCCTTTTTCATTCAACAAATACGCATGCACGCAGGCACCCCCCCCCCCTTTCGCCCCCCCCTACCCCCCCCCCCCCCCCCCCCCCCCCCCACACACACACACACACACACATTAGCACAACCCAAAGCAAACCTTCGGTTCCCAAGTAGACTGGCATCGGGCGAACAACTTTGATCTCAGCGTGACTGGTAGTGAACCGAAGAAAGAAACCCCAACAACAAAACAATAAAAATACTATGCTCTATGTCAGCAAGCTCCACGGCACAAGAAGACCGAATTCTATGGCATGCTATACACCGTTGGTCCTTCTCACCTTCAGAAGGTCGGAAGGGAACGGAGCCTTCTGCTGACCACTGTGTAAGCACCGGTGACCGACGACTGGTCAAAAACCACAAGCACCCTTTTTTGTTTATTTGTACAGAAATTGCTTGATCATTGTCACACACACACACACACACACACACACACACACACACACACACACACACACACACACACACACAAAATAAGAAGAAGAAAAGAAAGAAAGAAAGAAAAGAAAACAAACAAACAAACAAAAACACGTTTGTTCACAAATCCTCAGAATGGATTCTTCAATGCGATTAGGTAAAAAAATAAAATAAAAAAAAAGAGTTGATCATATTCCTGGCATCGAAATCTGCTGTTTCCAAGCTTGCCTATAATCACGCGTTGCCATCAAACGTCTTTTAATGGTTTAAAGTGGAATCGGCCTGTATTTAATACTGATCGGAATTGTTACAAACCAGAAACAGGAAGAATGGTTAAGACTTGTATTTGATAAGATAGCGCTTACCAGGTGTTGTTTGGTTTCCACTGAACATTTGCTGACGATGCACTTTGATGACTGCACTGGTTGTACTCGGTAGCTTTCTTTCTTTCATTTCTTTTTCTGTTCTTCCTTTCACCCGAACTGATCTTACAAATAACGCTATCCCTTTTGAATAACTTTTCCTGTATGCGGACGATCGTTAATTCGCCATATTTCAAGCATTTGTATTCTATGGGTTACATTATCATTATTCTTATTACTATAATTATTATTATTATCATTATTATTACTATCATTATCATCATTGCTGTTATTGTTATCATCATCATTATTAACAGTATTTATATAGCGCATATCCTCGGTCTGAGAGCCACCTCTAAGCGCTTTACAATGCGCGCTTTCCTTTACAAAACTGTAAAGACTGGCGCACAACTGGTCTGAGCAGACTGAAGAGCTGCCTGCTGGCGCTACATTCAGTGGGTTCCGCGTCATTCAGCCTGTCAGCCAGTCTGTTTTTCGTTCATATTTTCATTCTTTCTGTTATTCAGTCTGTCAGCCAGTCTGTTTTTCGTTCATATTTTCATTCTTCCTGCTATTCAGTCTGTCAGTCAGTCTGTTTTTCGTTCATATTTTCATTCTTTCTGTTATTCAGTCTGTCAGCCAGTCTGTTTTTCGTTCATATTTTCATTCTTCCTGCTATTCAGTCTGTCAGTCAGTCTGCTTTTTCGTTCATATTTTCATTCTTTCTGTTATTCAGTCTGTCAGCCAGTCTGTTTTTCGTTCATATTTTCATTCTTCCTGCTATTCAGTCTGTCAGCCAGTCTGTTTTTCGTTCATATTTTCATTCTTTCTGTCATTCAGTCTGTCAGTCCGTCTGTTTTTCGTTCATATTTTCATTCTTCCTGTTATTCAGTCTGTCAGCCAGTCTGTTTTTCGTTCATATTTTCATTCTTTCTGCTATTCAGTCTGTCAGCCAGTCTGTTTTTCGTTCATATTTTCATTCTTCCTGCTATTCAGTCTGTCAGTCAGTCAGTTTTTCATTCATATTTTCATTCTTTCTGTGCGTGCTATGTGTATACGTGTCATCCATACAAACGACCAAAATATCCTCTTCTGAAGCTAGTGATGGGATTTTCTGAGTGTGCAATATGTTATGCGTACATTCACACACGGATCCTCGGTTCATAGTCTCATTCGGATATTTTGGGAAGCGGAGACAGACCAATGATATCTCCGAGGGAAAAAATCCCCCTGAAACCGAAATGCCCCTGCGGAGATTCGAACCCGCAACCCCAGGATCACGAGTCCGGTGATCTACCAACTGAGCTATTCCGGCCCTACAATTCTATCCGCAACACACACACACACACACACACACACACACACACACACACACACACACACCAATACGTTGAAGAGCCTGGACAGGTTACGACACTCCTATTCAGTTTCGAATGGCTGAGTTAAGAGGTGTGTGGTGTGGGGGGGGGGGGGGGGGGGGGGGGGGGAGGATAAATGGATTCCTGACTTTTGTCCCAGCGTTGGTGACGGAACGTCTATGACAGACTGGCCTGGTGCAGTATAGGCCTATCTATGCTACCAGGAAGTCTGTGTCTGTCTACGTTTCAAACTTTGGTTTTTCCAAACAAGACACAATCTGTCATTGGACAGAGAGACAGACAGACAGACAAAGAGAGAGAGAGAGAGAGAGAGAGAGAGAGAGGAGAGAGACAGAGGAGAGAGAGAGAGAGAGAGAGAGAGAGGAGAGCGAAGGGTTAAAATGAGCGAGACCTTTGCTCGTTTCTCACAGTCGTTCGTCCTACATCATGGAAGCTGCCGACCTTTACATAAGGTTGGGAGTGACCCTCGCGTAGCTTGCACAGTCCGGGACCGGCCGGTCTTCCCGGCATCGACACAACTGCTCTGGAAGCGCGCCAGTTTATATGGGGAGTTCACTGCTAGTCGGGTGCTGAATTCATTGTTAGTCGGGTGCAGAGTTCACGGTTAGTCGTCGGGTGCCGCTCACTGCGATGGCGTACCGCATCAGACCGAGCTTTCAGGGGATTAGGTCCACAGTGTTTGGACTTATATCATTCATGTTGTCAACACTGGGAATTACGAGCGTTGCTTGGTCGTGGTGGAATATGTTTGTTATTATCGCTGAATTCGACTGAACAAATGTGCATTATAAACAATGGCTGCCTTGATAAATCAGAATAGTTTTCAGTAAGTATTTGTAGACAGTTTTAACGGCTGGTAGAACAAATGTTAGCTTGTGTTGGGAGACAATACTGCTGAATCATTATGGATGGTCATTGTGAGGAACCAACAGGGTGATCCCTGCTCGCTGTCTGGAACAATAATTATCATAATAAACTGCTGAGCTCCTGGAATTTTACACTGGCCTTGGAGTGAGTGTGTGTGTGTGTGTGTGTGTGTGTGTGTGTGTGTGTGTGTGTGTGTGTGTGTGTGCGTGCATGTGAGTGTGTGTATGTGTGTGTGTGTGTGTGTGCGTGTGTGTGTGTGTGTGTGTGTGTGTGTGTGTGTGTGTGTGTGTGTGTGTGTGTGTGTGTGTGTGTAAATGTCCATACTACACTTCTTTGTCCATTTCAAATCACTGTGTGTGTCTGCACGGGCATGTGTGTCCATGTGTGTATGTGAGTCTCTGTGTGTATTTGAGAGTGTCTGTGTCTGTATGCTTACATGGAAGCGAATGAGCATACACATGCCTTCTCTCTCTCTCTCTGAGATGTGTGTGTGTGTGTGTGTGTGTGTGTGTGTGTGTGTGTGTGTGTGTTGTGTTTGTGTGCATGCGTGCGTGCGTGCGTGTGTGTGTGTGTGTGTATGTGTGCACGAGCATGTGTAAATGTCCACACTTCGCTTCTCTGCCCACTTACACCATTGTATGGACGTGTGCGTACATGCATGCATGCATGTGTGTCTATGTGTGTCTGGGTCTGTGTATGTGAGATTGAATGTGTGTCTGCCTAAAGTATGCATACAAATGAGCATACATATGCGCCTCTGTGTGTGTGTAGGTGTGTGTGTGTGTGTGTGTGTGTGTGTGTGTGTGTGTGTGTGTGTGTGTGTGTGTGTGTTTGCAATGCATGCGTGTATGGCTGCATGCATTTGTGTACATGCCCATGGCAAGATATTCTGTTTTTTGCAGTCAATGGTGCCAGTGTGTGTTATCTGGGGGTACTGTAAGACATCACGATTTGTTGTCAATGGCGCCAATGTGTGGTGTGGGGAAGTTGTAAGACATGCCACCATTTGTTGTCAATGGCGCCAATGTGTGGTGTGGAAGTTGTAAGCATGCACCATTGTTGTCAATGGCGCCAATGTGTGGTGTGGAAGTTGAAGAATGATTTGTTGCAAGGCGCATTGTTGGCATCACCATTTGTTGTCAATGGCGCCAATGTGTGGTGTGGGGAAGTTGTAAGCATGCCACTTTGTTGTCATGGCGCATGTGTTGGTGTGGGGAAGTTGTGTCATGCCAATGTGTCATGGGCGTGTGTGGGGAAGTTGTAAGCATGCCACCATTTGTTGTCAATGGCGCCAATGTGTGGTGTGGGGAAGTTGTAAGACATGCCACCATTTGTTGTCAATGGCGCCAATGTGTGGTGTGGGGAAGTTGTAAGACATGCCACCATTTGTTGTCAATGGCGCCAATGTGTGGTGTGGGGAAGTTG
>CM065719.1:85724467-85784467 GCA_033310375.1 Conus canariensis
CTGTCTGAAAAGCAGATATGCAGAACCAAACATGCATTCATGTACAAATGCAGTTAATGCATAACTAGTTACACACATCCGCAAAACACACATACGCGCATGCGCACGCGCGCGCGCCACACACACACACACACACACACACTACAAGCAGTGACACACACAAACACTACAGCCCACATCCATCCACACTGATCACTGTAAATACAGGTCAGTCAGAAACTCAGCCATGTTCCCCATTTCAGTGCTCTGCCTGCCAAGCATTTGCCACTTGCCTCTGAGGTGAACAAACTTCTGACCACTTGCCTCTGAAGCATGTGAACAAACTTCTGACCACTTGCCTCTGAGGTGAACAAACTTCTGACCACTTGCCTCTGAGGTGAACAAACTTCTGACCACTTGCCTCTGAGGTGAACAAACTTCTGACCACTTGCCTCTGAGGTGAACAAACTTCTGACCACTTGCCTCTGAGGTGAACAAACTTCTGACCACTTGCCTCTGAGGTGAACAAACTTCTGACCACTTGCCTCTGAGGTGAACAAACTTCTGACCACTTGCCTCTGAGGTGAACAAACTTCTGACCACTTGCCTCTGAGGTGAACAAACTTCTGACCACTCTTGCCTCTGAATGCTGGTGAACAAACTTCTGACCACTTGGCTGCCTCTTCCCAGTGAAGAAACACAAACCTATCACTCCCACTACCACCATCAAAAAACAAAACAAAAGAAACAAAAAAAGAAAAGAAAGAAAGACAGTTCTAAACAAAGAACTTTGTTGCACCAACAAAGAATTCTGGAAGCAACTTTAGATTTGCGGGTGAACCAACAATCCATGGATCATAATTTGATTAAGATGTGGTATGACAACATGTCTGAAAGGATTGAAAAAAAGAAAACAAACATAGCACCCTAACAGTTTCTTTAAAGCGTGTCTTGGTCTGCATTTTCAATGTAATGGGGTATGGTTATCTAGATTTCTACTCCACAGTTTCTGTCCATATGAACATTCAAAGGGTCCAGATACAATACATTTAGTGACCAACATCACTGCAGCAATAGCATCCATCCAAACAGGGTTCAGCCAAGGACTTTTACTATGTCATTAAGTGCAAGATAATGACTTTCACTGCATTGTTAGTTGCAAAGTGAGGCGACTGCAGGTGGAAATCTAAACAAATCGTTTAGAAAAATTAAGTACTGTGTCCGCCAAACATGAACAAACAAATCACAAGACAGGACATGACATGTCTCGACCTCTTAGGTCTTATCTTGCCTGAAGAAGACCTATGAGGTGGAAACGCGTTGTGTTTTGTCTTGTGATTCATCTGTTCATGTTTGATGGATACAGTACTTAAGTTCTTTTAAAGATTTCACTGCCTTGGCCTTTTCCTCTTTCATGAATGTTTCCCTCTGTATCACCGAGTATACACCAGCAGAGGGAGTCCTGCAAACCATACAATTGTCTCAGTCCTCAACTTTAATTTATCTCAAAATGGAAAGAAACAGCAGTCTCCACTCTTCACTTGCAAACAAAGCACCATGGAGGTCTTCTCTCCATGAAAAGATTAAAAGAGATTATCAAAAAAAAATAACAGAGAAAAAAATCACATTACTGGATGAAAATACTGAAGGCTAATTCAAACAGATTTTCTTTATATATATATATATATATATATATTTACACAACACACACTTTTTTTTGGGGGGGGAGGGGCGAGGGGGGAGGAGGGTCTCATTTTCTAAGCCACTTCAGTTGCATTGCACCCACAGTACTCAATCCAGCTCCCTGTCCACAACAATGATCTGGCCTGTTCCACCACAGCCCTGGCACCTGCAGTCCACTTGAAACAGTCAATGTCTTCAATCTACTGGAAGCAGTCAAGGCAACCCACAAGAGAGAAGATGCTGCACTGCTGCCAGCTAACATCAGTTCAGTGGTGCCTCTTCTGATCCAGCACATGCAAGACACCAGTCTCTTAAGCTCCCTGTTGACGACAATTTCTGCTTAATAGCAGTGGTCCCAGTCTTCCCAATGAAGCCCACAGCAATCTCAACTCAAGGAAGAAGCTGGTCAGGGCAGAAAAAAAATTCCACTAATAAATGGCTTTGATTGGAATCAAAATCATGACCTCCCAGCCAGGAGTCTGTGATGCTAACCACTTCGCTACAGCGGCTGGTTCAAACACATATTATCATTCACAACTGACAGCAAGGAAAACTATGCCCATACCCTTAAGAGATCCACACGCCAAGTCACAAACCAAACCTGGAATTCTGACATGAAAGAACAGAGCAAAACCTGGAACCATGACAGCGCTGCCTGTAGTGTGTGCAAAAAAAAAGCCAACTAGCACTTGATATTGCTGTAGTCCAGGTTGACTAAGCACACAGGTACACCAAATGAGGTGAATCTTTCATGACAGAACAACGCCACTTCCTGGGCCAAGGTCTGCACTGCTTGGCAGCAGTCCACACCATATTTGTAGAAGGGAGGAAAGGAGAGATCGACGACGGGAGGGAAGGGGTCAAGGAAGTGGACAGTCAAGTCCACATTATTCTTTATATTGTTTCTATAGTTTGCATGATGAACAATGGTGCACAATCATAGAATTACACACACACCACACTAAATTAAAGACATACACACACACACACACACACACACACACCATTCACCCCACCACTCGTACACACACATTCACTCACACACACACACACACACACACACACACACACACACACACACACCATTGAACCTGGCACCTTAAGCTGACTGGTGTGTGAAAAGCCCCTCAAAATTCATTTTTGTAAAACACTCTCCCAAGTTTTTTTTTCCTTCGTTTCTTTCTTGTGCATTTTGGGGTGTGTGTGTGTGTGTGTGTGTGTGTGTGTGTGTGTGTGTGTGCGCGTGTGTGTGTGTATGTGTGTCTGCGTGCGCGCGCATGTGTGCGTGTGTGTGTGTGTGTGTGTGTGTGTGCGCGGCGTCCGTGTGTCTGTGTATGTGTGCGTGTGATTTTTAAAATTTTGTTTTCATAACAAGAATCTCATGTGCATAGTCGATTCATACATGAATTTGTTCGTAATGTCAACATTAAAATCAAGTACACAGATTCCTCTAGTTTGGGGGCTTTTTTGTTTTGATTTGTTTTGTTTTGTTATTAACTGTTTCTCGTGATTGTTCCTATTGAAGTATTCAAATTCATCAAACTACAAGTCTGATTACCGAGGGTTAAAAACAAAACAAAACAAAAAAACAAAAAAACTTTGGCATCATAAAAATATCAGGTTTACTCCAAAACAAATGGGTGTTGCGGCTAGTACAATTAGTCTAATTTGAATGTTCAAATTAGCAGGAAAGCAATTCAAATTTAATTATTTAAAACAAAAGGAAAGAAAAGACAGAAAGAAATGCATGTATCAAACATCTGCAACCCAAAACTCTCTTACTGAGTAACAGCACTTCTTTCTGATTGTCCCAAAGCTAAATCAGTAAAAGCTCTGTATGAAAAATTTACTATTTTAGTTCTGTTGCGATCTCTCCAACTCTCAAAGCATGCAGTATGTGTTATGACTAATAGAACGAATGGTTATGTATTCTTGACATTGCCAACTGCTGCCATCATTGTAGCTGTTACTTTATTGATAGACATGTCACTAGGCTATATTGCCAGTACCCTGTATACTACTACGTCCACTACTATTACGAAAGCTTTTCCTATATGATTTCATTCTTCAACGCAAGCCTGAAAAATTTCTGCAAACAGTCCCCTGTGTGTGTGTTGTGTGTGTGTGTGTGTGTGTGTGTGTGTGTGTGTGTGTGTGTGTGTGTGATATGGGTATATGTAACAAAGAGACCATTCATGTCAAAGCAACTTATATACAAATATGTCTGTGGCTTGTTAGCAAAAACGAAAAACCACAAAACGAAGACTTACCTTCGGCATATCAGTAATATAGTTCATTTGCCTGCACTAGACTGGATTGGTAAACCTTTGTCTGCAATTGAAAGTCTTGTCTTCACATGCACGCACGCGCGCAAAATGAACCATAAAAGCCGAGGATTTCCTGAGAGAACAAACCTTATGCAGACAGCATACAGAACAACGTCCACAAGACATGAGAGACGTCTCCACAAGTTCCCATTATGTGATTCTCCTCTACACTTTGTGCCGTTCCCGTACACTGTGTCACTTGCTTGTGCGAATCCGACACACTGCGAACTCGCATGCAAACAGGAACAAGACACGATTGACGTCACCTATAGCAACTAGCATTACGCCATCTAGCGGGGAAACCCCTTTCTCAACCAGTACCAAACGACAACTTTATTAGACTGTAGTGGTGGCAGAGCAAACTTAGATGGTACATCTCTGAACATGTATTAATTGTTTATTATTAGACCAGTTAATTGAAAATAATAAAATATTTGACATTAGTTTCAGTAACTGTGTTTCTTATCTTTCGAAACTGAAAGGAAGAAGTAGGTGTCAACCTCTAGTTTCAAGTCCTGTTACACGCTGTCGTGGTGTCTACGATTACTATCATGCTAACAGCAGGCCTGATTATCATTCTTCACTTCTTCTACTCTGTCACGTCACACACACACACACACACACACACACACACACACACACACACACACACACACACACACACACACACACACACTGCGGAACATAGGTACCGGCAACCTCTACGGTCGAAGTCGGGTGGCGTGAAAACCGTTAATGAACCGCTATCATTACCCGTAAAGTCAAACACACAATACATCGGAGACCAAATATATATATATAATATATAATATATATATATATAATAATATATATATATATATATATATATATACGTGCTAATTCATTCTCACCATGACCACATGCGCATAGGTTGCCTCCATGGTAGATTGTTTGGAAGCCTCCATGGTAGATTGTTTGGAAGCCTCCATGGTAGATTGTTTGGAAGCCTCCATGGTAGATTGTTTGGAAGCAAAGGATCTGACTGTCATTGGGTCTAGCATAACATTATCAGTTTCCGAAATCCCCCGAAGTCGGAGTGTGGCTGCCCATGTGGCGGGATAATCAAAAACAGTCACACACGTAATGTTCTCATCCCCAGCTGATGCATTTTTACCATAATGTTCAAGTACTTCGGCTGTTGGATGATCCCTGGAGTCTTTTAGCCAGGGAAGCAAGGTCAAATCTACTTTCAAAACTGAACGGTAATAAAAAAAATAAATAAAAAATAAATAAATGAAAAAAAAAAAACACAAAAAACGAACAAGGGTAAATACATGCCAGTTCGTTTTACATCAGTGAGTGTAAAACTTGTGAAAGTATAGACCTTGATGAATAGGCCCGTTATTCATTGAATGAACCTTCAATTGAAAATAATCGTTTCATTAATCATCACTAAAATTAACCTGGTTTCACATCGGATAGATCGTGTGCTACACAACTATTGAGTGCGGTTCAAAAGTGGATGACAATGATATGACAACACACCAGCAGACATAGCTTATCTGGACCTTCTGGAACATAGCTTATCTGGAACAAGTGTATTGGGGCCAACGCTATTTATCAATTTCGTAAATGATGTGCCTGATACTGATGTTGCGATGTTTTTTTGTTTAATTGCCGATGACACAAAAGCGTAGGCCTACTGTGGAATTACAAATTACAGTCGGTTAGTCAGTCAGTTAATCAGTCAGTCATTGGTTAGTGAGTGGGTGAGTGAATGAGTGAGTGAGTGAGTAGCTTAGTCAGCAAGTTAATTAGTCAGTCAGTCAGTCAGTCAGTCAGTTAGTAATTCAGTTTGTTAGTTACGGTACTGTTTTCGCAGCCACATGTCCGCGGTTGACTGGTCGCTGGCCAGCTCATTAAGTAGTTGGGACATTTATCAGGCAGTTAGATTTGTCGCTTAGCCTATCTAGTTTTAGTCGGAATGGTTGGATGCAGTGTTTATTAGTTTATTGTTCAACGTATGTGACTGTCGGTGGCTACTCTCTCTCTTTATTAGTTTATTGTTCAACGTATGTGACTGTCGGTGGCTACTCTCTCTCTCTCTCCCTCCCTCTCTCTCTCTCTCTCTCTCTCTCTCTCTCTATTCCGTATCTAATTTTTGTTCTAGCCACTTTTGCACGGTTCTTTATTGCCTCATCTTATGTTGCATTGTTGACCCTACTCAGGGCGAGGACTGGATGTAAAAAAGCACATCAGTGCTTATCTATTATCCTCGTAAACAAAGAATTTTGTCTTGTCTTGTCTTGTCTTGTCTCTCTGAAAGGGTTGTTTTGGGATCCTGTCGGTGAGCGTGAACATGCTTACCTCCCTTGTTGTTTTGGGATCCTGTCGGTGAGCGTGAACATGCTTACCTCCCCTTGTTGTTTTGGGATCCTGTCGGTGAGCGTGAACATGCTTACTCCCTTGTTGTTTTGGGATCCTGTCGGTGAGCGTGAACATGCTTACCTCCCCTTGTTGTTTTGGGATCCTGTCGGTGAGCGTGAACATGCTTACCTCCCTTTTATCTCCTTCTCCTCTTATCTCCGGCTAAATCCACGCTTACCTCCGTAAGAGAAGATAATCTGCTGACAGAGGGTAGTTTTCTGAATAGTTCCTTGAGCTTCTTTCCGCTATTAGATTATCTTCTCTTGCGAGGGGTAAAATGTGGACATTGCCCTTATAACAAATAGCAAATTGGTGCTTCCCGTACGGGTGCTTGACAAGTACTTATCAACACACACACACACACACACACACACACACACACACACACACACACACACACACACACACCACACACGGGGCAGAATGTGTGAAGGAGATAGGGAGGATACATTGATTAGGATTCCCAGTCCCCTACTTGCCCGCCTCTCACCCATGGTTCTTGGTCCGGATGGGAGCGGGAGAGGTGGGGGAGAGGAGCCGGGGGGGGGGGGGGGGGGGGAGAGAACCCCGGGCGCCACCTACCCACCCACCCCCATGCTCTTTCACCTCATTTAGTCCCGATTATTAAAATATTGTTTTGATGTGAATCCATGCACCCGTATCTAGAGAGAACACTGTGGCACTATTATGGAGTGTTCATTGTAAGTATGCTAAGAAGTACAGGAAGTACAGATTGAGTAGGATAGGTCTACACATAAAGGGAGTCATGCTGGAAATGGAAAGTGAAACTGTAAGAGAAAGACAAAGACGAAAGCGCGAACACGTTAGTGCAGAAATGCTAACGCAGTCAGGAGAGGGGGTGGGGGAGGGGGTGGGGGTGGGGGGGATCGAGTCTGTGGTATTAATGCAAAGGTGACCCACATTGAAGCGGAAATGTAAACGCAAACGTCACCTGCAAATCCATATATTCATGATGTTAACTGCCGCAGGGAGCTAGATGTTTGCATTTGCGGATGTTTGAAGATAGGACGCCCTTCAATTTACCGCTTTCCTCCTTCTCTGTGTCTGCCATTGCTTTCCATCCTCCCGTTCCTTCCAGTCTGGATAGGGCGCTGTGCAGTCCCCTGGGCAGTAATGAAATTCAACCTTCTGTGTGTGTGTGTGTGTGTGTGTGTGTGTGTGTGTGTGTGTGTGTGTGTGCGTGCGTGCGTGCGTGCGTGTGTGTGTGTGTGTGTGTGTGTGTGTGTGCGTGCGTGCGTGCGTGTGTGTGTGTGTGTGGTGTGTGTGTGTGTGTGTGTGTGTGTGTGTGTGTGTGTGTGTTAGCTGTAGATATAGATATCGTAAGTTATGGGCGTGTATTTATTTTCTTGTGGGCGAAAGAGTTACCCTACTTTTGTTGTTGTTGTTGTTTATTGTTTACGGTTCACTGCCTCATTTTATATTTGCAATAGGTATCGTAAGAAAAAAGTTTTTTGTTCAATGTCCACAGTTTTGACCTAAAAAAAAAAATGAAGACATACTCATGGAGGGAAACTTTTTATCAGATACAAATGATCAAACCTACACTATGTAGGCTTACGGAATCAGTTTGAGGAAGTCCATTTGGCCTTGTGGGTAAATGAGGCGCCGTCAGTCTCTTGTTTCAAGGTCAAGGTTCCACTCCCCCTTGTGTCAGCCAGGTCGGAAAAGAAGTTCTCTTCGGAGTTAACTTTTGTGCTGAATCCAGTCCTCCCCTTATCCTGCGAATGAAACGTTCGGACGATGTCCCACGCGTAAACGCTTGTATCAAAAAAAAAAAAAAAAAAAAAAAAAGAAAGAAAGAAAAGAAAAATCTTGCATGCACGTGACATCCCAGTCCGCTTGTTGGAGCAGAGTAGGCCATCATATGCCGGTGGAACTGATACCATGGACAGAAAACACATGCACACTGTTTAGACGTCATCTCTAAAGATGAAAAGTGGTCGCTGTCTTCATGTTGGGATTTAAGACGGTTGCACACGAAAAAAAATCTGGTGAAAAATGGTGAACATCAGAATTTCAGCCAAGGAACGAATAGAGAGAGAGAGAGAGAGAGAGAGAGAGAGAGAGAGAGAGAGAGAGAGAGAGAGAGAGAGAGAGAGAGAGAGAGAGAGGAGAGAACCATATAACATTAGTGCACAGGCGTAAATGAAAATATAAAAACACAACCTAAACATGCAGTACATTTATTCTTTCAAATAAACAAACTTTGCGCGAACGAACATTCATAAATCCCGTACTGGAAATGTATCGTGTTGTCGGCTTTGTAGTCTGTCGGTGATAAAGAGTTTTCTTCTTCCAAGGATATCTCTGTCAAAGTGTAGACACCAAATGCTACAGGATTGTGGTGTCTGTCAAAGTGTAGACACCAAATGCTACAGGATTGTGGTGTCTGTCAAAGTGTGGACACCAAATGCTACAGGATGCTGGTGTCTGTCAAAGTGTGGACACCCAATGCTACAGGATGGTGGTGTCTATCAAAGTGTGGACACTACAGGATGGTGGTGTCTGTCAAAGTGTAGACACCAAATGCTACAGGATTGTGGTGTCTGTCAAAGTGTGGACACCAAATGCTACAGGATGCTGGTGTCTGTCAAAGTGTGGACACCCAATGCTACAGGATGGTGGTGTCTATCAAAGTGTGGACACACAGGATGGTGGTGTCTGTCAAAGTGTGGACATCAAATGCTACAGGATTGTGGTGTCTGTCAAAGTGTGGACAATACAGGATGGTGGTGTCTGTCAAGGTGTGGACACCAAATGCTACAGGATGGTGGTGTCTGTCAAAGTGTGGACACTAAATGCTACAGGATGGTGGTGTCTGTCAAAGTGTGGACACCAAATGCTACAGGATGGTGGTGTCTGTCAAAGTGTGGATACCACATGCGACAGGATGGTGGTGTCTGTCAAAGTGTGGACACTACAGGATGGTGGTGTCTGTCAAAGTGTGGACACTACAGGATGGTGGTGTCTGTCAAAGTGTGGATACCACATGCTACAGGATGGTGGTGTCTGTCAAAGTGTGGACACTACAGGATGGTGGTGTCTGTCAAAGTGTGGACACCACATGCTACAAGATGGTGGTGTCTGTCAAAGTGTGGACACTACAGGATGGTGGTGTCTGTCAAAGTGTGGACACCAAATGCTACAGGATGGTGGTGTCTGTCAAAGTGTGGACACCAAATGCTACAGGATGGTGGTGTCTGTCAAAGTGTGGACACTACAGGATGGTGGTGTCTGTCAAAGTGTGGACACCAAATGCTACAGGATGGTGGTGTCTGTCAAAGTGTGGACATCAAATGCTACAGGATAGTGTGTGTCTATCAAAGTGTGGACACTACAGGATGTAGGTGTCTGTCAAAGTGTGGACACCAAATGCTACAGGATGGTGGTGTCTGTCAAAGTGTGGACATCAAATGCTACAGGATGGTGGTGTCTGTCAAAGTGTGGACACCAAGTGCTACAGGATGGTGGTGTCTGTCAAAGAGTGGACACCACATGCTACAGGATGCTCTGTCAAAGTGTGGACACCAAATGCTACAGGATGGTGATATCTGTCAAAGTGTGGACACCACATGCTACAGGATGGTGGTGTCTGTCATGTCAAATGCTACAGGATGGTGGTGTCTGTCATGTCAAATGCTACAGGATAGTAGTGTCTGTCAAAGTGTGGACACCAAATGCTACAGGATAGTGGTGTCTGTCAAAGTGTGGACACCAAATGCTACAGGATGGTGGTGTCTGTCAAAGGTGGACACTACAGGATAGTGGTGTCTGTCAAAGTATAGACATCAAATGCTACAGGATGGTGGTGTCTGTCAAAGGTGGACACTACAGGATAGTGGTGTCTGTCAAAGTGTGGACAATACAGGATGGTGGTGTCTGTCAAGGTGTGGACACCAAATGCTATAGGATGGTGGTGTCTGTCAAAGTGTGGACACCACATGCTACATATACAGGATGGTGGTGTCTGTCAAAGTGTGGACACCAGATGCTACAGGATAGTGGTGTCTGTCAAAGTGTGGACACTACAGGATGGTGGTGTCTGTCAAAGTGTGGACACCCAATGCTACAGGATGGTGGTGTCTGTCAAAGTGGGGACACCAAGTGCTACAGGATGGTGGTGTCTGTCAAAGTGTGGACACCAAATGCTACAGGATGGTGGTGTCTGTCAAAGTGTGGATACCAAATGCTACAGGATGGTGGTGTCTGTCAAAGTGTGGACACTACAGGATGGTGGTGTCTGTCAAAGTGTGGACACTACAGGATGGTGGTGTCTGTCAAAGTGTGGACACCCAATGCTACAGGATGGTGGTGTCTGTCAAAGTGTGGACACCAAATGCTACAGGATGGTGGTGTCTGCCAAAGTGTGGACACCAAATGCTACAGGATGCTCTGTCAAAGTGTGGACACCAAATGCTACAGGATGGTGGTGTCTGTCAAAGTGTGGACACCAAATGCTACAGGATGGTGATGTCTGTCAAAGTGTGGACACCAAATGCTACAGGATGCTCTGTCAAAGTGTGGACACCAAATGCTACAGGATGCTCTGTCAAAGTGTGGACACCAAATGCTACAGGATGGTGGTGTCTGTCAAAGTGTAGACACCAAATGCTACAGGATGGTGATGTCTGTCAAAGTGTGGACACCAAATGCTACAGGATGGTGGTGTCTGTCAAAGTGTGGACACCAAATGCTACAGGATGGTGATGTCTGTCAAAGTGTGGATACCAAATGCTACAGGATGGTGATGGGTGCCACAAACGAGGCAGGAACGGAGAGAAAGAGGCATGACTAATGCACTCTCCTGGACTGAAAACAAACAAAAAAACAAAGCGATGTACAAAACAAAAGCACGCGCGCACGTACACAAATGCGCTCACACACACATACGCACACACACACACAAAGACCAACACACACACGCACACACATACAGAGAGAGAGAGAGAGAGAGAGAGAGAGAGAGAGAGAGAGAGGGAGAGAGCAGATCAGTTTCATTACGGTCCAGCCGACCACACAGAGTCCTGTTAGGGCTGTTACAGGCACAGAGTAGGAGGAAAACTGCAAAATGACAAAGATGTCCTACGCAAAAGCATCTGTAAATGCAAACACACACACACACACACACACACACACACACCTTTGTTGCAGTAGGTAAGGGTATGTGGACTGCAGTGGTATTTACGTTTGTTTTTCCGCTTCAGCGTGATCACACCTATATCCTGCCACAGTGCGCTTTTTCCCTCTGCGCTTGCGTTGGTGTTTCTGCACAAATGTGTTTGCCGCTTTTGTTTTGTGTACGCAGACTGCACTCATGAGTGCATTGGAGGGAAAAGTTGTGTGTGGTCGCTGACCCCAGTGGCAGAGTTTTATATCGGGTTGTTATATAGATGCAGTTCTTTTTCTGTTTGACAGCGTCTGAGGGAAGATGTACACTGCATCTTAGTCGCGGTTCTATTCAGAGTAAACAAGCAATTTGTATTTCAAACAAGCAATTTGATTTTCAAACATTTGTAATATTCATGACATGGCAATACAGACTGCTGTCATTGCATTCTTCGAGAACTTGGCGATCAGCTTTGATTGGAACAGGGAGAAATGTCAGAAGACGCTGTGGATCGCCACCTTTACATGACGTTCACTTAGGTTCGCTGTTTGCAAACGTTTCAGAGTCAGGGCTTTGCTTGAGGTGTCATTTGTGCTGTCACCATTGCAATGCCACAGCAGAAAGTATCAAACTATTTTGTTAAGGCAACATATCGTCTGATAACCATTTTCAGAATTTCCCAACCGTTTTATTCTGGCATTACTTAATCTGGTGTTCATTACAGAAAATTTCCAGCCATTTTGTTACGGCAACACTTCGCAGAACGTTACCAACTATTTCATTTCACTATGGTAAATTATTGTCGGGCGCTTATTTCGCAGAATGTTGCCAGCCGCTTTTGAATGTCAATTCATTTTTTTTAAGAGTTCACTGAAAAATGCTTTCAGGTATTCGATAATGGCAGCACATTGTGTGGTATTCATAGAAGAAATGTTTTCTTCATTCCATTATGGCCTCACGTTGTCCAGTACTCCTTGACAAATGTTTTCAAACATAACTATTATTTAACACACTGGTGTTCACTGAAGATTATTTTCAACCATTTCATTATGGCAACGCATTGTCCAGTGTTCATTTAAGAATATTTTCATTTCATTATTTAGTACACTGTCTGTGTTCAATGAAAAATGTTTTCGACTGTTCTGTCATGACTACACATTGTCTGGTGTTCATTGAAGAACGGTTTCAACCATTTCATTATTGGAAACACATTCTCTGTGTTCAATGAAAAACGTTTTCAACTGTTTTGCCATGAGCACACATTGTTTGGTGTTCACTGAAGAATGGTTTCAACCATTTCACATTGTCTTGTATTCATTGCAGAACGCAGCAATTTCATTGTGACAACAGATTTCTCTCCATTGTAGAACGTTTCCTGTCATTCATTATGGTGGCCTGGTATTCATCGTGGGATGTTTTCAACCATTTCTTTGTGGTAGGCCTAACACATTATCAGGTGTTCATCCTCGAATGTTTCCGGCCATTTCATTATGAGACAACACTTTGATCTCCTTTAAACAACGTTTCCAGCCATTTCATAATTGGAAATCATTAATAATTAAAGGAATGTTTCTAGCCATTTCATAATGGGAACGCATTAATAATTAAAGGAATGTTTCCAGCCATTTCATAATGGGAACGCTTTAATAATTAATGGCATGTTTCTAACCATTTCATAATAGGAACGCATTGATAATTAAAGGCGTGTTTCTAGCCATTTCATTATGGGAACGCATTGATAATTAAAGGAAAGTTTCTATCCATTTCATTCTGGCAGCACTTAATCTGGTGTTCTGGACTGATGCGCTGGGTCGTCACATTGAAAGAGCACCCTGGGTTCGGTAGCCGTTCATTTGTACAACCCCCACCCCGGCCGCAAAGTAGTTCTAGATGACAGGATGACGATCATTGACGAGTATTGACCGCTGTTTTCACTGAGCATTGCTGCAATGAAGGGAGCCTACTCCGACAGAGCACAGGGGATCAGTGTGGCTGGGGACCCAGGTCAGTGACAGCATTAAAACATGTGATAGGACAGCCTGGACACCCTCCCTACCCTTCCGGGCCGTCAACCTGTTTGTCACATCTGCACATTTCGGAGTGCAGCTTATGCTTGGGTTGTTGTGATCAGTGTTTGCTGGCATGGTGGCCACTGGTGGGTTTGTTTTCACCCATTTAAGCCATGCCTTTCAAGTTAGGGAGGTACATATGTCTGTATTTTTTATAAAAAGAATTATTTGCTTTGTTGTTTTGCCACGAAAAAAAAAGCACTGTTAACGCCTGAGGAGAAATGCCACTTGCAATCACAAACCAAAAATGACAAGAAGAAACGCAATAACAGATGTAGTATTGGGAACTTTTTTTTTTTCTTTCTTTCCTTTTTCTTTTTTTCCTCGGAGATCAGAGTTTCAGCTGTTTCCTGTCAGGTGGAAATGCAGTTTATGGAAATGTTGAATTTCATACATATATTTGAGGAAACTACAGATCAGTTAAAAAGACACTGGCTGATGATTTGGTGGTGCTCCATTGTCACAACTGCTCTGTGGAGATCAGTGGAAAGGACGATGATTGGGGCGCTGGGCTTAGAAGAATGGTCACCCTGGTCACATTAAC
This sequence comes from Conus canariensis, assembly GCA_033310375.1. Lineage (NCBI taxonomy): Eukaryota > Metazoa > Mollusca > Gastropoda > Neogastropoda > Conidae > Conus > Conus canariensis. Next base: position 85,738,586 of record CM065719.1, read on the forward strand.
ATGCTTACTCATCTGTTTGTTGGAACATATACTCACCTGTTAGACAGTCCAACCTGGCAATTTCATTGTCAAATTCAGTACTAATGGGACAAGGTTGAGCCGGTGGGGGTGGAGGAATGATCAATGGCAGACTGGAGCATTGTGCTGGTTGGTTCTTCACTAATGCCTGTTAACAGTGTGATCTTCCAGGGCATCTGTCATTGGATGCTCCAAGATGCTGAACAATGTAGATTATACAAGACTGCCTCCAACTGATATATGGAACCACTGTGCGTTGAACAAGTACAGCTGTGCTGGCCTTTGTATACTGTTACTTGATAGTTTGGATTAGCTTCTAGCCAGTATTGAATGTAGGAGTCTACAGCATGCAAGTCACTATAATCCAAGACCTGCTGACTTAAGTAAGCAAGCAAAGTGGCATAGACATGTGAAAAGGTCAAGCAACACCATCCAAGACCTTCTTCCACAAACCAGTGCAGGACAAGAGGAGGCAATGCAGACAGACAAAGAGGTGGACAGACGACCCCCACCGAGGGAACCAGGAAGAGCTTTGCCATCCCCAGGCATTTGCCCCTAAGCATCTGAGTTGGCAACAGCTGGTCCAGCATTCGTCATTACAGTTCCTCCACAGCTCAGAGCTGGATGGGCAGAGTCCAGCCTACGAGGTTGCATCCTGAGGAGGCTGGATAAGGACAGGCATCTCTGAACATATTCAACGTGACTAAGCAGCAGTGCAGTGTCTCCTTCAGTGGGTTGCCTCCTGATGATCAGTTACTGATTGATGTAAACAGACCGGTGCTGAGGCCATGGCAGAAAAATCTGGGTGCCACCTAGTGTACGTGAGTACAGCCAACAAGGGGGCATGACAGATGAATGAGCAAAAAACAAAATCTGAAAATGTTTTCCTCTGCTTTCATAGTCTTCAAAGTCAAACCAAACGTGTGTGTGTGTGTGTGTGTGTGTGTGTGTGTGTGTGTGTGTTGTGTTGTTCTTCTTCTTCAGTTTAACGTCTTCCCACTAAAAGTGATATCAGACGATGTGAGTGTGTGTAAGTGTGCGCGCACGCATGCGTGTGTGTGTGTGCGTTGTGCATGCACACTCACACAGACACATACACACGCATGTGTGTGTGTGCACGCGCGTGTGTATGTGTCTGTGTGAGTGTGTCTGCGTGTGTCTGTGTGAACATGTGCATGCCTGTATGATTCAATTACAATAACAAATAAGCAACCCCCCCCCCTCCCCCCCACATCTCAGGAAAACATTGTTTTAAGCGAAAAAAACCCCCAATTACACAATATATAAAACTATAAGGAGAGCGTCCAATAGACCACTTTGTCAGTTCTTGAGCACTGTCAATCATAGTTGGATAGGTAGTACGATGCAGGTCAATTAATGTGTAGAAGGACGAACGGTTAACCACTCAAAAAAATGTTAAACAAATTTAAAGATAAATACCAACTGAACTATGTGACAAACTTTTGCAAATTGTGTAAAGATAAAACCAGTCATTTAATACTCTAGATAGAGACAGGGAACCAGATCCATCAGATGAATTATCGTCACCAGTTTTGCTAATAATCTCCTTTGCTTTTGGACAGTAAATTAATAGATGGTCAACTCCAACTCTTTCTCCACACATACATGTAACATTTTTGCTGAATTTTGTTCAAAGTGAATTCAAACGCATTCTGTGCATTAAGCTTTGTATTTCTCTAGGTATGGAGGCAAGGTCGGGTCTTGATGAGGCCAATAGATTTTTTCCAGAATTGAGTTTAATACAGTTGTGGTAATAGTTAATTTCTGAGTTCTCTAATACATTTCTGAAATTTTTACTGGACGCTTTGTTTATTAAAGAATAGCATTCACTTAAATCTAAGGGAATGTCAAGTGGTATTGATCCTTCGACATTTCAGGCTGCCTTTCTTGCAGCCTGATCGACCCTCTCATTTGCTGAAATTCCACAATGACAAGGTACCCAGCAAAATGTAACCGTAATGCATTTAGCTGACAGAAGATGTATGACATGATTAATTTCTGTTATCATCTCAACGTGTGTGTGTGTGCGCGTGTGCACATATTTGTGTGTGTGTGTGTGTGTGTGTGTGTGTGTGTGTGGTGTGTGCGTGTGCACATGTGTGCCTGTACGCATATGTGCTTGCCTGTGTACGTACATTTGTGCATGTGTGTGTGTGTGTGTGTGTGTGTGTGTGTGTGTGTGTGTGTGTGTGTGTTTAACTGCGTGTAACATTAAGGACAATAAGAAGTTCAGAGAAAAAGACAGACAGAGACACAGATTTCTACATGTTGATGGTTTAGTTTCAGCTTTATCAACAATAAAATTAGACAGATTTTCTCCAACTTCCAAAATCTTTTTTCGTAAAAAAAGAAAAATACTTACACTGATGTCCACAGCATGTATAAGTTACAAAGACACATCAGTAAGTACAAAGATATAATAAATGAATTTCTTTCAATAAGAAAAGATGTAGGGTGAGAGAGAGGGGGGAGGAGTGGAGATGAAAAGAGCGACAGAAGAGATGGATAACATGGCGGAGAGACAGACCTTGAACATGAAACAATCATGATGGAACTGCTGTGACTGTGCATGAAATCATTGTTGACCCTGAACATGAAAATGAAAACAAAAAAAAAGAGACCAAATGATGAAATATACTGCTAAGCATCAAGAACACCCTTGTGAAAAAGTCTGTGATAATATTATGTAAAATGGTAATATGATAATAAAAAAATCTACATTCATGACACACAGTACAGGTCTGAATACACTTTGACAAGTGTGTGTGTGTGTGTGTGTGTGTGTGTGTGTGTGTACGTTTAGGGGAGGAAGTAGGAGTAGGGGTTACTGACTGTTTGTCATTGACAGTTTGGTCCATAAACGAAGAAGCACCAATTTTTAGGAACAGTACTGTCCATTCACAAAGAAGAATATTATTAACAAACAAGATTTTCACAATCATAATCAGGTAAAAAGAAAGCAATCATAAGGAGAATACAATTTCACAAACAAAGCATAAGAAGAATAGAAATTCAGAATGAAGCGAAAAAGAAAAAAGACCACAGAGATTAGAATCTTACAACAAAATTAAACAATATTAAGCAAGGGAGAAAAAAAAATTACTTTTATACATCTCCAAAGAGTAATAGTGACACTGCTTTCTCTTAACAAGCTCAAGTAACAGCCAAACATCACCAAGTTTACATAGTGGTAAAAACATGGACTTCAGCACCATGGGTACACAATGAGCACTGGAAGGTGTCTCAAATCTGAAACACTTATTGCTTAAAAATCAAAAAGTTTTACAGAAACCAACCAAAACTGAATGCTTGCCATTATTTCTTACCACTTGGGATCATTTTTTCTAATTTGCCGTATGGCTTTTAGAGGACATGTTCATTCATGTAAATATACATCCTTGTTTCAGGAAAGTAATTTATTATCCTTACATTCAACAAGAAATCATTTTCGTTTCTTTGACAATATTCATACTGATCTCATGCCCCATCCCTCCCTGCTATACCTCCCACCCCCACCCCTTATACATATTTTTCTTCTCTCTCCATGAAACAAACATGTCAATATAAACATAACTGTGCCCTAAAAATCTCAGCTGTTAGAGTGTCAGACTCAGTTGTTATAGCGATCTTCCCCAGTTACAGTGTTTGGTAAAAGTGTTTGCCATTGTCATTTTCATTGTGATCTTGGTGGGAAAGGTGAGAGAACAACGCTACAGCTGTTTCCAAGTTATTATCAATGGAGGGAATTGATGTGCTCACTATACACCAGCTGCTCTAGAATAACATTCTTTACACAGCATTCTCAGGAAAGGTGGATAATCTGTCCAGGAAGAGGTATCCACCATTTTTCTCTGGACCTAGATTCAAAATGAAAGAAGTTTAATCCTTCGGCCCCTTTTGAGGGGAATGGAGAACACAACAGAAACAAACTGGACTATTCATAACAAACCAGTGTGAAATATTTATCACAGAGTACACAAACTAAGGTAAACCAATTCTCAATACTAGCATTTACACTGCTTGCTATACAATTGTCATTCAGAATTAAATAAACATTCCAAGCATTTTCAAATAAAAGAACAGCAAACAGGCCCTTCTAACTTTTGTTAAGTTGCTAATCTGTTATCAAACAGGATCGCATTGGGGAAAAAAAAAACCCTAAGACACATGGTGAGTAAGACATAGTGTGATTAATATCATGCTAAAGTGGAAACCAGAGCAAAAGTATGGGTCATATTTACACATTTTCACTACACCGGTTTGGGAATAGTTGTGGACGTAAGAAGAAATCTTAATATCAGTCAGTTTCAGATGTTGGCTTGAAGGACGTGATCCATAACTATGTCTGTTGTTTTGCCCTCTCTCTTTCCCATGGGCAGTTTGTTGTACTGATGACTGAGTTGTTGAGGTGTTATTCCATCCCCACCGAGTCCCGCAGCTTGAATCGCACCCACAGTCCATCCTTGGCTGCCATCCGCATCTGTGGTGGTTCCATAACTGGTGGGTACTGGAACACAAAAAATAAATAAAAAATGCACCAGCATGGGACACAGCGGATGGAAAGGCAGCGCAGCACCTGTTATTGCACAGTATTCTTATATACCACCTGCAGCACCTGTTATTACACAGTATTCTTACATACCCCCTGCAGCACCTGTTATTACACAGTATTCTTACATACCACCTGCAGCACCTGTTATTACACAGTATTCTTACATACCACCTGCCGCACCTGTTATTACACAGTATTCTTACATACCACCTGCAGCACCTGTTATTACACAGTATTCTTACATACCACCTGCCGCACCTGTTATTACACAGTATTCTTACATACCACCTGCAGCACCTGTTATTACACAGTATTCTTACATACCACCTGCAGCACTTTCTCTCAGACCTAACCATCAGTTCCAACAGAAAGCTTTCAAGTACTAAGCCAATCATTTGTGCACATCACAACTGGACGAGTAGCAAAAACATATACATCATCTACAAGTCAGAAGGGAGCCATGTTATTTTCAAAACCGCATTGACTGGAAGACAGGAACTGAAAAACGGTAAAGGAAAATTTGTGAAGGTGAATGATGTAACAGTGTTTGAGTATACTGTGAATCCGAAGACAAAGAGTTGAAGGCCATGAACATTCTAAAATACGCTTAACTTCATGAAAAATTTTAACATCAACTTTGAGTGTTAAGTTTCAAAATGGAGTGACTGACGGCGGAGAACGAAGCAAAATTTAGAAAGAGAGGGTGTTAGTTACCGCCAATGACATTGACAAACAAAGCACATGACAAGACACGATGCATTTCAACCTCTTGGGTCTTCTTCAGGCGAAAAACTAAATCACATTTAACATTTAAGACAGTACAAACAAAGAACGAAAATCACTCACCTAGAACATTGTTTACATGTGGTCCCCCCCCCCCCTTTTTTGTGTGTGTGTGTGTGTGTGTGTGTGTGTGTGTGTGTGTGTGTGCAACACATGATACCCTGTTTTTCATTGATCACTGCTATCTTCTCTCAACAAACAGCAGCATATTGATGCCAACACATTATTTCACCTGTTACAATGAACATCATCCCACAGCATTGTTTACTTTTTTAAACAACACTATTAATATGACTCAACCTCCCACCCCCACCCCCACACCATAGTGGATGAAGAGATATGAGCTCTCCTTCTCTTGCTCCCTTCCCTCCCCCCCCCCCCCCACACACACACATTACCCTCCTCCTTTTTTTTTTTTTTTTTTTTCAACCCCCCCTCCCCCCCTCTCCCAATCATACCTTATCACCCATTTATCTTCCATCCCCTTCCCTCCCTCATTAACATTACCCACACACCTTTCACAACTACCCACGCATAACTACCACCACCTCTTTCATCACCCAGCGAAATCATTTATTTTATTCACCTAAACTTTCTTTTTTTTTTTTTTTTTTTTAAACAGTTTCTTCTGTTCATGTACTTATTTACCCCTTCTATATATAATTTTTTTTTTTCCCCAGTTTGCCCCCCCCCCCCCCCCCCCCCCCCCCCCCCCCCCCCCCCCCCCCCCCCCCCCCCCCCCCCCCCCCCCCCCCCCCCCCCCCCACCCCCCCCCCCCCCCCCCCCCCCCCCCCCCCTTACGAACGGTGCAATGTGTGGACCGTTTCTGACCTGTTATCTTGACTAACACCACTGATTTACGAACAAAATAACTAAGCACTGGCACGGTATTAAGCGAAATAAAACAATCGAATCGTTTCATTAATGTTCTGGTTTGTTATTATATGCGTCATCTTACCAAGTGTGTCTTGCAATTCAAAAACGATTAGCGCATTCGACTCGGTCATTGTCAGACCTCGGCTTCGTTCCGCCATTGTTGAAATCGTGGACAGGGAGTGAAGGTTTGCATTTGATACCTTCGCTTTGATTGGCTTGCGCTTTCGAGTACTCAACCAATTGCTTAGCTTGATACACCAATGAATGCAGGAGAGAACTGCCTTTCTAGCGCATCGTTAATGTGTTGGTTTTTTTTTTGTAATTTTTTTAAGCAATGATGTTGGAAAGACAACACTTGTAAGAAGCCTCATAAAAACTTTGATTCTAATTGATTTAAAACACATCATACTTTAAAAAATAAAAATAAAAAAAAACTGAAGTAAAGCTGGAAACATGCTCTTGGATTCTGACCTATTTAAACGCCAATGAATGCAATGAACACACTGTATGTGTTGATTTTCAACACTATGTTAACTCAACGCTCGGCCAACTGCCACCTGCGGCACATCGGACTGTGTTGTATATATCTGCGGCTTATAAACCGGTGCGGCTTATTTGTGAAAAAAGTTCAGATTAAAAAAAAATTTAGTGGGTGCGGCTTATATACAGGTGCGCTCAATAGACTGAACTTTACGGTATTCACCAAGATATTAAGCCATCAGAGGCAGGAAATCTTGAGGAGGGGAGGGTAGGACTGTTCACAGAGGACTGAGGAGGAGAGGGAGGAAGGGTATGGGGAGGTAGGACTAATCATTGAAGACAGAAGGAGGGAAGGAGGAAAGGAGGTGGGGCTCTTCACTGTGGATGGAGGAGGGGAGAGAGGAATGGGGGTAGAACTGATCACCATGGAGAAGAGGGAGAAAGGAGGGAAGAGTAGAACTGTTCACAAAGGACAGAGGAGGGGAGGGAGAAGGAGGGAAAGGCGTGTAGAACTGATCACGGAGGACTAAGAACAGGCATGCCTACCCCAAAATTTGTTTTCAGGGACAATACAGACAGAAATCAGGGACAAATCCATATAATCAGGGACAGAATTCTTTTTCGAAGACACAACCTTGCTTCACGGTCGTTTTCTTCTTCTTTTCACTCCTTTCTGACCCATCCGAAGAGTCAGAATCCAACTCTGTGTCGACATCGTTCTGCTCTTCAACGCCATGTTCTGACTTGGAAAGTGAAAGCGAGGTTTGTTTTTTTCGTGCGCATGCGTATTACATCTACTCACTCTAGCAGACGATATTCTTGGCTCAGTTCTGTGCAGCACGATAAGAACAGCCTTTTAACTCCCAATTTTTTTTTCCGGGACGCCGATTTTTTTTTCCGGGACGCGTGTTGCAAATCCAGGATTTCCTGGACAGTGGCTTCTAAAATCAACTTTCCAGGACAAATCCCGGATGGTCAGGGACGGTAGGCATGCCTGTATGAAGGGAGGGAAGGGGGGGGGATCTTCATAGAGGCCCAAGGAGGACAGGGAGGAAGAGGGGAGGGGGGTAGGACTCGGACGACTGAGGAATGGGGGGAGGAGAAGGGACAGGACGGATCACAGAAGACGGAGGAGGGGAAGATGGGATTGAAGGCTGATCGCCGAAAACTAAGGAGGAAGGGGAGGGGGATGGGGTGGCAAGACTGATCGCAGAAGACTCAGGGATGGGAGAGGTGGTGTGGGGTGGGGATGGGAAGTAGACTGATAACAGATAAGACGAAAGAAGAAAACAGGTGTATTACTGTGCTGTATGGTGGGTATTGTTATTGACTTACAATGCTCGTCAATCAAAACAGGTGTGCAACCTTGCCACACAGTGATCATTGTCATAACTTACCAAAGGCTTGTCACACAGAACATGTGTGGAACTGTACTGTATGGTAACTATGGTCATAACTTACTAAGGCTTGTCACACAGAACATGTGTGGAACTGTACTGTATGGTAACTATGGTCATAACTTACCAAAGGCTTGTCACACAGAACATGTGTGGAACTGTACTGTATGGTAACTACGGTCATAGCTTACCAAAGCTTGTCACACAGAACATGTGTGGAACTGTACTGTACGGTAACTATGGTCATAGCTTACGTAAGGCTTGTCACACAGAACATGTGTGGAACTGTACTGTATGGTAACTATGGTCATAACTTACCAAAGGCTTGTCACACAGAACATGTGTGGAACTGTACTGTATGGTAACTATGGTCATAACTTACCAAAGCTTGTCACACAGAACATGTGTGAAATCATACTGTATGGTAACTATGGTCATAACTTACCAAAGGCTTGTTACACAGAACATATGTGCAACTGTACTGTATGGTAACTATGGTCATAACTACTGTGTAGTAACTATAGTCATAACTTACCAAAGGCTTGTCACACAGAACATGCGTGGAACTGTACTGTATGGTAACTATAGTCATAACTTACCAAAGGCTTGTCACACAGAACATGTGTGAAATCGTACTGTATGGTAACTATGGTCATAACTTACCAAAGCTTGTCACACAGAACATGTGTGCAACTGTACTGTATGGTAACTATGGTCATAACTACTGTATGGTAACTATGGTCATAACTTACCAAGGTCTGTCACACAGAACATGTGTGCAACTGTACTGTATGGTAACTATGGTCATAACTACTGTATGGTAACTATGGTCATAACTTACCAAAGGCTTGTCACACAGAACAGATCATTAACTATGCTGTGTGGTGACTAATGTCATAACTTACCACAGACTCGTCTCACAGAACAAGTGTGTAACCTTGCTGCACGGTCCCTATTGTCATAACTGTCCTCGTACTTGTCACACGGAACAGGTGTATGACAATGCTGCATGGTGACAGTTGTCTTTAACTTACCCCAGATTTGTCATCAACAAAAGGTGTATAATCAGGCTGAATTGTGACCATTGTCATTAACTTACCACAGACTTGTCATACAGAACAGGTGTGTATAGCTGCAGTATGGCGACTAATGTCCTTAACTCTCCATGCAGTATGGTGACTATTGTCATTAACTCACCACAGACTTGTCACACAGAACAGGTGTGTAGCCATGCTGTATGGTGACTATCGTCATTAACTCACCACAGACTTGTCACACAGAACAGGTGTGTAGCCATGCTGTATGGTGACTATTGTCATTAACTTACCACAGACTTGTCACACAGAACAGGTGTGTGTAACCATGCTGTATGGTGACTATTGTCATTAACTTACCACAGACTTGTCACACAGAACAGGTGTGTAACCATGCTGTATGGTGACTATTGTCATTAACTCACCACAGACTTGTCACACAGAACAGGTGTGTAACCATGCTGTATGGTGACTATTGTCATTAACTTACCACAGACTTGTCACACAGAACAGGTGTGTAACCATGCTGTATGGTGACTATTGTCATTAACTCACCACAGACTTGTCACACAGAACAGGTGTGTAACCATGCTGTATGGTGACTATTGTCATTAACTCACCACAGACTTGTCACACAGAACAGGTGTGTAGCCATGCTGTATGGTGACTATTGTCATTAACTCACCACAGACTTGTCACACAGAACAGGTGTGTAGCGCTGCAGTATGGTGGCAAGGGCCATACGGATCTCCAGCTGGGCCAGCCTCATTCCGATGCAGTTCCGCGGACCGTGACCAAACGGCAGGAAAGCGAAGGGATGACGCGTGGCCTTGGCCTCTGTACTGTGCCTGAAACACGCTCGTCCATTTTCAATGGCATTGTTTTGTTTCCTTTAAGAAGCATCTACCGCTTTGATTCACAGGCTGTGTTCTAAAGTTCTTGGAGTCCAAGCAGATAGGGTGGGACAGTACGTTGGCACTGTGCTCAAAGACATAAACAAACACCAAGCAGAGCATCAGCCTTCAACGAGAACGTTGCCTTTTCCATTACACACGCCACACTCACATCACCTTCAAACAGAACCTTGCCTTTTCCATTACACACGCCACACTCACATCACCTTCAAACAGAACCTTGCCTTTTTCACTACACACGCCACACTCACATCACCTTCAAACAGAACCTTGCCTTTTCCATTACACACGCCACACTCACATCACCTTCAAACAGAACCTTGCCTTTTCCATTACACACGCCACACTCACATCACCTTCAAACAGAACCTTGCCTTTTTCACTACACACACCACACTCACATCACCTTCAAACAGAACCTTGCCTTTTCCATTACACACGCCACACTCACATCACCTTCAAACAGAACCTTGCCTTTTTCACTACACACCCACACTCACATCACCTTCAAACAGAACCTTGCCTTTTTCCACTACACACGCCACACTCACATCACCTTCAAACAGATCCTTGCCTTTTCCATTACACACGCCACACTCACATCACCTTCAAACAGAACCTTGCCTTTTCCACTACACACCCACACTCACATCACCTTCAAACAGAACCTTGCCTTTTCCATTACACACGCCACACTCACATCACCTTCAAACAGATCCTTACCTTTTCCACTACACACGCCACACTCACATCACCTTCAAACAGAACCTTGCCTTTTCCATTACACACGCCACACTCACATCACCTTCAAACAGATCCTTACCTTTTCCACTACACACGCCACACTCCATCACCTTCAAACAGATCCTTGCCTTTTCCACTACACACGCCACACTCACATCACCTTCAAACAGATCCTTGCCTTTTCCACTACACACGCCACACTCACAGTCACAACCCAGACAAAACAGAAACTTTCATACAATTATACCTCACATCAGCCACAAATGAATGTTTTATATGTAACCAAAATCTGTGATGATACTCTCCTGAGGCTGAGGGCCACTCACCACGCTCCTTTCTTCCCCCTGTCTGTACTGACCTCTCAGGCAGAAACTTGTCAGGCTCTGGCCAGTACTCAGGGTCTTTGTGGATACTGCAGACAGGTATGAGCACTCTCATGCCTTTCTTCAGCTGGTAGCGACCTACTTCCACATCCTCGGAGGCTTGTCGGTCCAGCCTGACACGGAATCAGTCAATGTAAGTCTAAAGGTTATGTGGTGCAGAATTGGGATACCACACACACCCATGCACGCACGCATGCACACAAACACACACACACATACACACACACACTGACACACACACACTCACCCACACACACACACACTCACCCACCACACACACACACACACACACACACCACATACTCACCACATACTCACTCACACATACTCATTTTCTTTTTGTCTTTCAAAGATATGAGGAAAAGAATCTGCTGTAAAATCTTGAATCAACTGGAAAATTAAAAATAAAAAAAAAATTAAAAAAAGTTTAAATCCTTTTATTCTGACCAGAACATGGATGTTTTGTCCCATGAAGTGTTGACTCCCGTCTCATCTTTAGTGCCCTCCAGGTGGTTTACCTCCCACTGTGCTCATTATGGGACCACACTACCCCATCCCATAGCCACCCCCACACCTGTCCTCTTAGCGCCCAGTCATCAACATCAGTTGTCCAGTGCAGAGACAACCCATCTGAGGATCCACTGCTGAGACACTATGGTCACGTTTGTTGTTGAACCGGTGACAATCCTGACCCTGTCAGTGTAGGATGTGACCAACTAAGCCCTTGCCAACAACAGCTACAATGCTGCTGATCCAGGGTCATTGAAGCCAGGATTCTGCAGGATTCAGTCTGATGATTGATAGAAATCATGGAGGATTCCACCTGATAACTTACAGGAATCATAGAGATTTCAGTCTGATGACTTGCAGGAATCCTGGAGGATTCAGTCTGATGACTTACATGAATCATGGAGGATTCAGTCTTATGACTACAGGAATCATAGAGATTTCGTTGACGATTACAGGAATCATGGAGGATTCAGTCTGACGACTTACAGGAATTCTGAAGGATTCAGTCTGACGACTTACAGGAATCCTGGAAGATTCAGTCTGATGACTTACATGAATCATGGAGGATTCAGTCTGATGACTTACAGGAATCATAGAGATTTCAGTCTGACGACTTACAGGAATCATGGAGGATTCAGTCTGATGACTTAACAGGAATCCTGGAGGATTCAGTCTGATGACTTACAGGAATCCTGGAGGATTCAGTCTGATGACTTACAGGAATCCAGGAAGATTCAGTCTGATGACTTACAGGAATTCTGAAGGATTCAGGTTGATAACTAACATGAATCCTAGAGGAATCAAACCGATGACTACCTGAATCCTGAAGGATTCAGTCTAATAACTTACATGAATCCTGGAGGGTTCAATCTATTGACTTACATGAACTGGAGGATTTAATTTGATGATCTGCATGAATCATGGAGGGTTCAATCTATTGACTTGCAAGAATCCAGGAGGATTTAAATCTGATGACTTACATGAATCCTTAAGGATTCAGTCTGGTGACTTACATGAATCCTGGAGGATTCAGCCTCATAGCTTCATTCATGCACATATCCAGGTAGGTCAGATCACTTGCAGTGTCATAACGGACTGGTTTCTGAAAGGCAACCAGAAACCAACACACTGATCACTACAGACAACAACAGAAGGCAACAGAAAGAAGAAAGAATGAACATAGTCATGATGCATAGCACAGAAAGAAGAAAGAACAAATTTGTAATTTCAGGTATTTATATAGCACCTATCCTTCAAACAGGCTACAAAGCACTCATTTATGAGCAAAAACATGATCATGACACAAACACTCACATCAATACACATTCAATTCCAATTTTTGGTTCCGGCGGCATTTGTGTTGCTGAGAACATGCAGCTACTATAGTTCATTGTGACCTCACATGCATGTGAAACAAGACAACTAAATCTGACATGCTGCACCAAAATATTTGGTTTATATTTTTGAAGAAAAAAGTTTACACACACACACACACACACACACACACACACACACACACATACTCTAAGTTCATTCATCGACATAAATTAATAGCTTCTTGCAACTGCATACATACTCATGAATATGTACAGACTTGTATCTGGACACACAAACTGAGATGTACATTTTATTTTTGATGTGAAATTGTTAAAATTAAGGGGAAAAAAATACACAAGACATATATATAAATAAAAAAAAAACACCAAAGAAAACCAAAGTAGCTCACAGATGCTAGTTTCTGATCCACTTCATCCTGCGCCTTCTTCAGGGCCTCAGGGTTAGCGGCCAAGTGGAAGAGGGTGTAGGAGAGGGCGACCGCAGTGGTATCATACCCAGCAAAGAAGAACAGTAAAGCATTGGCCTTCATCTCCTCATCCACCAGTCCTGAACACCAAGCCATTCAAAGAACTTTAGTAATACTATTAACAACAATGAAAATTACAGTCATCAAAATAGTTTTAACAGCAACACTCACAAGTGTGATTATTAGTCACGAAAATAGGATTAGGACAAAAAATGAACATCTACACACTTGAGCTTTTTCCATCACAAAGTGAAATCGCCTTTCCTTTTGACTAGAATTACTACACCTGGTTCAATAAGTGTGTGTGTGTGTGTGTGTGTGGGGGGGGGGGGGGGGGGGGATAAGGAGTGTCCCTGTCTGCAGGCTAAAACCTTGCATCAATACTATAAGATTTGATACTTTCATGAACAGATCTTATACGCACAGCATGCGTCTTTTTAATTCATGAACAGATCTTATACGCACAGCATGCGTCTTTTTAATTCATGAACAGATCTTATACGCACAGCATGTGTCTTTTTAACAGCTATAAGTGCCTTGGAAACAAATGCTTAATTCACAAAATTTAAAGCTTATTTTCCAAAAATCTATATGTAGCAATGACTTACTTAATCACTCTTTTTTCAAATGGACTCCTTTCTTCCTGATCATAGCGATGACAAGTCACAATGTGCAGCACAACACCTGACATAATCTACATGATTCCACCTGCACATCTTCGTGATGCAAAAGACGAAAAGGAGATTAATCTTTTCTCCCTTTTTTGACTACTTTCCCTGTGCCCATCCCATTCCCCAATTCACTCTGCAGCCCCACCTCCACCCCTATCCTCACATATCTCCACCCCTGGCCTCACATATCTCCACCCCTATCCTCACATATCTCCACCCCTGCCTCACATATCTCCACCCCTATCCTCACATATCTCCACCCCTATCCTCACATATCTCCACCCCTGGCCTCACATATCTCCACCCCTATCCTCACATATCTCCACCCCTGGCCTCACATATCTCCACCCCTATCCTCACATATCTCCACCCCTATCCTCACATATCTCCACCCCTATCCTCACATATCTCCACCCCTATCCTCACCTATCTCCACCCCTATCCTCACATATCTTCACCCCTATCCTCACATATCTCCACCCCTGGCCTCACATATCTCCACCCCTGGCCTCACTATCTCCACCCCTATCCTCACATATCTCCACCCCTATCCTCACATATCTCCACCCCTGCCTCACATATCTCCACCCCTATCCTCACATATTCTTCACCCCTATCCTCACATATCTCCACCCCTATCCTCACATATCTCCACCCCTATCCTCACATATCTCCACCCCTATCCTCACATATCTCTCACCCCTATCCTCACATGTCTCCACCCCTGGCCTCACATGTCTCCACCCCTTCCTCACATATCTCCACCCCTATCCTCACTATCTCCACCCTATCCTCACCTATCTTCACCCCTATCCTCACATATCTCCACCCCTGGCCTCACATATCTCCACCCCTGGCCTCACCTATCTCCACCCCTATCCTCACATATCTCCACCCCTATCCTCACATATCTCCACCCCTGGCCTCACATATCTCCACCCCTATCCTCACATTCTTCACCCCTATCCTCACATATCTCCACCCCTATCCTCACATATCTCCACCCCTATCCTCACATATCTCCACCCCTGGCCTCACATATCTCCACCCCTGCCTCATCTATCTCCACCCCTGGCCTCACATATCTCCACCCCTGGCCTCACATATCTCCACCCCTATCCTCACATATCTCCACCCCTATCCTCACATATCTCCACCCCTGGCCTCACATATCTCCACCCCTGGCCTCACATATCTCTACCCCTATCCTCACATGTCTCCACCCCTATCCTCACATATCTCCACCCCTATCCTCACATATCTCCACCCCTGGCCTCACTATCTCCACCCCTATCCTCACATATCTCCACCCCTGGCCTCACCTATCTCCACCCTGGCCTCACCTATCTCCACCCCTGGCCTCACATGTCTCCACCCCTATCCTCACATATCTCCACCCCTATCCTCACATATCTCCACCCCTATCCTCACATATCTCCACCCCTGGCCTCACCTATCTCCACCCCTATCCTCACATATCTCCACCCCTATCCTCACATATCTCCACCCCTATCCTCACATATCTCCACCCCTATCCTCACATATCTCCACCCCTATCCTCACATATCTCCACCCCTATCCTCACATGTCTCCACCCCATCCTCACATGTCTCCACCCCTATCCTCACATATCTCCACCCCTATCCTCACATATCTCCACCCTATCCTCACATGTCTCCACCCCTATCCTCACATTCTCCACCCCTGGCCTCACCTATCTCCACCCCTATCCTCACATATCTCCACCCCTATCCTCACATGTCTCCACCCCTATCCTCACATATCTCCACCCCTGGCCTCACTTCTCCACCCCTATCCTCACATATCTCCACCCCTCCTCACATATCTCCACCCCTACCTCACATATCTCCACCCCTCCTCACATGTCTCCACCCCTATCCTCACATATCTCCACCCCTATCCTCACATGTCTCCACCCCTATCCTCACATATCTCCACCCCTATCCTCACATGTCTCCACCCCTATCCTCACATGTCTCCACCCCTGCCTCACCTATGTCTCCACCCCTATCCCACATGTCTCCACCCCTATCCTCACATGTCTCCACCCCTATATTCTTATCTCACCCCTATCTACATGTCTCTACCCCTGGCCTCTCGTATTCTTGCACACTCACATTTTGTCAATAAAAAAAGCAGAGAAGAAACAGAGATGACAAATATATCAAGAACATGTATATCAAGAACATGTAATTGTGTGTAAGATCGTTCTCGAAAATGGTATTGTCTCTCATTCAGTCTCACCAGTTCAGAATGACACACACAAAATTCTCTCTCTCTCTCCCTCTCGGATACATCTAGATTTACTAAGTAATAACACTTATTCTGGTTACCTGTTTCCCTTCCACAATTGTCTCCCTTCTCAGTGATGCATCATAATGACTTAATATTCTTTTTACTCCTAAGGACCTTTGTTTAATCCACAGAAAATTGTTAAGCCTAGGCTGCTGCAGTAAAAGATCTTGATAAATAACATATGTACTTTCTATCCCCAGGTGAACTTCCTCTTCCAGTCGCATGGAACACTGAACAAAGAAAATTCAGACACAGTCATGAATAAAAAAGCGTCCACATAGAGTGTGTGGCTGCATCCATTCTCCACCCCATACTGGACATGGGTATCCACTTTTCTGACTGTTAGTGTACCTCTTGTTAATGTACCTCTTGTCAATGTACCTCTTATTAGTGTACCTCTTGTTAGTGTACCTCTTGTTAATGTACCTCTTGTCAGTGTACCTCTTGTTAGAGTACCTCTTGTCAATGTACCTCTTGTCAGTGTACCTCTTGTTAGTGTACCTCTTGTTAATGTACCTCTTGTCAGTGTACCTCTTGTTAGTGTACCTCTTGTTAATGTACCTCTTGTTAGTGTACCTCTTGTTAGTGTACCTCTTGTTAATGTACCTCTTGTTAATGTACCTCTTGTTAGTGTACCTCTTGTTAGTGTACCTCTTGTTAATGTACCTCTTGTTAATGTACCTCTTGTTAATGTACCTTCAATTCACAGTCTGAACTGCTGTTTGGAGTACATGGTTTTAACATGTTCCTTATTTTCTCCTTTTTTGTTCTTGTGAGAGAACTTTTTAAAAAAGCCAGCAAAACAAAAACTAAGTAAAACAAACAAACCAAAAACATGGATTTGAAATCTTCTTTCTCATGACGCGTTGTGGGGAAAGCCGAAAGGAAGCCTCAGTGCGGACCCACCTTCTGACAACTAGGAAAACCATCACCATCAGTTCGTGGAACATCAGAACCATGTATGAAGCAGGGAAAACTCGACAAGTAGCAGCTGAGATGCACAACTACAACCTGGCATTACTAAGACTTAGCAAGATGAGATGGCTACAATCCGGACAAATAAGACTATCTTCCGGAGAGTTGATCCCCTTTTCGGGCCATGAAGATAAAAACTCTGCATATACAGAGGAAGTAGCAATCATGCTATCAAAACAAGCACAAAAAGCACTAACTGGATGGGAAGCACACGGCCCAAGGATTGTGACTGCAAGTTTCAGAACAAAGAAGACAGACATCAAGCTGAACACTGTACAGTGCAATGCCCCGGCCAGACCATGATGAACAGCACAAACATAGCTTCTACAACAGACTGCAGACCATACTGAACAAGCTGAAGGACAAAGACATCACCATTCTCATGGGAGACATGAATGCCAAGGTAGGATGAGACAATCGAGGATACAAAGAAGTTATGGGCACCCACGCACTAGGTGACATGAACGAAAATGGCCAACGACTCGCAGGCTTCTGCCGAATGAACAGTCTAATCATCGGTGGCAGCATATTTCCACACAAAAGGACTCACAAAGCAACATGGGTGTCACCAAATCATGAAACCGAAAATCAAATCGGCCAGGTCTGCATTTCCAAGAAATTCAGACGGTTGCTGCAGGATGTTAGAGTGAGGAGACGGGCAGATGTAGCATCAGACCATCACCTTCTAACAGCAAAAATAAAGCTCAAGTTGAAGAAGAACCCAGTGAAACCAACAGGAAAAAAGAAAAGTTTAATGTAGGGCTATTTAGAGAACAGTACTACAGAGACTCATTCACACTGTCCCCAAAGAATAGATTCCAAACCCTACAAGACCTACACACACAAGATACAGACATAGGCACCCATTGGACAGAAACAAAAGGAGCCTTTTTATCAACATGCAAAGAGGTTCTTGGATCAAAAAAGAAACATCACAAAGATTGGATCCCAACAGAAACCCTGGAGAAAATCGACGAACGAAAACAGAAGAAAGAACAAGTCGACAGGAGCAGAACAAGAGCAGAGAAAGCAGCAGCCCACACAGACCACAACGATGCCCAGAAGGAAGTGAGATGGAGTGTGAAAAGAGACAAGAAAATGTATATTGATCAGCTTGCAGAAGAAGCAGAACAGGCTGCCAACAGCAGAAACATGAAAGCACTCTACGATACGACCAAGAAACTCGCAGGAAAGTTTTCCAAGCCAGAGAGATCCATTCAAAACAAACAGGGAGAGACTATTACTGACCAAGAGGGACAACTTAACAGATGGGTGGAGCACTTCGATGAGTTACTGAACAGACCAGCATCACAAGATGTTCCACATATCCCAGCGGCAGAAATTGATCAGCCAATCAATTGTGATTCACCAACCAGGGAAGAAATCGTCAGTGCTATCAAGAAAATGAGGAATGGAGAGGCAGCAGGCCCAGACGCAGTTCCAGCAGAAGCACTAAAAGCTGACATCAACACTACAGCAGACATTCTTTAACCACTTTTTGAGAAGATATGAACACATGAAGAGATCCCTACAGACTGGAAAGACGAACACAACATTAAATTACCAAAGAAGGGAGATCTAATCAACTGCGGAAACTATAACGGTATCACTCTCCTGTCAGTACCAGGCAAGATCTTCAACAGGATTCTTTTAGAGAGAATGAAGGATGAAGCAGACAAAACACTTAGGAACCAACAAGCAGACTTCCGGAAAGATTGCTCCTGCACAGACCAGATTGCACCCGCTAAGGATCATCATGGAACAAACTTTAGAATGGATCACTTCACTCTACATAAATTTTGTGGACTTTCAGAAAGCCTTCGACAGCTTGCACAGAGACAGCTTGTGGCAACTACTACGGCACTATGGAGTACCAGCAAAGATCACCAATTTGTTCAGAAATCCTATGAAGGGATAGCATGCCAGGTGGTTCATGCAGGACAGACAACACGTCGATTTGAGGTGAGGACCGGAGTCCGTCAGGGCTGCCTCCTCTCACCATTCCTGTTCCTTCTGGCCATTGACTGGGTGATGAAGAGAACAACAGAAGAAAAGAGGAATGGCATACAGTGGACACTCTGGGCCCAGCTCGACAACCTGGACTTCACGGATGATCTGGCCCTGCTCTCCCATACCAGACAACAGATGAAGGACAAAACATCAGACCTGTCAATCTTTCCAGCAAAGGTCGGCCTTACCATCCACCTGCAGAAAACCCAAATACTAAAAATTAACACAGTCAGTCCAGACCCTGTGATGCTAGATGGAGCCCCACTGGAAGAAGTCAGCAGCTTCACCTATCTGGGCAGCATAGTCAACCAGCAAGGGGGAACTGATGCTGACGTGAAAACCAGAATAGGGAAATCAAGAGCACCTTCATCACTCTGAAAAACATCTGGAAATCTTGACTGATCACCACCAGGACGAAAATCCGCCTCTTCAATTCAAACGTCAAATCCGTCCTCTTATATGGATCAGAGACCTGACGAACCACAAAAACCACCATTCAAAAACTGCAGACGTTCCTTAACAGCTGCCTGCGAAAGATCCTGTACATCCACTGGCCAGAGACGATCAGCAACAAAGAGCTGTGGGAAAGATGCAACCAACTGCCAGGAGAGCAAGACATCCGCAAAAGAAGATGGCGGTGGATAGGACACATGCTCTGAAAGCCCCTGGACAACACCACCAGAAAAGCCCTGACCTGGAATCCCCAAGGCAAAAGGAAGTGACAAAGACCAAGAAACACCTGGAGGCGGGACCTGGAAGCGGACACCAGGCAGATGGGTTACAGCTGGGGTGAATTAGAAAAGATTACCCAGGACCGTGGTCGTTGGCGGGCAATTGTTGATGGCCTATGTTCTGGCAAGAGCAATGGGCCTAAGTAAGTAAGTAAGCTTTCTTGAGAAATCTTAGTTTTATGAACATGTCTCAGTTTTATGAACGTGGAACATGTTCATCGATAACTTTATTCTTGTGCTTGCCTGTCCAGACAAATGACTTATCTCCACTTGGCATGGAACACTGCTAAACATCAGGATTCCCAAAAGAAATAAATCAGGAGAACGGGGAACTTACTCTACTCAATACCACTAAGTCCACTTGCGTGATCTCCCTCAGTGAGCTAACAACACTGAACTCTGATTGAATGAGTTCAGTTGGCACCCCATTTAGATTACTGGCTGGCATGTCCTCAGTGTGTGTGTGTGTGTGTGTGTGTGTGTGGTGTGTGTGTGTGTGTGCGTGTGTGTGTGCATGCGTGTGTGTGTGTGCATGTGTGTGTGTGTGCACGCGTGTGTGTGTGTGTGTGTGTGTGTGTGTGTGTGTGTGTGTGTGTGTGTGTGTGTGTGCATGAGTGTGCATGTGTGTGCACGTGTGCACACTCACAAGCATATTCATTGTGTGCATGAGTGTGCATGTGTGTGTGTATGTGTGTGTGTGTGTGTGTATGTGTGTGTGCATGAGTGTGCATGTGTGTGCACGTGTGCACACTCACAAGCATATTCATGTGTGTGCATGAGTGTGCATGTGTGTGTGTGTATGTGTGTGTGTGTGTGTGCGCGTGCGCACAAGTGCTTGTGTGCATGTGCAAGTGTTAGCTCATGGGTCTGCTGTGAGGGGTCACCTTTCCTGGTCCACTGGCCAGAAGTGGTCAGGTGGGCTGAGTGGTCGATTTCAGCGTCCACAGGACCTCGGGCATCCCCTTCTTTCTCTGCATCCACCAGCAGCTGAAGGTAGTCATTGTGACTCTGGGAACATCATGGTATGTACACCTGTGTACTGAATGTGTAGGTCGTCATTCTGAACATCATGGTATGTACACCTGTGTACTGAATGTGTAGGTCGTCATTCTGAACATCATGGTATGTACACCTGTGTACTGAATGTGTAGGTCGTCATTCTGAACATCATGGTATGTACACCTGTCTACTGAATGTGTAGGTCGTCATTCTGAACATCATCGTATGTACACCTGTGTACTGAATGTGTAGGTCGTCATTCTGAACATCATCGTATGTACACCTGTGTACTGAATGTGTAGGTCGTCATTCTGAACATCATCATATGTACACCTGTGTACTGAATGTGTAGGTCGTCATTCTGAACATCATCGTATGTACACCTGTGTACTGAATGTGTAGGTCGTCATTCTGAACATCATGGTATGTACACCTGTGTACTGAATGTGTAGGTCGTCATTCTGAACATCATGGTATGTACACCTGTGTACTGAATGTGTAGGTCGTCATTCTGAACATCATGGTATGTACACCTGTGTACTGAATGTGTAGGTCGTCATTCTGAACATCATGGTATGTACACCTGTGTACTGAATGTGTAGGTCGTCATTCTGAACATCATGGTATGTACACCTGTGTACTGAATGTGTAGGTCGTCATTCTGAACATCATCGTATGTACACCTGTGTACTGAATGTGTAGGTCGTCATTCTGAACATCATCGTATGTACACCTGTGTACTGAATGTGTAGGTCGTCATTCTGAACATCATCATATGTACACCTGTGTACTGAATGTGTAGGTCGTCATTCTGAACATCATGGTATATACACACTGTGTACTGAATGTGTAGGTCGTCATTCTGAACATCATCGTATTTACACCTGTGTACTGAATGTGTAGGTCGTCATTCTGAACATCATCGTATGTACACCTGTGTACTGAATGTGTAGGTCGTCATTCTGAACATCATCATATGTACACCTGTTTACTGAATGTGTAGGTCATCATTCTGAACATCATCATATTTACACCTGTGTACTGAATGTGTAGGTCATCATTCTGAACATCATTGTATTTACACACTGCGTACTGAATGTGTAGGTTGTCATTCTGAACATCATTGTATATACACACTGTGTACTGAACGTGTAGGTCATCACTCTGATCATCATGGTATATACACACTGTGTACTGAATGTGTAGGTCATCACTTTGATCATCATTGTACTCAGACATTGTGTACAGAATGTGTAGGTCGTCACTGCGGACTACATGTTATGTACACAATGTGTACTGAATGTGTAGGTCATCACTGTAAAGTACATAGTATGTACACACTGTATACTGAATGTGTAGTCATCACTCTGAACATCATAGTATATCTACACACTGTGTACTGAATGTGTAAGGCATCACTGTGAAGTACATGGTATGTACACACTGTATACTGAACGTGTAGTCATCACCCTGAACATCATGGTATATACACACTGTGTACTGAATGTGTAGGTCATCACTGTGAAGTACATGGTATATACACACTGTATACTGAATGTGTAGTCATCACTGTGAACATCATGGTATATACACACTGTATACTGAAAGTGTAGTCATCACTGTGAACATCACGGTATATACACACTGTGTATTGAATGTGTTGGTCATCACTGTGAAGTACATGGTATATACACACTGTATACTGAAAGTGTAGTCATCACTGTGAACATCACGGTATATACACACTGTGTATTGAATGTGTAGGTCATCACTGTGAAGTACATGGTATGTGCACACTGTATACTGAATGTGTAGGTCATCACCCTGAACATCATGGTATATACACACTGTGTACTGAATATGTAGGTCATTACTGTGAAGTACATGGTATATACACACTGTATACTGAATGTGTAGTCATCACTGTGAACATCATGGTATATACACACTGTATACTGAATGTGTAGTCATCACTGTGAAGTACATGGTATATACACACTGTGTACTGAATGTGTAGTCATCACTGTGAACAACATGGTATATACACATTGTGTCCTGAATGAGTAGGTTGTCAATGTGAACATCATGGTATATACACATTGTATACTGAATGTGTAGGTCTCTGAACATCTTGGTATGTACACACTGTACATGGAATGCGTAGGAAATCACTGTCAACATCATGGTATGTACATATTGTATACTGAATAAGTATGTAGTCTCTTTGAAGATCACAGTACAGTCTCACTATATTTTGCCCGCCTTGGCTTAAGGTGACCCCAGGATTGTGTTAGCTTTGGCTCAGAACATTAAAACAATTTTTTATCAGTGACACCCATGCATACATCCCCACCCATGCATACATCCCCACCCATGCATACATCCCCACCCATGCATACATCCCCACCCATGCATACATCCCCACCCATGCATACATCCCCACCCATGCATACATCCCCACCCATGCATACATCCCCACCCATGCATACATCCCCAAACTGAGAATGGAATCATGCATCCTTCAAATTCCTGTGCAGTTTTTTTTTTTTAATAGATCAAATCGTTTTGAGACAGTGTGATTTCAAGCAAAAATTGAGAAGACAAGACTCACGAATAATACAAAACATGTAAACTGATGGAAAAGAATAAAAGAAGAACATTATGTTTAAGAACATAGAACCTGAAATAAACTGCATGTACACATACCTGTTGATCCTCTCTTCTCTCTTTCAAAGCAGCATCCATAATATTCAGAAAAAATTGGGTTGGTTTGGTAGGGATGAAGGTCAAACCAAGGCGAATCAGAAGAGGATTCAGCCAAGGAGCAAACTCTGAAAACAAAAAACAAAAAGAAAAGACACTACTGGTCATCATACAAATCAAAGGGAGACAAGATCCAGATTCTGTAAGCGTTCATCGCCCTGCTTTTGTGATAGCCATAGCGCTGATTTCTTTTCTCTGTCCTTGCCTGTTGGGAGTACAGGCAGGAGCCTGGTCTCAGCAGATTCACTGGAACCCTTCATGGACTCTGTCCTTGCCTGTTGGGAGTACAGGCAGGAGCCTGGTCTCAGCAGATTCACTGGAACCCTTCATGGACTCTGTCCTTGCCTGTTGGGAGTACAGGCAGGAGCCTGGTCTCAGCAGATTCACTGGAACCCTTCATGGACTCTGTCCTTGCCTGTTGGGAGTACAGGCAGGAGCCTGGTCTCAGCAGATTCACTGGAACCCTTCATGGACTCTGTCCTTGCCTGTTGGGAGTACAGGCAGGAGCCTGGTCTCAGCAGATTCACTGGAACCATTCATGGACTCTGTCCTTGCCTGTTGGGAGTACAGGCAGGAGCCTGGTCTCAGCAGATTCACTGGAACCCTTCATGGACTCTGTCCTTGCCTGTTGGGAGTACAGGCAGGAGCCTGGTCTCAGCAGATTCACTGGAACCCTTCATGGACTCTGTCCTTGCCTGTTGGGAGTACAGGCAGGAGCCTGGTCTCAGCAGATTCACTGGAACCTTCATGGACTCTGTCCTTGCCTGTTGGGAGTACAGGCAGGAGCCTGGTCTCAGCAGATTCACTGGAACCCTTCATGGACTCTGTCCTTGCCTGTTGGGAGTACAGGCAGGAGCCTGGTCTCAGCAGATTCACTGGAACCCTTCATGGACTCTGTCCTTGCCTGTTGGGAGTACAGGCAGGAGCCTGGTCTCAGCAGATTCACTGGAACCCTTCATGGACTTGTCCTTGCCTGTTGGAGTCAGGCAGGAGCCTGGCTCCAGCAGTTTTCACTGGAACCATTCATGGGCCAGCAGTGGCCGTTCCAGAGCGTATTGCTCCACAATGTCTCAGTGAGACTAGACAGTCAAGCGAGTTCTGCTGAATCAGGGTGGGCCTAACGGCTGGCAGTATTGATCATTCTTTGCACTAGGTCAACTGTATGAGTCTCCTAATGCGGGTGGCCTCGAGGCAGTATTGATCATTCTTTGCACTAGGTCAACTGTATGAGTCTCCTAATGCGGGTGGCCTCGAGGCAGTATTGATCATTCTTTGCACTAGGTCAACTGTATGAGTCTCCTAATGCGGGTGGCCTCAAGGCAGTATTGATCATTCTTTGCACTAGGTCAACTGTATGAGTCTCCTAATGCGGGTGGCCTCGAGGCAGTATTGATCATTCTTTGCACTAGGTCAACTGTATGAGTCTCCTAATGCGGGTGGCCTCGAGGCAGTATTGATCATTCTTCGCACTAGGTCAACTGTGTATGGAAGAGCTGAAGCCAGAAATGTGGAGGAATGCTGCTGTAAGGGCGTGCAAGGTGGGGAAGTGAAAACAAAGGAACGAAACAAGCCAAAGAAGAAAGACTTCACTTCACTTATGCCCATCGCCCCCACTGGGACACAGACCACTGACAAGGTCCCTCCAGCTGTCTCTGTCCTGGGCCAGTCTCTCCAGCTGCCCCCATGTGTGGCCCATCTTCTTGGCATCTGCATCCAGGTCACGTCGCCATGTGTTCCTCGGCCGGCCTCTCTTCCTTTTTCCCTGGGGGTTCCACCTGAGGGCTTGTCTCATGGTGTTGGTGACTGGCTTACGCAGAGTGTGGCCTATCCACCTCCAGCGGTGTTGTTGGATATCAGCTCCCGCTGGCTTCTGTCTTGTCTGCTGCCATAGTTCTTCATTGCTGATCTTGTCAGGCCACCGTATGTGGAGGAGTGTGTATTCAGGCAACCTTATTGAAGTGAACTTATGTTATATGTGCTTGGACATGAGCATTAGAACTTACTGTGGGTGCTGGACAATGTTTTAAAATGGTATAAAAATGAGGACCCCCCCCCCACTCCTACCCCCCCACTGTAATTCTGTCAGACATGTGAACTGCAACGTAGAGCAACACACTACTAACAAGGGGGACACCTGTGTGGCGCCGTTTAATGCTGCCTGAAAAACACACACACACACACAGACACACACACACACACATAATTCACACACACTCCCAACGAACACACAGACTAGACCAGTGTACAAGACAAACCTAAGAAGATCATGTTAAGATCTTTTAAATATCATCAAGGAATCTGATAAACAACTTGTCTGGAGTTCTTCAGAGATAATGTATGTTCTTTCTGACATCTGAAGAAGACATGATTGTTGAAAACTTACATGTCTGTTTCACCGTTTTTGATACTTTGTACTCTGTTTTGTGAGAGAATTCACGCATTAGCTTGCTTTCATTTATCCAGTGTTTTGGTCTTCTGGAGAAAATGTGAATGAAGATCAATTAAATGGTGACCGTGACCCAGGAAAGCCATGGACAACGATGAGAAGCTAACTCTAAACACTAACCGAGCATCGACATGATGAAAGCATCCGTAATTTTCTTGAGTGGACTATGACCTTGACATACATTCCTTATAGCCTGTAACCATCACCAACAGCTGCCAACGCTCCACTGAAGAAACACCCTAAGATGAAACTGAATGAAGACAGCTACTCTATGGCTGCCTTAATGGCAGGATAAAAAACGGTCATACACACAAAACTCCACTGCCTTTGTTGGGCAGATGGGTTTAATACCTGCCTGTCCATACAGGAAGTGTCCACAGGAGTATCAGCCTGCATACGCAGAAAAAAAAAGAAGACAGCCACTTACCCAACAATCCAAGGATCCACGTGTTGAACTTGAACAGCTTGAGTCCATTAGTGGAGAAAGGATCATCTGGGTTAGCCAAGGAATCCACCTGCATGCCAAAGGCTGCCCCCGCTATTGTGTCCATGGTAAAACAGCCTGCGAGACTGCACAAGACACTGACTGTCATGAGAACACTGAAAATGTGTGGGTATAAATGCAAGATTGACTATATTGAAAACAAGATTGACTATATTGAAAACAATCTACATTATTCTTCTTCTTCTGCGTTCGATTGAAGCTGGATGCGTCAGACTTGTAACCCGGCCGCCATGATGAAGCCCGCGGTCTTCTCTAGGTCAGAACGGGCTCCCCAAAGCTGCGCCTGTAACTCCGCTCCCTCCGGCCAGGTTTTGTGTCGTAGAGCTGCGTGAGTTAGGACAGCGCAGGAGGACATGTTCAGGGGTCTGGGGTCCAGTGCCGCATGGACACTGGTCAGTGTAGGTGATCTTCAGGCGGTTAAGGTGGCTCAGCAGTCTGCAGTGGCCGGTCCTCAGTCTGAAGAGGATTGTCTGCTGGTGCCTTTGGAGCTGGTGGATCGGGTCAGCACCACTCTCTGCACCCAGCCTTCTCTTCCACTGGGACTGAAACTGGTTGTGGATGATGGTCTTGGCCTCCCTGTAGGTCACGGGGTGGCTGAACTGCTCCATTTTGCTGCCTGCTTTGGAGAGAGCATCAGCTTTTTCGTTGCCCATGATCCCACAATGAGACGGAATCCACTGAAGCGTAATGACAGACTGTTTTGAGAGTTCATGGAGGGCAGCCTTGATGTCTTGCGTATGTTGTTCATTTCTTGTGTTCTGAAGTCCCTGCAGCAGAGATCGGCAGTCTGTGAAGAAGACAACCTTCTGTGATGGGCTGGCCGGTTCCAGAAAGATCCTCACTGCGTGGAGCAGTGCTATTGCCTCCGCTCTGTAGTTGGAGGAGATCTTTCCAGTAGGGAAGGCCTTGTGTGTCAATCTTCCATTGGTGTGTCTGATGAAGAACCCTGCTCCTCCATTCTTGACTGCTCCTTCTGAGGATCCATCTGTGAAGACGTGGGTCCACTCACTGGGGTTGTATTGGTTGGCGATCATCTCCTGTGCTAGAGCTTAACAGCCTGCGAGACTGCACAAGACACCGACTGTCATGAGAACACTGAAAATGTGTGGGTATAAACGCAAGATTGACTATATTGAAAACAAGATTGACTATATTGAAAACAATCTACATTATATCTGATATCATTATCACTATTACTATCATCATTATTAATATTCTTATTCTTATCATTATTATCATTATAAGTATTACATTAATGATGTAAAACAATGTATGTTATATATCTGATATAATTCTTATCATTATCATCACTGCTGTTGTTGTTTTTGGTATTATTGTCATAACTATTATTGTAAACATTCTTCTCCTTCTTCTCACTTCTTCCACTCCTTCTCTCTTCTTCTATTATCATTGGTATGATTACTATTATCATCATTATCATTATTATCATTACTGTTATTATTATCATTATAATCACATGATTTTGATGTTATCTTTATCATTATCACTGTTATTGTTAGTAGAAAGAAACTCGTGGAGAGCGTGGCAGCAGAGAGTCCTCAGAAGAGAAGCCCCTTCAAGCAAGTGTTTCGGCCCTTATCTCCTGACACTCTAGGGGGGTTGGGCCACACCCGGTTCATGACTCCGGATGTCCCTCTGCTGCCCCTTTTTTTCCCATCTTGGGACGAGCCATGGCTGGGATTCGAACCCATGACCCTCTGGACATGCTCATTTTCCACTTAATGACTCGCGCTTTAACCACTGAGCCACAGGGACACCTGATATTTGTAGGGAAATTAAGCCTTATGAAGTTCACTTTTGTTCCTCCTTGACCAGATCCAGCTTGAACACCTCTCTGCCGCTTCTGCCATTGCTTTCAGGGCTCTGGTTTTTTCCTTCCCTGCAACTGAGAGCTGTTTCATGAGGCTGTATGCAGACGTTCCTACAAACCCCCTAGCTCCAATTTCTGCAGTGAGGACTTTGACCTGATAGCCTTCTCTCCTCAGGCTGTTTGCCAGATCAGCATACTTTTCAGTCTTGTAGATTTGAGCTGCCTCCATTCTGTTCTCATATGGCACCG
The DNA here is from genome assembly GCA_033310375.1 of Conus canariensis. NCBI lineage: Eukaryota > Metazoa > Mollusca > Gastropoda > Neogastropoda > Conidae > Conus > Conus canariensis. The sequence continues at coordinate 85,767,598 of CM065719.1, forward strand.
TGAGCTCGATCATGATCAGCTGCTTGGTTGACTTAGAGTGGACTACTATGTCTGGTCTCATGCCACTCTTGCTGATGATCTCTGGGTGACTCTTCCATTCTGGAGGTCTGCAGTGCACTCCCAGTCATCTGCCCCGTCCAGCAGACTCTGCCTGCATGTTTCGAGTGGCACTGTTGTTCTTGGCCATGATTTGCTGCCTCCTGCGGTGAAGAATGTTGCGGGTGCTTTTGGAGTCCTGATTTTCCCTTTTGTGGTGTTGGTACTAGCCCAGACTACTTGTACAATTTCTTTGAGCACTTGGTTGTGCCTCCATGTGTACCTTCCTTGAGCCAGGGCTACTTTACATGAGCTTAGGACATGCTCCACTGTTTGTTTTTCATGGCAGAGGGGGCATGCAGGATCGTCTGTTTTCCCCCACTTCACCAGGTTTGCATTTGAGGGCAGAAGGTCATATGCAGATCTGAGAATGAAGCTGATCCTGAGAGGGGCCATGTGCCAAATGTCATTCCAAGTGAGACTTCTTTGGAGTGCATTCTCCCACGTTGTCCATTGCCCTTGCTGGCTCTGCTGGACTGCTTTTTGGAGTCGTTTTTGGTCTTCTTCTTTTCTCATCTCCTGAATCATCATGTCTCTTTTGGCTTTTCCTTTGGCCTTTGACCACCATTCAGTTTTTGGTCACCCCCAGTCCCTGTCTGTTGGTCTGTGTGTGTCCTGTTATTTCTCTGATCTTGAGACTTTCTTTTGCAGAATCCATCGCCTCTTGAACTTTCCATTTTCTGCCTGTCTTCAGCTGGGGCTTAATTGCTTCTACCACCTTGTCTCCTGAGTCCTCCAGCATGCTTTGAAGTCTGATCTTCCCTGCTTTGTATTCCTCCAGGATGGATTTCAGGGGTAGTTTCAGCTTTGCTTGGCGACAGTACAGCGCTATGTCAGTCAGACAGGGTGGGACACCAAGCCATTTCCTTGTGAACTTGTTGATTTTGGCTTCCATTGCCTCCACTATGCTGGTGCAGATGTCGTATATCATCAGAGGCCATAGCAGCTTTGGTATCAGCATGAACTGCAGACACCAGACCTTGTATTTGCCAGGGAGCCCACACTGGTCAATGGTCTCCAAGCCTTCCTCCGCCATCTGCTTGGTTTCTTTTGCTCTTTGTGTGTCTTTCAGCGTATCATCATACCATCTTCCAAGGCTCTTGACTGGTTCTTCTGTGACTGTTGGAATGGCCTGGTTGGCAACACTGAAGACCACAGATCCGGCCACTTTTCCTTTCCTCAGTGAGAGACTCCGTGATTTCTTTGGCTTGAACTTCATTCTGGATGAGGCAACTATGTCGTCCAGCCTCTCCAGCACATGACGTGTCTCGTCTTCTCTGGATGAAATCACTGTAGTGTCATCCATGAAGGCCTTGAGAGGAGGCATCTTGTATCCATCGCCAAGGTCTGTTTGTCTCGCGTTGTTTGTTGCTGCTTTCAAGATGAGTTCCATTGCCAGCACGAACAGTATTGGGGAAATTGCACAGCCCATTGCAATACCCACTTCCAAGTTGATCCAGTCTGTTGTGTACTCCTTGGTAGAGAACCGCATTGAGAAGCCATTGAAGTACTTCTTGAGCATGTCGCGGATGTTCTTTGGCACATGGTACATCTCAAGAGCCAACTGTATCATCTCATGGGGCACAGATCCATATGCGTTTGCCAGATCAAGCCACACTACGTCCAGGTCTCTCTTTTCTGTTTTTGCTTTTTGGATTGCGTCCCAGATCATTGTGGCGTGTTCTACACAGCCCGCCACGCCTGGGATGCCACCTTTCTGGACTGACACATCCAAGTACTTGTTTTCCATCAGGTACTTGGTCAGCCTTGCTGCCATGACAGAGAAGAAGATTTTCCCTTCGACGTTCAGTAGTGATATTGGCCTGAACTGGCTAATGTCACTTGAGTTTTGCTCTTTGGGGATGTACACACCATCTGCCGTCATCCACTGGCCGCTGATCTTCTGGTTTCTCCAAGCCGATCGCAGCAGCCTGTGGAGCCATTCCAGCACCTTGGACATTTCTTGTAAAGCTGGTAAGGTATTCCGTTTGGCCCTGGTGATGATTTGGCTCTGGCTTTGTCGACCACCTTCTTGATTTCCGCCAACGTTGGAGGCTTGCCATTGAACTGTTCCTCAGGGTTGGTTGGCCACACCAGACCTTGAATGTCGAGTGGTGCTTTGCTCTGTGGGTCAGAGTATGTTTTCCTCAGATGCTGCTCAAGAACTCCTTTGTCCACACTTAGGGTCCCAGATTTTGGCTGCTCAAACAGTGTTCTGGCAAACTGGAAGGGGTCTCTGAAGAAGCGCTCTTGTGTCTTCTTCTTTTTGCTCTTCCTCTTCCTCGCAGATTCCGCTTTGCTGAGGGCACTGTGTTTTTCTTTCAGGTCTTTCCACAGTTTTTCCAAGCCTTGTTTTTCAGCTGGCAGTGCGGTCTTCATTTGCATCTTGAGGTTTTTCTTTTGGACCCTGATCTTGTCCATCTTTTCTTGGCGTCTGGATTTCTTTGGAGGTGTTTTCTCTTTGGGTAGTTTTGCTCCATAGGCGTCTCTACATGTGGCATACACAATGTCCCCATATGTGGCTAGTTTGTGTTCCAGGGTGCTTTTCCCTATCAGTGCATCGAGTCTTTGGACGATTTTTGCATCCAGTTTCTCCCAATCTTCAGTTTCGTTTGCTCGTGGCAGGTTGAGTTTCAGGCGCCTGGCATCGAGGGCCTGTGCAAATTCCTCATCCGAACCAACAGCGTGGATGTCCTTGGCACTGTGGTTTAAATCCTGGCCTTGGTCTTCCGACGTCTTATCTGCTGATGCAGTGCGCTGCTGCTCATTCAGATGAGTCTTCACACATCCCATCTTTGTTCTGTGGATCTTCATGCCACGGGTGGTAGCGAAACGCTTTCCACAGACACATGGATATTCCATTTGGTCCATGTTCATAGTCCGTTTGGGATTTGCAGTCATGATTGGTTGAGCACCGATGGATTCATCATTCTCTCCCCCTTTCGGTGAATCCTGGGAGCATCTTTTCCTTTTATTTTTAGTAGCCACATGTTTAAGGCAAAGTGGGGAGCCAGCCCACAGAGCCCTTGGTTCTGGTCTTTCCCAGTGTCCTCCGGTCTTTCCCGGACGTCCTCCGGCCTATTCCCGGAAGTCAATGGTTTACCCATGCATCAGTAGAAAGAAACTCGTGGAGAGCGTGGCAGCAGAGAGTCCTCAGAAGAGAAGCCCCCTTCAAGCAAGTGTTTCGGCCCTTATCTCCTGACACTCTAGGGGGGTTGGGCCACACCCGGTTCATGACTCCGGATGTCCCTCTGCTGCCCCTTTTTTTCCCATCTTGGGACGAGCCATGGCTGGGATTCGAACCCATGACCCTCTGGACATGCTCATTTTCCACTTAATGACTCGCGCTTTAACCACTGAGCCACAGGGACACCTGATATTTGTAGGGAAATTAAGCCTTATGAAGTTCACTTTTGTTCCTCCTTGACCAGATCCAGCTTGAACACCTCTCTGCCGCTTCTGCCATTGCTTTCAGGGCTCTGGTTTTATCACCATTATCATCACATTATTGTAGTACCATTATTATATTTCCTTTCTGATCATTATCATTATCATTATTGCTATTATTATCATTATTATCACAATTATCATCATCATTATTATCAGTATTATTATCACATGATTATAATACTATTATTATATTTCCTTTAAAAAAACCACAACTTTTATTATCAATAGATCCAGTTGCAAAGTGAGGCGGCTGCAGGCAGAAATCTGCACAAATCTGAAAAGTTATTGATAAAGCACCGCCACAAAAAAAACACAGACAAACAAATCACAAGACAAAACAAGACGTGTTTTGACCTCTTATGTCTTCTTCAGGCAAAATACACAACACTCAGGACAACGAAAATGAACAAGCAATCACTTATTTTCATCTAATTCTGCGCAAAAAAAAAAAAAAAAAAAAAAAAAAAAAAAAAAAAAAAAACGTAGAAAATCAAATCACAAGACAAAACATGACGCGTTTCGACTCGGGTATGTTAACGAGATATCCCAAAGACCCTCCAACTGATGAAACACTAGATAACAAACAAGCAGGATAACTCTTGCTCCTATGATAAAATAATAATAATAATTATTATTATTATCATTACGAATACTTATATAGCGCCTATCCTCGGCTAGAGACCAAGCTTTAAGCGCTTTACAATCCACACTCATTTACACCACAGGCTGTCTACCTGGGTAGTGCCCACTGAAGAGCTGCCAGCTGGTGCTTCATTCAGTCATTTCCCATGTCATCCAGCCAACATTGTTCACTTCATTTCCTTACTTCCTTCATTCTTTCCATTTCTCACCCAGGGTGCATGCTATGTGTAACATGTCATCCATACCAACGGCCAAACTGGCCTTTTCTTCCACGCCCATAATTCCAAACACATGCTGCTTATGACGCCAAGTCGCCTAAGATAAATGACAGCACAGAGCACACAGAACAAACATGAAGACACCCCCCCCCTCCCCCAAAGGATATACTCTGTACCTCCCACATCTACACAGCAACAATAAGCAGAGAAACGAACACACAAATAAACATTTATTCAAGACTGGCACAGCCTTTTCTATGTTGAACATAGTCAAACAAACACACAGACAGATAAGCAGAGAAATGAACACACACAAATAAACATTTATTCAAGACTGGCACAGCCTTTTCTATGTTGAACATAGTCAAACAAACACACAGACAGATAAGCAGAGAAACGAACACACACAAATAAACATTTATTCAAGACTGGCACAGCCTTTTCTATGTTGAACATAGTCAAACAAACACACAGACAGATAAGCAGAGAAATGAACACACACAAATAAACATTTATTCAAGACTGGCACAGCCTTTTCTATGTTGAACATAGTCAAACAAACACACAGACAGATAAGCAGAGAAATGAACACACACAAATAAACATTTATTCAAGACTGGCACAGCCTTTTCTATGTTGAACATAGTCAAACAAACACACAGACAGATAAGCAGAGAAATGAAACACACACAAATAAACATTTATTCAAGACTGGCACAGCCTTTTCTATGTTGAACATAGTCAAACAAACACACAGACAGATAAGCAGAGAAATGAACACACACAAATAAACATTTATTCAAGACTGGCACAGCCTTTTCTATGTTGAACATAGTCAAACAAACACACAGACAAACAGAAATAAATATGGTTCCTCGATTTGATGGGCACGAAAAATCTTAAATGCGGCAGGAAGCAGTAAACTGGAAATAACAAACAAGCAGGGTAAAACAAGACACTGCTATCAACATCTGCCTACCCCAAAACACAGCAGGGTAAAACAGGACACTGCTATCAACATCTGCCTACCCCAAAACACAGCAGGGTAAAACAAGACACTGCTATCAACATCTGCCTACCCCAAAAACACAGCAGGGTAAAACAAGACACTGCTATCAACATCTGCCTACCCCAAAACACAGCAGGGTAAAACAAGACACTGCTATCAACATCTGCCTACCCAAAACACAGCAGGGTAAAACAAGACACTGCCATCAACATCTGCCTACCCCAAAACACAGCCTAACCTGACCATCCAACCCTTGGGCCATGACAAACTTTGCAGACTGGGAGTCTTGGGAACAGATCAGACCTTCACCCAGACTACGCTATTGAGCTCACGCCCCCTTCACTGCGCACAGCACACCAGGCACACAAAGAACATGATGCTCAGTGAGATTCGCAGTGCATCGGTTGCTTCGTCTGTATTTTCAATGCCCTCGCATCAAAAATAATTTTGTGAACAAATCTTCACTCGTGTAACTACTAAACATATGTGTTCTGCTGAAGAGAATGCAAGTTGTTGTAAAATTTCTCTTTAAAAAAAAAAAAAATCAAAACCACATGACATCTCCCATTGCGAGTCATCAGGCTTATCCTGTGCTGGAGACAGGTGTCCGATTGCCTCATAATTATGATGGCAGGTCAGCTTAGATTTACCATGAGCTTACAGCTACCATCTATCAGAATTCGTAATGGGGTTAAAGATACAAAAGGAACAGTCTAACACGTCAAGTCCTGAATGTTTATCAGTCTTCTCCCTGTAAACTATATTACAAATTACAAAAAATTACTCATCAACAGGTCTAGACCAAAACAAATTATTCCAAAATGATTTTTTTTCACCATAAAAATTCTCTCCGCAAAGAGGTAAAAAAAAAACCCAAATCAAATCAAACTTTGCACCTTCGACACACATGAAGGTCAAACATACAAGTTCAAGGCTGGCCTCCGCTGACCTGCAGGTGAGAGCTGCAGATAATCAGTAACATTATCATTCTTTGTGATCATTGGGCTTCAAAACCAATAGTCATGTTTATTTCTTTCAGCTTGTCATAACATCACGATGAAGAACTGACTATGATACATTCACTGAACCAGGACATGTACAATACTAACAATCTTTCATGTCTGTCATTCTCTGTCATCCTTTTCCTCCCCCTAACACTGGTTGATGAAGCACTGTGAATTGCACTGTGGGTTAAAAGCCAAAATGCTCAGAGAAAACTTACAATTTCAGTTCCACTTCTTCTCCAGTCTCTGCCTTCTTTTTGACATTTTTATCCAGGTTCTTCAGCACTCTCTCAATGGCTGGCATCATCTGGAAAGAAACAGAACACACCGCACACCCTGAAAGCTAGTCCAGCACAGCTCTTTCTAAAACTCATGTAACCTCAATCAAACTATGACAGGTTGATTTTGGGGGGAGAAAGAACATATTTGTTTGTAGTGAGTGTTGTATTCATTGTCACCAGCAATCCACTTCAGGGTGAATTTTGGCCTGTGGTGCATGATGACCAAGCTGGTAAGTCTCCATAGACAGTGTCACTGTGAGCCTCACATCTGCATTTGTAGATTGGACTCATTTCTTTTCTGCCGTTTCTTCTGTGCTTTCTCATTGGAAAATACCCCTCCCCCCCCCCCACCCCACCCCCCACCTCTGCCTACTAACCCATTTCACCCTCCACATCCCTTGCCTCTCCCTCAGACTTGTCCTCTCACAGTCCCAGTACCTCAGTCTACAGTGAACAATCAATATCAGGTCGTCAAGAGGCAACCCACCAGAGGAGACACTGCACTGCTGCTTAGTGACTTCAATCATATTCAATGGAGACTACTCTCACCAACCCACCAGAGGGCACACTGCACTACTGCTGAGTGACTTCAATCATATTCAATGGAGACTACTCTCACCAACCCACCAGAGGACACACTGCACTACTGCTGAGTGACTTCAATCATATTCAATGGAGACTACTCTCACCAACCCACCAGAGGAGACACTGCACTGCTGCTGAGTGACTTCAATCATATTCAATGGAGACTACTCTCATCACTGAGGTCGCCCCATTCTGTCGTTGGGGAGGACGTCTAAACATGACACCAGTGGGCATGCGTTCCATGTTCAAATTGTCCATTCCACCAACACCTGCTCTTCTCAGTGGGGTGGAACAGGGTTCAATGCACATGCAAGACTTGTGATTGGCTTCAGGCATGGGACCTTGATTATCCCCCTTGAAGAACTGGAATGGAGCTGGAGTCTGCCAGATGTTAGTTCCCAGCAGAAAATCTCCTCCAGTCTTGCTCTCTTCCAGTCTGGCTCTCTTCCAGTCTGGCTCTCTAAAGCAGGAATTTAGCTGGGTCCTTGTTACTAGAACCCGAGTCCTACAGCTGACAGCAGTGATCACTTAGCCCTGGAGCATGAGTGAGCAGCTTCCACCAGAGGGCGCACCTTGCCCATCTAACCACAGTCCAAATGAACTTCCCAGTACTCAAGATTTGAATGCAAATTCACCGTGTGTAACACAATGTAATACAACAGTTAAAAATGCAACTGTCTAACAGCATAAAAATTGTTGAAAATATTTTAAAACCTACCCCTTTGCATTTTACAAAGACTATGTGTGTGTAGGCATATGTGCTTGCTTATGCTAATGTGTGCAAGTGCGTGTGTGTCTTCCGGTGATTATTTTGTTAAGTAAATTCCATACATTAAACAGTTCAGTCAAGTATTTCAAGATACATAATGTACACAGGCATGCATATATGCTGCACTTTCATTCTGCTTATTTTACTTGTTACTGCTCGCTTACATACACATAGATATGCACACATTAACACACAGAGATATATAAAGGGAAAGAAGTCAGAGGCAGAGAAGTACTGAGGAACAGAGAGTGTGTGTGCATCAATGTGCAGAGAAACAAAGAAAGTGAGAGTGGCAGAGAACACAGAAAGACAGCAAACAGATACACAATTATTGCCTTCCCAGCCTCCAAACAACACACTGCAGCACACATCCGTTCGGTATTTAGGTGCATGCACACTGAACCTGCATGTGGCACAAAAACGGAAAAACGACAGAAAGGCGTTGTGAAAAACAATGGTGACTAATCTTAAATAAATGTTGGCGAACCGCCAAGAGAAACATGGACAAACAAGTCACAAGACAAAATACAACACGTTTCAACCTCTTAGGTCTTCTTCAGGCAAGACACAAACAAACAGGACAATAGGTTTTCATTCGACGCCTGCCTACCTTGCCCTGAAGAGATCTAAGCTAAGTGACAAATTCGTTCATTTTCATTGTCCTATTTGGTTGTGTCTTGCCTGAAGAAGACCTAAGAGGTCGAAACGCATTGTGTTTTGTCTTGTGACTCACTTGTCCACATTTCTCTTAGCGGCTCGCTAACATTTATGTAAGATTTGTTTAGATTTCCGCCTGCAGTCGTCTCACTTTGCAACTAGATCGATGGTGACAAAGTTGCTCACTTCACACAGATAGTTCAGTGTTAAGCAGTGCATACTGAAGGCTCAGACAAAGGAGGAGTAGACTCTGTACAGACCCACACACTGACCTTCTTGAGTTTTCCAGAGCTGAAGGTGGGGGACAGCTGACTGCGCACATGTTTCCAATGATCGTTCTCAAGCAGGATCAAACCGTCGACCCACGGCTTGTGCATCATTATTTTCTGACTCTAAATCAACAAGCAAGTAGCCATGAGCGTGAGAAGTGAGACTCCTATCAATCGCCAGCACAACTATTACCTGAATGAGGTCCAGTCTCTTAATGTCTGCAAGTTGGTGAACAATGCAGAGGAGGGATACAGAAAGAAAACATAGGTGCTTACAGTGGAGTTCACTTGATCAAAAAAGCAATATACTAAAACTTCAAGCACCTTAAATGATCTGACTGATCCTGTCATATCATCACTGCTTTGATAACCTCAACTGAAACTTTTAGTCGCTTCAATATAAGCTTACTTAGTTCAACCTACTAAGCTATCAGCAAAAACAATAAAATAACAAAATGCAGAAAACAGTAAACAAGATTACACAAATCATCTAACAGAATGGTTGCCACTTTAAATAAAAGCAGAAATGAAGAAAAGCTTAAAAACCCCACATACTTAACTTAAATAACTTATTATTAGCAATTCACCAAGGAAAAAAGGGAATATTTAGGTTCACACATTATATGTTCATTGTTCTATTTGAAGACTTCTGAATACTATACTTACTGTATAAAAGACTTTTGTAAACTTCCACTGTAAAGCCAACATTCTTTCATGAAATTTATTAGCTGAACTATTTCCTTTCAACGGGAAAAGATAGAAAACTCACTAATGCCAGAAGTATAAGACATATTCCGATTGGCAATTTGGGAGTTGGAAAGAACATGTTTAAGGCTTACATGCACAGACATGCCATCATGCATGTCCAATGTAAGTTTAAAAGCCATTAAATAGGAGTCCAACTGTAAACACATATGCTTAGTAGCCATAAGAAGGACAATTTCAGCTGTCTACAGCTGATGAAAGGGATGGCCGACGCAATGTTGAATTCTATTTTTCTTCATGATAGTAGCAAGCTGACACCAGTAACAGTACTAATTCCATAATATACACAGATTGTGAATTCAAAACAAACATTAATCCAAACAACTAACATGACAAAATATAGTACTGTACCAAGTGTGATGGTGCAGTGGATAGAGACTGTGGGTTGGAGGCTGAAGAGTTGTGGCTTTGTTTGATTGTGGAGAGGGCACCATCTTTAACAGACTGAATCCCTGACAGGCACTGTTGGTCTGATAGAGAGAGAGTACCATCTTTAGCAGACTGTTACTCTGGCGCTGTTTGTCAGATTTCAGAGAGGATATCTTCTTTCACACATGTAGCTGTAGCATGTGGAGAGAGTATCATCTTTCCATAAAGAAATCTACTTCTGGAATGGTTTGTCTGAACATGGAGAGGGTACTGTCTGTAACACACTGTAGCTCCCGCACTGTTTTTATGACTGAGGAGAGGGTACTGTCCTTAACACTCTGTAGTTCTGGTGCTGTGGTTAAAACTTTCTTTCCTTTGCTTTTGTTCCCTTCAACTTATTTCTCGATCTAACCCCCCACCCCCACTCCCACTCCTCTTTTTATTTGTTCAGACATTTACATCTTCCTATTTTTCTTTTTATTCATGAAGTCAATCATTACATAATATGTTTTATATTGTCAATGTTATAAGAGTAGTCACTTCATCATCATTCCTAACAGACTTGTCAATTTTTATTTCCTTACGGTGAGTTGTGAATGCAGATTGTAGCCATACATTTCCAAAGAACAGAAAAATCACTGTAAGGGAGACAAAGCAAAAAAACACAAACAGAAAAAAAATCAAAGTGAATTTTGGTTCATTTTGTGGATGGGAATTACATACTGTCTGTACTTACTGATCTGTTGGGGAAGGAAGCAAACTTTTTGACCAACAAGTCACGAAGAATGTCTGGGTCCCCAATCATTACCACAGGGCTCCGCGGCAAAAACACTCTGCAAATCAAGTTGTAGCAGACTGGTGAGACAACAGATCTGACCGATGCCATGACAAGTCAGCGGACTTCAGAGTAGCTGACCTTTCACACAGAGTCAAAATGTAAACGTTTCATTTCATCAGCCTTATCACTGCCACTCCTTGCCATGAACATAGAAAGAAAAAAGAAAGACAAATATGACCGATGTCATGACAAGTCAGCGGACTTCAGAGTAGCTGACCTTTCACACAGAGTCAAAATGTAAACATTTCATTTCATCAGCCTTATCACTGCCACTAACTGCCATGAACACAGAAAGAAAAAAGAAAGACAGCTACGTTCAGTCTCAAGTTTAAACATCGGTGGGTTGTCAGCAAAGGGCAGAGAAAATGAAGTCAGATATGCCCTTCTCACAGCACCGGCATGACCAAAGTATCCTAAATCAAATCAAAACACACTTAGTATGTAACCCAGCCAAAACAAGCTTGCCATTTTTGGTCAACAGCTGAGGGTGCTTATTCAACCCATCTGATTACAAGCGTTTTCATCCATTTCAAAGAGCTTAATCATTGCCTTACAGCCAACAACAGATATGATTCCTGCTTTCCTTCTCCATTTCCTCTGCTTGTCATCTATTTCTCTCCTTCAGCTTATCCACTCACTCTGCTAACAAGTCAGTGCATGAGCGACTTTTCACTCTGCTAACAAGTCAGTGCATGAGCGACTTTTCGCTCTGCTAACAAGTCAGTGCATGAGCGACTTTTCGCTCTGCTAACAAGTCAGTGCATGAGCCACTTTTCACTCTGCTAACAAGTCAGTGCATGAGCCACTTTTCACTCTGCTAACAAGTCAGTGCATGAGCCACTTTTCACTCTGCTAACAAGTCAGTGCATGAGCCACTTTTCACTCTGCTAACAAGTCAGTGCATGAGCCACTTTTCACTCTGCTAACAAGTCAGTGCATGAGCCACTTTTCACTCTGCTAACAAGTCAGTGCATGAGCCACTTTTCTGCAAGGGTCAAGAATTTTTCCCTTTCATTTTCTGACCAGTAGAAAGAAACTCGAGGAGAGCATGGCAGCAGAGAGTCCTCAGAAGAGAAGCCCCCTTCAAGCAAGTGTTTCGGCCCTTATCTCCTGACACTCTAGGGGGGTTGGGCCACACCCGCTTCATGACTCTGGATGTCCCTCTGCTGCTCCCCCCTTTTTTTCCCCTTTCATTTTCTGACCAAGTTGGTTATGTCAGTGAAAAAAACAAAACAAAAATAGAAAAGCATCTGAATGTAATTCACACCATTGAAAAGCACACAAAAATGCTTTTTCCAGATATACCAAAATTACATCATTTGATAAAATGCAATATAAGTAAATATTTTTTTCATCATTAATAGATTAATTAAAAAAAAAAAAAAACACACATACACAGAGGGAACAATTGTGACAAACAAGGGGGAAAAGTCCAGCTTATTCATAACCAACTTGCTTCCCCTGACAATCGTTTATTTTTAGGCACAGTGTGACCAACAATGGCTGCAACATCCCTGTGAAAGTGGTAAACAAAATAACATACATGGTAAATTATTTATCCCCATCAAACTTTGTCTAATTATAAAATGATTTCTATGCAAGATCGTTACATCGATGGCGTTATAAAATAATGATGGAAACTTTTCAACTTATTGTATCGCACACAATGCTTTCTCTCCCCAGTTTCAAAACGTTTTTTAAGAGCTTCAATATTGGCAACAGCATGGCAAAAAAAGATAATGGGTAAAATATGAACAACATCATTAAAATACTCCATAGCCTTCAGCAATTAATGTAGCGCAACCCCAAAGGTGTAATTACAGATGATGTAATTTTGGAGCCACAAAACTGGTCACATGACTCTGAGGCCGCTCGGCTTCCCCTCTTTCAGACATAACAAGACCAAGCTACAGCAGCTGCATACACGAGAACACTCTGACTCCTTCCTTTGCCCCAAGATTCTCTTTCCCCTATGTGGTAGAAACTGGAGTTCTGGCCCTTTGTTTCATCAGAGTGGTTCCCTTCTGTCGCACTAAAGAAGTGCAATTTTGCAGTGTTGATGTTAGTTGTTGGTCAGCGTGCACATGTTCAGTACATGGGCATTGCACGAAGCATAACTGGTAAGTTTTGGGATATTTAACCCATTTCTGATTTGGTTAAAACAACAACAACCATTTCTGATTCGGTTAAAACAACAACAACAACAACAACTCAACCATGTGGCCTGAGCTGCCTGTAAGAACACATAGAAAAATCATTCATACAGTAGAAATAAATATCTCAAAATTCCAACATGTGACTAGACAATTGAACATTCCAAAGCAGTTGTATATGGGCGATATGCATGTTATTGTGTTCATAATTATGTCATTGTGTTCATTCATTATACAATATATACTGGAATTTGTTTTCTATATGTTTCAAGGTTGTCAGGTGGTCATACCAAAAAAACAAAATAAAGAAACCAACATGGCTTTTGTGTGTCAGTTTGTGCCTGATACACATTCCTCATTTCTTCAATAAACAAGTGCATATAAATGTGGCTGCATATGTGTGTGCATACATGTGTGTGTGCCAGAGTGTATTGTTGTGTATGTATGTGTGTGTGCGCAGGTCTATGTGTGTGCATGCACATGCATATGCACTTGTATGCATGCATGCCTGTGCATGTATATGTGTGTGGCACAGGCATGTGTGCATGAACATGTATGCATGCTTATGTTTGTACCTGTATCTGACCGAGAGTGCAGACATATTTTTCTCCACCTTTGCTTATAACATAATCAAAGAAAACCAAGCCACACACAGAACTAAATTTCAGAAAACTCACCCAAAGCATTTTCCATACTTCTTGGTCCACTCAGTTAAAGCCTCACAAAGGCCCTGTGGGAAGGAAAAACTCATCAGACCTCATCACACACTTCAGACATGGCAAAGCACAGAAGCATGGGTCACAGGCAAAGCACAGAAGCATGGGTCATAGGCAGAGCACAGAAGCATGGGTCATAGACAAAGCACATAAGCATGGGTCATTGACAAGGCACAGAAGCATGGGTCATATGCAAAGCACAGGGCACGGGTCATATGCAAAGCACAGAGGCATGGGTCATAGGCAAAGCACAGAGCATGGGTCATTGGCAAAGCACAGAGGCATGGGTCATAGGCAAAGCACAGAGGCATTGGTCATAGGCAAAGCACAGAAACATGGGTCATTGGCAAAGCACAGAAGCATGGGTCATGGGCAGAGCACAGAAGTATGGGTCATAGGCAAAGCACAGAAGCATGGGTCATAGGCAAAGCACACAAGCATGGGTCATTCACAATCACTGGAAACATCATCCATATGTTCTTGCCAGTCTCAAAATACCTACCTTTAAGGATGTCTACCAATCAATCACCAAAAAATACAGATGGTTGATATTCAAATGCACTGTGGCGACATTCACAGTTTTACACAAAGCTGTGAAAGCATACAACTTCCCAGAACAAGCTTCTGAAGAATGTAGGGGGTGGGTGGAGAGAGTTGGGGAAGAGGCGGGTCATCCATGTGTAGAACACACAGCGCAAGGTTTGCCTAAACAAGCTCGGACAAAGTCTAGATAATATCACCTCTATATCAAACTCAGGATGTTTCACAGCCTTATTTTCACACTCTAATGTGAAGTTGGTGGACTACCATGGCTTTGAAACAAAAAAGCCCATGCGGAGTTTTTTTTCTCCTGCTATGCATGGCTGGAATTTCCTGGGCCAGAAAAAAAAGCCAGTCAAAGACGTGGCACGATTGTCTTACACAATGCAGCACGTGAAATTTTATAACAAAGTGGATCTAGATGCTTTTCATGATAGTGTGGAATGCTTTCCCCTTGTTCACTCCTGATCTGGGGTTGTGAAAAAACCGGAAGAGAGTGTCAACAGAGATTTCTTTTAAACTGTCAACCATGTTTTCTGACACACAATCATATCCACATCTTGAAATTTATTGATTCAAATGTACTGTAAGCAACAATACTGTTAGTTATTGTCCACACACAGCCACATCCACATCTTGAAATTCATTGGTTCAAAAGTACCATAAGCAACAACATTGTTAGCGATTGTCGACCTAAGTTAGAAAAAAACAGAGTGGTAAAACATATGTCTGTAGGGACTGAGCGTTATGTGCAAGTGTTAGGGACCAGGAAACTGTGTTGTGTGCCTTGCTTGCAGCAGGACAGTATCAGATGAAGACTACTGGGAGGCAGGCAGAATCTGCAGCAGAACGGTATCAGATGAAGACTAATGGGAGGAGGCAGAATCTGCAGCAGAACAGTATCAGATGAAGGCTAATGGGAGGCAGGTGGAAATCTGCAGCAGGACAATATCAAATGAAGGCTAATGGGAGGCAGGTAGAAATCTGCAACAGAACAGTATCAGATGAAGGCTAATAGGAGGCAGGGAGGCAGGTGGAAATCTGCAGCAGGACAGTATCAGATGAAGACTAATGGGAGGCAGGGAGGCAGGTAGAAATCTGCAGCAGAACAGTATCAGATGAAGGCTAATGGGAGGCAGGTAGAAATCTGCAGCAGGACAGTATCAGATGAAGGCTAATGGGAGGCAGGTGGAAATCTGCAGCAGACAGTATCAGATGAAGACTAATGGGAGGCAGGTAGAAATCTGCAGCAGAACAGTATCAGATGAAGACTAATGGGAGGCAGGTGGAAATCTGCAGCAGAACAGTATCAGATGAAGACTAATGGGAGGCAGGTAGAAATCTGCAGCAGAACAGTATCAGATGAAGGCTAATGGGAGGCAGGTAGAAATCTGCAGCAGAACAGTATCAGATGAAGCTAATGGGAGTCAGAAATCAATGAATGGAAGTCATAGAACATCGCACTGAACAGATGGATGTGACAGCTGAACGGTCAATGAGCGTCAGGTGTTCATTCGCATCAATGGTCTGAACACAAACAGCTGGCTTTGTGGGCAAGGGCTGTCCCATCTTTAACCACCCAAATCAATATTATATCACATACGTACAAACTGACATGTGACTGAACCTGTTTCCCATGCAGAAGATCCAGACTTCCACATCCAGTTATGTCTGTCAAATTACTGTTCACCAAGATGGGAGTGTTTGCCCAAACAAAAACACTTAAGGTTCATTCATATTCATGATATAAGCATAAGTGTGCAAATATCTGGGCACAACGTTAGACAATAAGCTCACTTTCAATACACACACCAGGTCCGCATACAAAAAATGCCAAACCAGAATGTATTTCCTACGCAAATTGAGGAATCTGCATGTCCAGCCAAAAATTCTTAAAACATTTTACAGGAGTTTTATTGAGTCTGTCTGGACTTTTTCATGCATTTGCTGGTATGGAAATCTTAGTTTGAAAAACAGCAAACTCTTGGATAGCGTTGTGAACATCTGTGGTAAGATTGTTGGTGAGAGACAGGAGAGTATGAGTGAGTTGTATGAAAGGTGTGTGGTGAACAAGGCTCGTGCGATTGTTAGTGACAGTGGGCACACGCTTGCGCGACAGTATGAGCTCCTTCCATCAGGCAGACGATTTCGTGTCCCCAGAGCTAAGCTGATGCGCACAAAAAAGAGCTTTGTGTTCAAATCCATTGCGTTTTTAAACAAACACAGCATGTAAGAAGAGATGGTGGATCACCTGTGATATAATAAGCATGTGCGCATGTGTGTATGTCTGTGAGCAAGCGGGAAAGTATAGATGTTGGAGTGTGTGTGTGTGTGTGTGTGTGTGTGTGTGTGTGTGTGTGTGTGTGTGTGTGATGTGTGCATGTCCTGGAGCAGTGAGGAATAGAAATGTCTGGAATATGTCTTATCTTAATGATTTTTAATGATAAATCACCTCCCTCTCTCCTTCTCTCCCTCTCTCTTTCACTTTCTCATGCGTGCGGGCACGCAT
>CM065719.1:85786967-85794467 GCA_033310375.1 Conus canariensis
ACACACACACACACACACACACACACACACACACACACACACACACACACTAATAAACAGGACATAATAAACATGGCACATTTTGCTGGTTTGTTAATCACCATATCCAGAACGTCAAAACTCACTGTATCAAGTGAGTCAAAACTCATTAAATGTAGTGCGTCAAAGCTTACTGTATCTACTTTGTCAAAATTAACCACATCAAGAATGCCCAAACTCACTGTATCCAATAGGCCCAAACTTACCATATCCAGAGTGAAATTTTTCACATCCAGTATATCAAACTCATCACAACAAGAATGTCAAAGCTCAACCAGCTGCCTTGGTACAGTGGCTAGTGTCGCAGATTCCCAGCTGGGAGACTGTGGGTTCAATTCCCATAGGAGCCATTTGTTTGTGGGATTTCTCTGCCCTGTATGCCTCCTACCCACAGTTAAGTTTGCTATGGGCTGTCTAGAAGACTGTGTCCACAAAGTAAGTTTTACCACTTAATGCATACTATTCTGAATGTGTTGCTGAAATTTCTTGACCACCACCGCGGGTGTCTGTATTTCTCAGGCCTGGTTGATGCCGAGATATATCATGAAAGTAAATAGCATGCAGCCCTGTCATGCGGTCTCAGACCAGAATGGAAATCTGCAGAATCATCGTTATCATCCTCATCCTCATCGATGAGCAGCTTTGAAAAAGCCTCAAATTCTGTGGCCCTTCATGCACTGCTCTCATGATGACCTCAGTTTGTATGACCTCTCCATGTTTATGGCTTGATTTGATTTGGATAGTTTCTGCTGGGATCACCGGCATCAGCAAATTTATGGGGCCTGTCACTGGATGGACCTGGTGGCATTCCTTCACAGGGTGAGTTTGCTCACACTGGCTCTGCGATTCAGCAGTTATTGTTGTCAGTTGGGGGCTAGGTAGGGGGTGTCCTGCATATGTTGGAGAACAGCAGGCGCCACTGAACACCAACGAAGTCTCCACAGCAGTGCAGCATCTCCTTATGACCCCTTGACATTCATTGCTCCCTGCGGACTGCCGGTGCTGAGAAAGGGGCAGGATAGGCTAGGTTATTATACTGCGGATGAACAGCATGGGTACAATGCCACTGTGGTTGTACAGGAGATGAAAAAGCAAAAAAAAAAAACACGAAAAAATGTCAAATCACGCAGATGTAACTGGCTGAATCTCATCACATCCAGAATGTAAAAAACTCACCATATTCAGAATGTAAAACTTACCACATCAAGAATGTAAAACTCTCCACATCAAGAATGCCAAACTCAATGCATCAAGAATGTGAAACTCACCACATCCAGAATGTCATAAACTCACCATATCAAGCATGTTAAACTCACCACATCAGGCATGCCAAACTCAACGCATCAAGAATGTGAAACTCACCACATCAAGAACGTCAAACTCACCACATTAAGAAGTCAAACTCACTACATTAAGAAGTCAAACTCACTACATTAAGAAGTCAAACTCACCACATCCAGAATGTCAAACTCACCACATCAAGAAGGTCAAACTCACCACATCAAGGTCAAACTCATCACATCAAGCTCAAACTCACCACATCAAGAAGGTCAAACTCACCACATCAAGAAGGTCAAACTCGCCACATCAAGGTCAAACTCACCACATCCAGAAGGTCAAACTCACCACATCAAGAAGGTCAAACTCATCACATCAAGAAGGTCAAACTCATCACATCCAGAAGGTCAAACTCACCACATCCAGAAGGTCAAACTCACCACATCAAGCATGTGAAACTTACCACATCAAGGACATCAAACTCACCACATCAAGAATACAAAACTCACCACATCAAGGACATCAAACACACCACATCAAGAATGTCAAACTCACAACATCAAGAGCGTCATACTCACCACATCAAGCATGTCAAACTTAACACATCAAGAACGTCAAACATATCAAGGTCAAATTCACCACATCAAGGTCAAACTCACCACATCAAGAATGTCAAACTCACCACACCAAGCAGGTCAAACTCACCACACCAAGCATGTCAAACTCACCACATCAAGAAGGTCATACTCACCATATCCAGAATGCGAACAGGGAGACAACTCCCACCACCAGCGCCACGGTCACAGGAAGCCAGCCCATGACGTCCATGGTCACGCCCACTGTCTACTACTCTGTGGAAGCAGACTAAATGACAACTTGACCGCTGGGCCCCTGAACACATCACCATACCACAAAACAACATGCTGTATCACATCACAGAATCACATTTCCTCACAATCACTTATTCACAACCTGTAACAAACAACATGCTAAACAGTAATATGTAAAACTGACAGGCTCATTGGGTGTAACAAGAACACAGCAGAGTATGTTGTGTTAGTTTCAGAGACATTCAAAGTACGTTAATGAAGACAGAGAGAATAGTGTACAGGTTAAAACTGAAGCAACAAAGAGGGAATTTTATCATAGACCAGCCGACCACTTAACAGCTGTTTGGGGGATGTCTTATCACCTTGTAAACATGAGAAGTCCCGTCATGAGAAAAATTCACCAAAAAACAACATATAATAAACTATAGCAATTCATAGCATCATATTCAAATCTTAAAGCTATATAGAACTAACTACTGTTTTTAATGAAAAGTTCATCAAAAAAAAAAAAGAAAAAAAAAAGAAAAAAAGGCCGTATTGGCAAGTAAAACAGTGAAGAATGCACAACCAGCAGCCACTGCGGACAGCATTTACAGAGGCAGTATTTACATTCATCACGACATAGCTTTCTGCTTGAAGTATAAAAAAAAGCAACTATCTCAACCTGGCATGCGCCCATGGCGTTGTTAATTGAGAAGGATCCTTTTCTCTACTTCAAGCAGTCAACAGGAGGTGTGTGAATGTGGAGAATGGGAAGTGGGGGAAAAATTTGAGTGGAGGGAGATTTTTTTTTTTTCCCCAAGCATTGGGGTATTAGGAGGGAGAGTCTTGCCCAAACTAATTGTTGTATATTTTGACGGAAAAAGAACGTTATACACAAAACTTGTCACTAGAACTAATACTGCTTAACTCTGATTCTAAAGTCATTGCCGTTGTTATTCTTTCCCCCTTTTCAACTATAATTTGGGTTACAAGTATGGGTGTAGAAATGACCAATCTGGAGATCCAAAGAAATGTTATGAATGTGGAAAAAGGTCAAATGAGTGGGCTGGGACAGTAGCTGACTTTGGCGCACTACAGCCTCTCCTACATTGATTCTTATTACTCTGTTGGTGCACTACAGTCTCTCCTACATTGATTCTTATTACTCTGTTGGCGCACTACAGTCTCTCCTACATTGATTCTTATTACACTGTTGGTGCACTACAGTCTCTCCTACATTGATTCTTATTACACTGTTGGCGCACTATAGCCTCTCCTACATTGATTCTTATTACTCTGTTAGTCTCTCCTACATTGATTCTTATTACTCTGTTGGTGCACTACAGTCTCTCCTACATTGATTCTTATTACTCTGTTGGCGCACTACAGTCTCTCCTACATTGATTCTTATTACTCTGTTGGTGCACTATAGCCTCTCCTACATTGATTCTTATTACTCTGTTGACGCACTATAGCCTCTCCTACATTGATTCTTATTACTCTGTTGACGCACTATAGCCTCTCCTACATTGATTCTTATTACTCTGTTAGTCTCTCCTACATTGATTCTTATTACTCTCGGAAATGAAATGAGGCAGGGAACAGTAAACGATAAACAGTAAACAAGTTGGGTATTTTTGCTCCCATAAGAAAACCTAACACAGAGTAACTTTTATTCAAGACTGGCAGAGCCTTTTAAACTTGAATAAAGTCAGACAAATACATAGACGAGCAATCTAATAGTGGGGGAAAAAACAAGCGCAGGCCAACAACTGAACTATCTTCATAGTAATGACTTGGCAAAGATTTGGACTTAAGGAGGGGGGGGGGGGGGGGGGGGGGGGGGGGGGGGGGGGGGGGTAATTTGAAGATGGAGAAACTGGGAACATGAAATTAAGAAAATATGTTACAGATATGAAAACTCTTCACTAGCTGCATAAGGGAACCATCGCAATCTCTTTGAAGGCAGATATATTTGTATTGAAGGAAGTAAAGAAACTGAGTGAACGATATTGAACGATATTGACTGGATGACACGGGAAACGACTGAATGAAGCGCCAGCTGGCAGCTCTTCAGTCGGCACTACCCAGGTAGGCAGCCCGTTGTGTAAACGAGTGTGGAATGTAAAGCGCTTAGAGCTTGGTCTCTAGCTGAGAATAGGCGCTATATAAGTATTCATTATTATTATTATTATTATTGCCTGCTCCGAGGCCTTTCGTCCGCTGGGTCGGACTCATCAGGGAGACACGGCTGGTTGTGTCTGCGCTCCTGGCGTCAAATAGAGACACACCACAGTCCATAATACTGTGGTGTTCTCACCACCAAGAGTGCAAAAAAGAATCCAATAGCACTCCCAAAGCAGCCAGCGAAGAGTAGTAAATGAAACCAAACGAAAGTGTGGGGAGGAAAAAAGTTGCTGAAAAACTAAAGACATTATGCAAACAGTATAAAATAAAGGGGACAATCCAGGAGCGCAGACACAACCAGCCGTGTCTCCCTGATGAGTCCGACCCAGGGGACGAAAGGCCTCGGAGCAGGCAATACAAATATATCTGCCTTCAAAAGAGATTGCGATGGTTCCCTTATGCAGCTAGTGAAGAGTTTTCATATCTGTAACATATTTTCTTAATTTCATGTTCCCAGTTTCTCCATCTTCAAATTACCCCCCCCCCCACCCCCCCCACCCCCCCTCCTTAAGTCCAAATCTTTGCCAAGTCATTACTATGAAGATAGTTCAGTTGTTGGCCTGCGCTTGTTTTTTCCCCCACTATTAGATTGTTCGTCTATGTATTTGTCTGACTTTATTCAAGTTTAAAAGGCTCTGCCAGTCTTGAATAAAAGTTACTCTGTGTTAGGTTTTCTTATGGGAGCAAAAAATACCCAACTTGTTTACTGTTTATCGTTTACTGTTCCCTGCCTCATTTCATTTCCGATTTTTGTTTTGATTAAATTGAGGTTATTTGTATTTGTTTCTGTCCGTCTGTGTGTTTGTCTTTTGATCTCCCTTGCATCTTTGGGTGGATCCTCAAGCGTAGGCTCAAAGATTGTCCCCTTTATTTTATACTGTTTGCATAATGTCTTTAGTTTTTCAGCAACTTTTTTCCTCCCCACACTTTCGTTTGGTTTCATTTACTACTCTTCGCTGGCTGCTTTGGGAGTGCTATTGGATTCTTTTTTGCACTCTTGGTGGTGAGAACACCACAGTATTATGGACTGTGGTGTGTCTCTATTTGACGCCAGGAGCGCAGACACAACCAGCCGTGTCTCCCTGATGAGTCCGACCCAGCGGACGAAAGGCCTCGGAGCAGGCAATACAAATATATCTGCCTTCAAAAGAGATTGCGATGGTTCCCTTATGCAGCTAGTGAAGAGTTTTCATATCTGTAACATATTTTCTTAATTTCATGTTCCCAGTTTCTCCATCTTCAAATTACCCCCCCCACCCCCCACCCCCCCCTCCTTAAGTCCAAATCTTTGCCAAGTCATTACTATGAAGATAGTTCAGTTGTTGGCCTGCGCTTGTTTTTTCCCCCACTATTAGATTGTTCGTCTATGTATTTGTCTGACTTTATTCAAGTTTAAAAGGCTCTGCCAGTCTTGAATAAAAGTTACTCTGTGTTAGGTTTTCTTATGGGAGCAAAAAATACCCAACTTGTTTACTGTTTATCGTTTACTGTTCCCTGCCTCATTTCATTTCCGATTTTTTTTGATTAAATTGAGGTTATTTGTATTTGTTTCTGTCCGTCTGTGTGTTTGTCTTTTGATCTCCCTTGCATCTTTGGGTGGATCCTCAAGCGTAGGCTCAAAGATTGTCCCCTTTATTTTATACTGTTTGCATAATGTCTTTAGTTTTTCAGCAACTTTTTTCCTCCCCACACTTTCGTTTGGTTTCATTTACTACTCTTCGCTGGCTGCTTTGGGAGTGCTATTGGATTCTTTTTTGCACTCTTGGTGGTGAGAACACCACAGTATTATGGACTGTGGTGTGTCTCTATTTGACGCCAGGAGCGCAGACACAACCAGCCGTGTCTCCCTGATGAGTCCGACCCAGCGGACGAAAGGCCTCGGAGCAGGCAATACAAATATATCTGCCTTCAAAAGAGATTGCGATGGTTCCCTTATGCAGCTAGTGAAGAGTTTTCATATCTGTAACATATTTTCTTAATTTCATGTTCCCAGTTTCTCCATCTTCAAATTACCCCCCCACCCCCCCCCCCCCCCCCCCTCCTTAAGTCCAAATCTTTGCCAAGTCATTACTATGAAGATAGTTCAGTTGTTGGCCTGCGCTTGTTTTTTTCCCCCACTATTAGATTGTTCGTCTATGTATTTGTCTGACTTTATTCAAGTTTAAAAGGCTCTGCCAGTCTTGAATAAAAGTTACTCTGTGTTAGGTTTTCTTATGGGAGCAAAAAATACCCAACTTGTTTACTGTTTATCGTTTACTGTTCCCTGCCTCATTTCATTTCTGATTTTTGTTTTGATTAAATTGAGGTTATTTGTATTTGTTTCTGTCCGTCTGTGTGTTGTCTTTTGATCTCCCTTGCATCTTTGGGTGGATCCTCAAGCGTAGGCTCAAAGATTGTCCCCTTTATTTTATACTGTTTGCATAATGTCTTTAGTTTTCAGCAACTTTTTTCCTCCCCACACTTTCGTTTGGTTTCATTTACTACTCTTCGCTGGCTGCTTTGGGAGTGCTATTGGATTCTTTTTTGCACTCTTGGTGGTGAGAACACCACAGTATTATGGACTGTGGTGTGTCTCTATTTGACGCCAGGAGCGCAGACACAACCAGCCGTGTCTCCCTGATGAGTCCGACCCAGCGGACGAAAGGCCTCGGAGCAGGCAATACAAATATATCGCCTTCAAAGAGATTGCGATGGTTCCCTTATGCAGCTAGTGAAGAGTTTTCATATCTGTAACATATTTTCTTAATTTCATGTTCCCAGTTTCTCCATCTTCAAATTACCCCCCCCCCCCCCCCCCCCCCCTCCTTAAGTCCAAATCTTTGCCAAGTCATTACTATGAAGATAGTTCAGTTGTTGGCCTGCGCTTGTTTTTTCCCCCACTATTAGATTGTTCGTCTATGTATTTGTCTGACTTTATTCAAGTTTAAAAGCTCTGCCTAGTCTTGAATAAAGTTACTTGTGTTAGTCTTTCTTATGGAGCAAAAAATACCCAATTGTTTACTGTTTATCTTATTACTCTGTTGCGCACTATAGCCTCTCCTACATGATTCTTATTACTCTGTTGCGCATATAGCCTCTCTACATTGATTCTTATTACTCTGTTGGCGCACTATAGCCTCCTACATTGATTCTATTATCTGTTGGCACTTGCCTCTCCTCATGATTCTTATTACTCTGTTGGACT
>CM065719.1:85799467-85801967 GCA_033310375.1 Conus canariensis
GGAAGCAAAACCACAGAAGACGTCACCTGGCTCAATGACCTCGGAACAGACGACAGCAGCTGAGTAGTAGCCGGAGACTTCAACGTCAGTCACCAACTGTGGGACACTGGGCAAACACGGGAAACCGGAAATCACCTTGCTGACACAGTCACCAACTCCAACCTGGTCCTCCTCAATGATGGGTCCATCACCCGAATGGCCAAAAGGGACAGAAGAGCAGCGCCATTGACCTGGCCATGACGACACCAAACCTCAGCCTAGACGCAGAGTGGACAGTAGGAACGGACCACCTTCAGTCCGACCACCTGCCTCTACATCTTGTGCTCCAATCCGCCAACCCTACACCCATGGCAATGGACTCCAGACCTCAATTTCAGTACCACAGAGCTGACTGGGACCGCTTCGCACAGTTACTTGCTACTGAATGCGGCTCCAGCGACCCGAGAGACCTGGACATCAACATCTACCATGACAACATGAGAGCCATGATCCTTCGAGCAGCAGATGCTGCCATCCCAAAGAGGGTGCCAAGCACGGATGGACCACACCGGCACTCAGCAGTCTGGTGGAACGAAGAATGCACCAAAGCTACCAGCAAAAAACGACGCATTCTCTGTAAATTCTGGAAAGATCTCTCCGAGGACAATAAATCCGAACTGATCAAAGCCACCGATCAGTTCCAAGCCATCGCCGATGAAGCCAAAAGGGAACACTGGGAACGATTCTGCAAAGAAGAAATACGCGAACCCACAGATGGACCCAAAATATGGAAAAAGGTGCGACAGATGAGGAAACAGAGACGTCGACCAGAGCGTCCCCTCCTCGTAGACGGCCAGCTTACAAAAAATACACAAGAAAAGGCCAAAGCGCTTGCCAGCACATTCTCCAAGGCAAGCCAGTCACGCCATCTCCCTGCTGAAATGCTCCTACGCAGACGGGAGGCAGAAACCAACTTCACCATACCAGCACCGGACAACTCTGGCGCCATTAACAGCAGCCTAACCCTGGAAGAAGTGAAGATGGCAATCACCAGCCTAGGCTCAGCCAGCAAAGCCACAGGAGAAGATCCCATCTCCTACCACATGATTAAACGGTTCCCAGAGCCCATGGTGCGAGTACTACACTCCTTCTACCAAGTCTGCTGGGACTCTGGAAACATCCCGAAGGCCTGGAAGACAGCCATTGTTGTAGCAATTCCCAAGAATGGCAAACCAGCCCACCTTCCCTCCAGCTACCGACCTATCGCCTTAATGCCCCACCTCGGAAAAATCTATGAGAGGGTGCTGAAGAACAGACTGGAACACCGTCTGGAGACACACAATATCCTACCTCTTTGCCAGGCTGGCTTCAGAAAAGGACGCAACTGTATGGAGCACGTTGTCCAACTCCTTGAAGATGCCAAACGCTGGACCCTGCCAAACAAATCCAGAACAACTGTCGCTACCTTCTTTGATATCAAGAAGGCCTTCAATACTGTCTGGCATTCCAAACTTCTCGACAAGATCGGCGCCCTCGGCATTTCAGGCCGGATGTACCAGTTCATTTCAACCTTCCTGGACTCCAGAGAAATGGCAGTGAAAGTGGGACCATCCATATCCCGGATGCACACCCTAGACATGGGCGTGCCACAGGGCAGTGTGATAGCACCAACCCTCTTCAGTATCATGTTGCATGATATCAAGAAGTCCCTCAGACCAAGACCAAATCAGCCAGCGCTTTCCCTATATGCCGACGATTTGGCCATCTGGTCGAACATGATGGAGACACACCGAGTAAGCCAAATGAGACAGTACCAAAAGGACATAGACAACATCCAGTCCTACATGAAAGACAATGGCTTCGAACTGTCGGCTGAGAAGACAGTTCTAATGGCCTTCACAAAATGCAGGAGGAACCTGGATAACTACCACATAAGAGTTGCTGACCAGCTCATATTTCCCAGCAAGGAAGCCAAGTTCCTGGGCGTGACCGTCACTCCCAACTTCACCTGGGAGAAGCACATCAGGGAGCTCACCACCAAGGCCACTAGAGCAGTGGGACTCATAAAATCGCTAAAGCAAGAACCCTGGGCTACACCAGAGAGCCTGATCCACCTGACAGGAGCCCTGGTGCGATCAAGACTGACCTATGGCCATGAAGCGTTCTTCACTGCACCAAAAACCTCATGGCAAAAACTGGAACGAGTGGAACTGGCAGCACTCAAGCATGCCTTTGGCGTCAGCCGATTCGCCATCAATGACCTTGTTTACCAGGAAGCAGGATGGCTTCCCCTCAAAGACGAATGTCGCCGCAGAAACGCGAACTTCGAAGCCCGTGTCTCAGCGGTAGGCACCACTGTAAAAGCCACCCTCCAGGACAACCCAAGCACACGGTACGCTGCCTACAGGCACTCCATCAAAGAAAGGAAGGCAGACCTCCACAGACGGACATCACCCTTCAGTGACCAGACCAAAGAAATCTGGGCAAGGGCCAACACCGGACCACATGACATGGAACCAAC
>CM065719.1:85806967-85824467 GCA_033310375.1 Conus canariensis
AGACGGTAGAACGATCCTGGACCCGACTTGTGGAAACAGTGGCAGCCAAAGGGAACAGAACAGTGGGCTTTCTCAGATGAAACTTCAGAGATTGCACCCAAGAGATCAAAGCTGCCACGTACACCACCATGGTCAGACCTACACTGGAATACAGCTCCACCGTATGGGATCCACACCTACAGCAAGACACCCAACTCCTGGAGAAGGTCCAGAGGAGAGCAGTGAGATACGCCTGCAACAACTTCCACGACAGGACACCAGGCGCCGTGACACGACTGCGTGAGCAACTCAAGTGGGACAGCCTTGAAGAGCGCCGGTACCACAACAGGCTAATGATGCTCTACGGTATCCACAACGGGCTGGTAGACCTCAACCCCACCACATTCTACCGCCCTTCAGACAAACGGACTAGAGGCGCACAGAAAATCCACCAGGAGCGGGTTACCCATCCAGTACTGTACCACTCCTTTTTTCCCGCACCATCAGGGAATGGAACCAGCTACCAACCACCACCACGTCAGCACCCACACTGGAGGCGTTCAGGCACCGCCTGAGCTGCAGTCCCCACTACTTGCAGCCATCCCCAGTCTCACCCTGAACCGTCCCATCAACCCATGTACATAGTTTTAAAATCAGTTCGTTTTTAAACCAACCAAGCCTGGGATACCGCAAAGCGACAACGCCACAACGCAGAGCCTACTACACCTAAACGGCCCGGCTCTATTGTTGGAAGAAGAACATGCACAAACAGCAGTGTATAACGTCCACAGGCGGAGGCACATGTCAGGAACTCATCCATGGTTCTTGCCTCCGCATTCTCTGTGACATTGTTGCCCAAGATCACAAGATACTCTAAGATAAGGCAGTGTCACTCCCCCCCCCCCCCCCCCCCCCCCCCACTTCACATTTTGGTCAATGTCGCACACAGAGAATTCAACATAATTTTTCCCCCAGTTGATAGGGGCCTCCTGCCGACGGATGTTGTGCAGCGTGTCTCTGCACTGCAGATCGGTATTTCCAACTGAAAACCGGAAGGCTCTCCATGTCTGGAATGCCCGAACCACAAACAACGACCCAGAACAGATCCTAATCCTAACATAAGTTCAGCCTGATCCCATCCCTAACCCTATAGATTTAAGGACCTTAAAAACAAAACAAACAAAAAACCAACCAAACAAAAAATCCTTTGTTGACAAAATATGCACGCAGAGTGGTGGAAGGAGGCCGTGGAGTTGTCTTCTCCTGAAAAAAACGTCCGCCTCAACACACTGACTGAGACCCGTGTACTGTTTTCCGGTTGCTTTGGGTACAGACTGACAAATAGGAACGAGTAGTGTCCCCTGTTTTTTGGACGCCTTGCCCGCATGCAAACTGTTTACGACTCAAGATCTGATTCACCACCCCTGTGGTGTAGATAGATAGACAGCTAGACACACAAATACAGAGACACAGACAGACAGACAGATAGAAAGGCCGACAAAGAGAATGCATACATTCATACATACAGAAATATAGACAGATGTAGATAGACAGATAGATAGATATAGGATAGACAGACAGATAGAGAGGGCCTAAATATAGATAGGTATAAGACAGAGAGACAGGTAGACGGTCATACGCGGCGCGCGCGCGACACACACACACACACAGAGAGAGAGAGAGAGAGGAGAGAGAGAGGAGAGAGAGAGAGAGAGGAGAGAGAGAGAGAGAGAGAGAGAGAAGACAAGACAAAATTCTTCATTTACGAGGATAATAGATAAGCACTGATGTGCTTTTTTACATCCAGTCCTCGCCCTGAGTAGGGTCAACAATATAAAATAAAAGGTAACAAAGGAAGCATGCAAAAAGTGACTAGAACTACAATACAATACGGGATTGAAATTAAAGAGAGAGAGAGAGAGAGAGAGAGGAGAGAGAGAGAGAGAGGACGCAGGAGCGAAGGGAGTGCGGGGTAAGTCTGCAGAGAGAGAGAGAGAGAGAGAGAGAGAGAGAGAGAGAGAGAGAGAGAGAGAGAGAGAGAGAGAGAGAGACGCAGGAGCGAAGGGAGTGCGGGGTAAGTCTGCAGAGAGAGAGAGAGAGAGAGAGAGAGAGGAGAGAGAGAGAGAGAGAGAGAGAGAGAGAGAGAGAGAGAGAGAGACGGGTGGGGGAGAAAGAGGCGAGAGTGGGTGCGATAAGAGAGCATGTTTAGAACAATCTGACAATTAAAAAAATTCCAAAGAGATACAAGACAATCAATTTTGAAGCACCGGGGGGGGGGGGGGGGGGGGGTTTAGTAAAAATAAAGCACAAATGGAGGTGGGAAATGCATAATGATAGCCCAGTCGCCACGGGTAGGAGGAGATGTCATATGGATAATAAATCAAGTCATTCCAGCAGAACCGTGAGAGAGAGAGAGAGAGAGAGAGAGAGGAGAGAGAGAGAGAGAGAGAGAGAGGAGAGAGAGAGAGGAGAGAGTCACATAAGAATATAAGCATATGGACAGAATGACAAGAGGGCAGGAGGTAGTAGGAAACACAACACACACACACACACACACACACACACACACACACACACACACACACACACACACACATACACGTACTCATATAAGACATACTTACTAAACAAAATAACATACATGTGCATTTCAAGTACAAAAACACTTTCTAAATAGTCAGGTACATACATAAGGCAAAGAGGGTGGTGGTGATTGGTGGTGGATTTATGGCGGAGTATGCAAGCACTGGCACATGAGATGGTTGAAATAATGGTGTTTGAAGGTTGATATGCATTGGCGTTGTTTGGTTGATTCAGGGAGCGAGTTCCATTGACAGGAACCTGAATATGTTAAACTGGATTTGAATAAGTCAATTCTAGGAACAGGGACATGAAGTCTGGGTAGAGTCCTTGAGGAATTTATTGAGAATCTGTGAACTAATGTTGAGGGTGCCTTCCCAGACACAATCTTGTGCATTATGATCCCTTTGTTGTATTCTAATCTCAGACTTAATGGGAGAACTTGAATCTTTTTATGGTCCGAGTCCAGAAGACTACTGCTTTTTAGGAGGACTAATTTGAGTGTTCGCTTGTGTAGGCTTAACAATGGTTTGAGGGTGTTAGCGCTAGCACAGTCCCATAGAGTAGATCCATAGTCTATGTATGATTGAATATGAGACTGGAAAAAGAGCTTGCGTGAATGCAGGTCGAGGAAGCGTTTGATTTTGGAGAGTTGATAAACTTTCTCTGTGTGTGTGTGTGTGTGTGTGTGTGTGTGTGTGTGTGTGTGTGTGTGTGTGGTGTGTGAGAGAGGGGAGAGAGAGAGAGAGAGAGAGAGAGAGAGAGAGAGAGGAATGAGCAGAGCGAGGGAGAGACAGGGAACAATACGAACGATTGAACGAACGCATGGATGAATGAATCAATGAATAAATTGAAACAGTACAGGCCATGGCCTCTCATCAGAAGGGGTGTGAATAGTATCTAATATGAACATTTCCGTTCTACTGCAAAGATACAGCGGCACCAGAAGAGAGAGAGAGAGAGAGAGAGAGAGGAGAGAGAGAGAGAGAGAGAGAGAGAGAGAGAGAGAGAGGAGAGGGGAGGGGAGGGAGGGAGTGGGAGAGATAGAGACAGAGAGGGGAGAGGGGTAGATGAATTAACAGAGAGAGGGTGAGAAAGAGAGGGGAGTGAATGGTTGAATCAATGAATGAATGTAAACAAACAGACCATGACAACTCATTAGAAGGAGTGTGAATTCAATATGAACAGTTGCATTCTACTGGAAAAACATAGTAGTACCAGAGAGAGAGAGAGAGAGAGAGAGAGAGGAGAGAGAGAGAGAGAGAGGAGGAGGGGGGAGGAGGGGAGGGGAGGGGGGAGAGATTGAGAGACAGAGAGGGGGAGGGGGTAAATGAATTAACAGAGAGAGGGTGAGAAAGAGAGACGGGGGGGGGGGGGGGGGGGGGTGATTGAATGAATGCATGAATGAATGAATGAATGAATGTAAACAAACAGACCATGACAGCTCATCAGGAGTGTGAATTCAATACGAACTGTTGCATTCTACTGGAAAAACATAGTAGTACGCGAGAGAAGAGAGAGGAGAGAGAGAGAGAGAGAGAGAGAGAGAGAGAGAGAGAGAGAGAGAGAGAGAGATGTGTCTGACTTAACCCAACTGCTCCGTGTACACTTGTGATTGTTAGTACGCATGAACTGCGTGTTGGCCACCAGAGAATGATAGTATCTCTGTTCACGTCCACCCCTTTTTATTTTGCACGCAAACCCCCTTTTTAGAAAGACTGTCTTCATTTCTTGATACTTTTTACAAAACTAACACCTTTTTGCAAAAAATTAACATGCAACCCCCCCCCCCCCCCCCCCCCCCCCCCCCCCCAAAAAAAAAAAAAAAAAAATCGAAGTAATCGTTACTTCAAAGTGGGGCTTGCGTGCAAAATAAAAATGGGTGATCGCGAACAGAGATACTATCATTCTCTCCCCAGCATAAAAATCTAATGGTTTACAGAATTAGTCATCCTAACACAATCAACGCCCGCGGGATTGACGCCTTACTATTTTTCTACGCTCTTCTACCTCAAGTACTACTAATAAATCAGAACAAACAACTGGTTTTCCGTCTTGGTTAGTTATTTTGAATTTATAGACCCTTCAACTAATTCTTTAAATGGACTGTTTTCACCAAATGTGTTTAACTGATAATCGCAATAACCCACTTTGTTGATGGTAGTGCTCTTAGAACTGTAGATGGTTGACCATTAAACAAATTAGCATCTGTTTTTAATTCATTTAAATGGACATACAACCTTGGGTTAATTAGAAAATCGGATGGTCTACTACCTACATACTCATAAAGACCCCTTTCTAAGTGCATATGTGTTTTAATATGATATGTTTCACCACTAGTATAAAAGCCCAAAATTTGAGCAAGGCTTCTAGGAAAAACGTACTCCCTTCTTTCTTCTGGAAGATTCATAGTAATTATAAGATTTGCCTCATTAATTTTTAACTTAATGTCAAATTTGTTAAATACTTCTTTTAAAGAACAAAAGTTGTAGTAACCATCAGGTATTTTTAACTGCTTTAATAGATCGCCTTGTTCGTTCTTAACATCCACCCAGTTATTCTTAGCTTTTTCAGATATTTTAATCCACTTTATTTTAAAACCAATTTCTCTAAGAGCAACCCTACTATCACCGCGCCTATTGTCAATTGGATACTTTAAGAATACACGCGTGTTTTGTTTGGTTATATAAATGTACATCATTTTTATAAAAACTATTTTAAAATGGAACCTTTTAAATATAATGAAAGTGCCACTTACAATGTAGGAGGGTTTTATGAGCCCAAATCTTTGGACTTCAGTGTCCTAACCATTGCAGTAGATGAATCATATGGCTTCCAAGTCAGACTTGTAAACCCACTAGATAGATATTTAAATCCTCCAATAAAGAATGATAGTGTGCCATCAGCATGGTCAACCCACCCTATGGCTTTTTACCAGAATCAGTTAAATTTTGCAGTTTACTGTTCAACCACTGGCTGCGGTGTTTCATATGCAAACCATTTATACCACCCCAATCTTTTAGTAAGGTCAGTATATAACTTTCATGTTTATTACCAGTATAGACGCATACTAACTGAACTACAAGTACGCTTCCCCCATGATGTCATGTTCAATCCATTTCTTAGCCCAATGGACAATAATGCATATGAAAGAATCTGCAACGAATTTAACATTAAACCTTCAACTGACTTTAGACAAAAGTTAGACCGCAATCACGGGTTAGGCACATTGTATTTGTGGGGCCAACATAGAGAATATGATTATGACTACTGGCCTGGCCACACCTCTTTTCAATCAAACAAACAAGTTAGATTGATGTCAATAGAACAAAAACATCCTAATGCTTGGACAACATTTATCTTAGATGAAAGTAAAGGCCTAACAATGCCAGGAGTGCAAAGACTCAATGACTCCATACGGACGTACGTTTGGTGTTTATTAGGAGCGCAAGCACAGACCAAGGCTAGCATAGTGGATCAATCTACAGGCTTTGACGCCAGAAAACAATTTCTAGCCAATTTAGAAGATGCTATTAACTCTTCTGTTGATTTGCCTTCCAGCATACAAAGGTACCAAAACGTTCTTGCACATGCTAGGTCAAAGGTTGACTTTGTTGTGGGCCATGGATTACACATGCTGCCTTCTGACCTTAGACTACAGATTGGCATGATACAGAATTATAACAATGAAATTCTCATAGCTGGAGACGACCAAAACTTAGGACACAATCAAGGTTTAAACACAAGGCCTGCACCAGCCATTTTTAAAAAAAGTATCTAGCCCTGAACAACCAGAAAGCGATCCACCACCAGCTATAAGCAACCCACAGCCAGAAAGCAGCCCACCGCCTGTTAATATACTTCATCCTGACAGACACACTAGCGAAAAGACAGCCTTGTTGTGTTTTTAACTTTAACTGGACTGGCTGTACTTTATTTCACTAAAAATTAAACCAGCAGCCAGCACCCCTAACGTTCACAGATGATCAGCCATATAACCAGCCACTTTGCCTATAGTAGACAAAACCCAACTAACAACACTACCTATTATGCCAGGCAGAGCATCAAGCGCTTTAGCTGCTAACTTCTTTAATAAGTTTGCTAGATGGTGTAATTGTTTTCTAATCCAACTTTTACCAGGCTGAGGCGTTGGAGGCGCTACTGGCCCTGTTGGCGCACCGCCAGTTAATGCATAAACCAGTGTAGAGACAGCAAACCCAATGGCCGTTATTATACTAAACTATTGTAATCCCCTGTTCTCTGAACAGAGTCCTTATTCTTTCTGCTAGCGTAGTATTTTCATAAAGTATTCTGTTTATAGTTTCTCTGATTCTGCTTGTTTGTGATGCTAGCTGTGTTCTGTTAGTAGACAGCGCTTCTAACCTGGCCGCCCTTTCTAGCATTAAATCCTGTATTTTCTGCTGTATTCTAGCCTTTTCTTCTCGCCCTAAATTGTTACCATCTGCATCAGCCAGTTTATTTCTTTCTTCTTCTATCTCTCTATCTAGCTCACCAAGTTTTGTCAAATTGTTTGTTAGTTTACCCCTTATAGTCTTTAGAGCAGTATTAATACCCATGATTTCACGCATAGGCAATGGAAAATCATCAATTATTTTTAATTGTGTCTCCTCATTAAAACTCGTTTCAATTTCTGCTATTAGTTCATCTGCTGTTCGATTTAATTCTTGAAGAGGTATGTTTTGTATTTCAGATTGTGTTGGCAACCTTTGCTCCAAGGTCTGTAAAAGACTAACAGCATCAGATCTTAAATCTTCAATAAAGTTTAACTGCCTTTGGTCAGCAACAGGGAGCTCTCTAAGAATTGTGCCCTTGCTTAAAAACTTGGTTGGGTCTGGTTTTGTAGTAAGTCGTACAAGGCCTTTACTAGTTCTCACATACAAATGATTAATTTTATCTGTTGAAAAATTGGAAACCTTAAGTGCTTCTGGCTGCTCTCGCCCCATATGGCTATATAATGATTCAATTCTATCTAGCAATCGTATTTGGCTTAATCCTGCTGCTGCTCCTTCAAGTTCTTCTTCTAATGAAGGGCCCAGTTCTGTTTCATCATCTTCTTCAATAGGATCAATCGCGTCAAAATCTTCATCCATATTTTTATATTATTTTTTTTTTGTTTTATAAAAATGAACTCATACGGCTGTGACCTCGATCCGCACAGAAGAGCAAAGGAGCCCCATGGCACAAAAGGTAAAAGGCAGACTGTGCGTGTTATAAATAATCCATCAACAGTTCAGCCCAATGAAACGTTAACAGTAAGATTTCCTGATCTTGGGGCTGACGATGTTATAATGTCAGGCACAACTAAACTATCATTCAAAATAGATATTAATTCAAAAGATCCAGCTTAAGTACTGGGTCTAGTGTTGCTCTTTTAGCTACTGGAGTTGGAGCACCAATGTCTATAGCTTTTGGGAGTGTTGGGTTAGGTTTAGGTGCCATGTCCACAATTGTAAGTGCTGTTTTAAAAAAATTAACTCCTAAATTACAAAAGCACACTGCCATTGTAGCCCTAGCAACAGCAAAACTTTACTCATTAAACCTAATCATAAGCAATACATTACTGGATGGAAACATTACAGACGAAGAATTTCAACGAGCCATGGCTGATGGTGATGATTACAAACGCCAAAAAATTGACCTCCAAAAGAAATGGAGAAAGACTTTTACTTCACAACAGGCAGACACTGAGGCAATCAAACAGAACATTGCAGATCAGTTAAATCCAAAATAAGTTTAAAAAAAAGACTATGTTTAAATAGGTTTAAAAAAAATAGACTATAAAGAAAAAATATGTTATAAACATTCATACTATTTTTTTTTAACTAACAGGCACTGTGTTTGGTGGGACAACTTGCAGCTCTTCACGAACAAACGATCTTTTAGGGGCAGGCTTTTTGGAAGAAAGAATTTCTCTTAAATAATACACGGGAGGGGCTGTTTTCATAATTCTTTCAACTTCATATACGTCTACGCTCCATATAGGGTCTGTGGCTCTAATTCTAACATCATCCTCTGCTTCTCCAGGAGCATACAAGTATCTTACTTTTAGTCCGAACGGCAAGAGTTTTTGAGTGCCCCGCGCTTCTTCAGTAATGTTAATTTTTTTTTAATTTGATCGCGTTCACCGGTTTAAGGCCCGTTGCTTTAAATTCTTCATTGTTCATGGCGCGTAAGACAGCTGGCAATCTCCTAACCCATTCTGTGTTACGTGCTCTGTCCATAATTTCTTTGTGATATTGATAGGTAAACAGACGTTCAGCTAGATTCTTATTAAAGTTTTCTACTAGGGCTTGGGAGCGATGGTTGCCTAGAATCCCTCTCTTAACTGTAACCTGGTGTTTTAAAAGCAGTTGGTTTACAGCTCCTTTAAACTCTTTTCCATCATCAACCTGGATCATCCTAGGATACTTTAATGGGCCTCGCATGTATATTTGTTGTAAAGCCACAGCCACAGCAGTTGCGCTTTTATCCGTTAAAGGCTCAGCGTCTTTATACCTTGAAGCCATGTCAACAACTGTAAGAGCATACTTAAACTTTTTTCTTCTAACTTTGTCATGTGGAAGATACAACAAGTCCATCTGGTGGGTGTCATTAGGAACTGAGTTAACAAATCGAGGCCTTATTATTCTTTTTGGGGCAGGCAGATATATTTGCCAGATCGCTTGTTTTGAAAGCCAGTCTTTTGCTTCTGACTTAGATACACCAGCAGCTTTACTCAGTTTTTCAATAGCAGTCTTTCCTTTCCAATACCCTCTAGGAGAATAATATATTTTGTCCATAAGAAGGGACTGTATTTTAATTGTATTGTTTTTTTTAAAATTACATTTTAACTATGTTTTTTTTTAGATTGAATATGCAAGAAGAAAGATTGCTCCCATAGCACCTATAATAAAGCCTATTTCTGCCATTTTCTGATCCTCAGATGGTTCATAAAAGTCAGACAGTTCTGATGGTGAGGATGTTAGAAACTTCTTTCCTGTTACTAAGTAATACTCATTCATTGCGTCATCAACGTCTGTAAATGTGTGCTCTGCATGTCCTTGTTCCCTTAACTTTTTATTAATAAAGTCTAAGTGAGCAATCCTCCTTTTTTCATAAGCGTCTTTTACCTTAGCTAAATCTTCCATTGCCGTGTTATGGCGTTCTCTTTCTTCATCAGACCGCAGTTTACTAAACATGTAATTGCTGCCAGAGAAAGCCAAAGCATTAACAATAGCTCCTCCCACCATCAGAACTAATCCAGATATCTTTTTATAAATGAATTAATCTTTTTTTTATAAATCAGTCTGCCCATGCATCAATCTTTCTATGCATTGATGTTTTCTGGGATAATCCCCTGTGTAACAAGAAAGTCTTTTGAGGCAATTCCTGCAGTTATTACAGCTATAACCTTAACAACATCCTCAATGTCTAACCTTCCTAAATCAGCTGGCCTCATTTTAAACATGTTTTTTGCTAACACGCTGTACCCTATACTAAGACCACTGATTACAGCAGAGTGGTAAATAGTATTGATGATCTTTGCAGTGCTCATGTTTTTTATTAACTAAAAAAATAATTAAAATAATCATAATATGAAAGACTGTCTATGTGCTTTTTAATCAGATAATCTTTTGTTGCTAGAGCTAAAAATAAGGTTACAACTAGTTTTGGTGAATCTTCTATCTTTCCCATGTTGGGCGGTTTTAACAAACATTTTGCAAGAGTTGAATAAACTATAACACCAACAATAGGCACTGCATAATTAACCAACGTTAAACTCATGGTTTTATTATTTTTATTGTTTTAAAAGGGTTTAAAAATGGATTGCGACGAGCTATTAAAGTGTGAGGAGCCAGCAGACCACTCGGCAGACCTCTGTCATAAAGAAAGATTATACTCTTTGGCTGCGTGTGGAAAAACTAGACAGTATTTAGGTGTTGAACTAAGTATTGAACAGATTTAGCAATTGTCTACATCAGACATTGAGAAGTATTACGCTAGGTACGAAGCACAGCTAGGGTCAAAAATGGTTAGATCAGTGGGGCAGACAATGATTAGTTTATATGCTAAATTAGTAGGCAAGATAGCACCGATTGATTCAGACGAAGATTTAAAATATGACTTATCACAAGATCCGGTTTTAACCAAGTCGCTAGAATCTCTTGCATGTGACATGTATTATAGATTTGGGACATTATTATGTCCATTCATCATGGGATTAATTACTTTTAATCATATTAATTTTATTTTAAAAAAATAAGCGATCAGGAGAAGAAGACTCCACAGGAGCAGAATATGGCTCCGAATGTCCAGGGGAGTGTCCCCCAAGGGAGTGCTCCACAAGTGAATGTCCCACAAGTGAGTAGTGTTACTAAGTCTAAAAATCCTGGACGTGTTGAGGCTGGTCGTAAACTAGCTGAATGGAACAGACTGCAAAAAGCAAACCAAGCAGCAAAACAAAAATTATTAGATAGTAATACAACATCGCCACCAGCACCGCCACCGTCACCAACAACAACACAATCAAACTATAAGATATATTATTATGTATTGGGGAGTGTTGTTGTTGGTGGGGGTTTTTTGGCATACAAATGTCTAAAACCATACCTAGCAACAAAGTCACAAATCCCCACAAAAACAGTAAAAGAAGAAGAACCAGCTTCTGCAAAAAAAAAGTACAACCTCCTGCTGTAGACCCATTATTTTTACTGAATTAG
Source organism: Conus canariensis (assembly GCA_033310375.1). Lineage (NCBI taxonomy): Eukaryota > Metazoa > Mollusca > Gastropoda > Neogastropoda > Conidae > Conus > Conus canariensis. The sequence goes on from CM065719.1 coordinate 85,818,247, forward strand.
TTTTTAAGTTAAGTACTGGTTAAGTACAAGTAAAGTCAGTTATAACAAGTTAAGTAAAGCACAAGTAAAGTACAAGTCATGTTAAGTACTAGTTAAGTACTAGTTAAGTTCTTAAGTAAAGTACAAGTAAAGTTCTTAAGTAAAGTACAAGTAAAGTTCTTAAGTCAGTCAAGTTAATCTTTTAAAGTACGTTCTTGTGCTTTTAAGTTCTCCAATGGCCTATCGCGTATGAAAACTCAGGATCAACGTAAGTTCGCTTGTTATTGTCAGAGACTAGTGATTTCTTATTAACAGCAGTTGTGTTTACTTGATGAAGAGTAGAGCGCAGATTAACATTTGCGTGATGAAATACTTTGTGTTCAAAGAGAGCCTGCTTGTAGTTGTCGTGACTTATATTTTTTTTTACAACTTCTTTACTTATGCCCTAGCCTTCTTCATTACAGAGGTTTGGCCAGCAACGCTATACATCTTTGACCGTAAACCAACATATTCTTGTATAATTGTCCCATTAAGTTCGTCTTTAAACTTTCCAATTACTTTCTTGTTTACAGTTGAATGTAAAGGGCTGTCTTTTGGGTAGTCACATGTGTCGTACCATCCATCAGCTCCTTTGGCTACTTCTGCTTCTAAGTCTTTGTAAAAGTCTTCTGTGGGGATGTCTAGAACAAAAGAGTCAGTGTCTGTGTAAAGGACTCTGGAATCTGGATACAACGGTTTAAAGTAGTCATACAAAAATTCTAGCATTAACAGCTTTGACAGCTCTAACACAGTCAGCCCAATAAACACCGGCTTGTCCAACTTCACATTCTGTTTCTTCATCATAATGCCAACCAGGCAGCCGTTAAATCTTCTGAAGTCTTGGTAGTTAGGTTTAGAGACCAGCTTAACTGCTTGTTTTTCTTTTGTAACTAATCTTACATCTTTACGCTTGTGTGGGTTTTCCATGGTTTTGCCAAAACAACTGTTGTTCATTAGTTTAAAAAAGTCTTTTTCTGAAGCGTCAGTGGCTTTAGTCCTAAGATCAGTATTCTTCATGATGTATGGCCTCATAAAGGGCTTTTGTTCAAATTCTATTATTCTGTGAACAGCAGTAAGTTTTAGTCCGTGTCTTAAGTAAAACTGTAGCAGTCTGTAATGACATACGTACTTAAGTCTTGTGACGGAGATTAGGCACAAGTTTAGGCGGTTCTGTGGGAACCATCTTTAATCTTCTGCTGCTAGGGGGTAATCGTTATGGAGGTCATGCAATTCTGTAGGATATTCTAAGTCTACTTCTAAGATTAGTCCTACTGGATAATCAGGTGTAAGCTGTGACAGCATGTATAACACAGTATTAACGTCATGAGGGCCTTTGTACGTTTTAAAGTTTCTTAATGGCAGTGTTTGGCTCATAGCCCACCATACAGATTGTTAGCGTCTAAGTACATTAGATAGTTGGATGGTTTAGTGGGGTCATAGTCATCTAAATACTTGTTGGCTTTGCAGTAAGGGTGTGAGGCCATGCTAATGCCTCCCCTTAAGCCGTCTTCAATCATCTGGAGTGTAGCCAGATCAGATATTAAGTCAATCTCAATGTTTGTAGACTTTAAGAATGCGTCCCAAGAGAGACCAGGAGCAGAAATGTAATGTGATGAGTCTAGGCCATAATGTTTCATGCATGTACGTCTGTAATTTTCAAACACGTCTGCCAATAAACACACGTCAGCCATCAAGTATTTATCATGATAATCACCCATTGTTTGGCAGTGTAATTCTGTCCAGGCTTTCTGTGCGTATTCATAGTCAGAGTCAGTTATGCCTCTGCCTGTAAGACGGCTGTAAAAGTCTTCCTTAAGTGGCAGCGCTGGCTCATCAAACCTTTCTCACGAGTCCATGTATTCATACGGGTAAACGCCTTTACGTACTAAAGATGGGTCAAAATATTGTTCAGTTATTGGGAAGTCTTGTAGAGATCCTGCTAATTTATCCAAACTCCCCATCAGATGTTGGGCAGAGTCATAAAAGGACAGATTGTCAATAATAAAGGTCATGTACTTTTCTGATGATTGTGCAATGCAGTCAACCCTCTTACATTCAGAAGTTATTGCTTGCATAATAAAATGAGAATCATAGCCTCGTAAGTTATGAAAGAAGATTGGCAGTTTCCATGTTTTGGGGTCAACCTTAAGCTGAAGATTACAACTGTTGTGTGCAGCTCCTCTGAACTTTCCAGTAATGTGATCGTGGTCCCTTACTGTCGCGTCTTTACTGTTAGGTGTTAGCTCTAAGCCGCAAACCCAACAGTGAGTGGCTGATTTATACTGTTCTTGATCTTCAGGAGTCATAATAATAATAATAATAATGAATACTTATATAGCGCCTATTCTCGGCTAGAGACCAAGCTCTAAGCGCTTTACAATCAACACTCGTTTACACAACGGGCTGCCTACCTGGGTAGTGCCGACTAAGAGCTGCCAGCTGGCGCTTCATTCAGTCGTTTCCCGTGTCATCCAGTCAATATCGTTCAATATCGATCACTCATTTTCCTTACTTCCTTCATTCTTTCCATTTCTCACGCAGGGTGCATGCTATGTGTAACGTGTCATCCATACCAACGGCCAAACTGGCCTACTCTTCCGAAAGTTGGTGATGGGATTTTACGTGTGTGCAAGATGTTATGCGTGCGTTCACACACGGAACCTCGGTTTATAGTCTCATTCGAAGGACTGTATGGGAAATGGAGTCAGAACCAATGTTAACTCCGAGGGAAAAATCCCCCTGTACCGAAATGCCCCCGGCGGAGGTTCGAACCCGCAACCCCAGGATCACCAAGATTACGAGTCCGGAGCTCTACCAACTGATGCTATTCCGGCTCCCCATAATAATGTCTGCGAGATTCAGTTGATTAGAAAAGTAATTACGAACTTGTTTTATGTGTTGTAAAAATCGATTAGCTGCATTGGGGCCTCTGTAAATCTCTGGTTGTGTGTGTTGGCCATCTGATCTAACAACAACAAAAGCATAAGAACAAATCTGATGGTGGGTTAATAAGGCTGTTTTTTGTTCTTCTAGTTGTTGAGGGCCGTAGTACTGTGGCAAAATCGCTTCAAAGTCAGCATAAACTACGTATTGTCTCATCTGCATTTTGTGTACGTTTTTAAAACTAACTTTAGACCCTGGTGGGGGCGTAAGAAGTTCGGTTTTACAGTCTACAATACTTTTACAATGATTCTTATGTTTGGCAGCTGCTTCTACAGTGGGGATTTTAACCAAACACCTTCTACAAAGCCCTTGTTCAGATGTGTCCTTTGTAGTATAAGCCATAAGTCTGCTTATTGATCTGATTAATACATAATGGCTCTTGGGGCCATCTGTAAACAGTATCAAGTCTACATGCTTGTTAAGGGATTCACCTAAAGTAGGGGCATTGGGAGAAATCCATAGAGGCTGTAGATTGTCTACTACAGACCATGTATATACGTTTACGGTTATTGGTTTGTTTTGCTCTTTTGCTGACTTATATATTCTATGTTTACTGGAAAATCTATGCCTTTGAAGTTCAGTTCATGCGTGTATGCTTCATAATTGGAGGCTCTGTCTGCGTGCTTTCCAACGTGATGTAAATGTGCCAAAACACACCACATGAAACACATACTGTCAGAATTTTTTATGTTTAAGACTGCTCGTTTTAAAACTAACTCTCTTGGGAGAGGAAGGTAAGAATTGCCAACTATAGGATAGAACTTTGTTTGTTTTAATCTGATTTCAAGGACTGTTCCTTCAGACCAGCCAGACCCCCTTAGCTTAGCCTCCTCACTTGCATGGTTAAACTGTGTAAGCATGTAATCAGCCCATTCAGAATTAAAGTCGTAATAGCTGATTACTTCTTTCTGTTTAGTTGAAACCCAGACTTGTATGCTACTACCATCAGGTGATATATAATCAATCAGAATGGCCAACAACACTTTTACTGGTGGGTCAATTTGAAGAGACTCTGGGATTTTAGAGATAGCATGTGCTACGCTTTCATGAACTTTTGTGGGGTTAACAATGTCCATGTCTAATTCACTAAACATATTGTCTAATTGTTTGTCACTACCTTCCAACAGTATGCTGTTGGGTAGTTTTTCAAACTCAGATTCGCTTGTGGGCTTCATTTTTAAAGCCACAATATTTATGTAAATTAAAAAAAATAATGAATTAAAAATAGATGGATTCAGTGGGCATTTGTTGTTGTTAGTCGTAAAAATTGATCTGGATTAAAGTGAATAGTTACTCCTTCAGGGTCAGTAGAAACAGTCAGATCAACATCTTCAGGAGCTATTTGATCAACTAAAATGGCAAACAACTTTATAACTGGTTGGGGCCAAGAATCTGGTATTTTACTGATGGCGTGCCTTACGCTTTCCCGCATATCTATGCGCTCAAAAAGATCCTTAGTTAATTCTTCAAACTCTTCTCTATCATCCCCCCACCCCCTCTCCAACTCCCAAATTCTGTATATATCAATAAGCTCTGTAACTACTCCGGGCTTCATTTTTTAAACCAGATTATAAACACCAATTAAAAAAATTAAGTAATCCGTTCCCCTTGTTTGCGCAAGAATCAGAAGAGAGAAAGGGGAGAGAATGATAGTATCTCTGTTCGCGATCACCCATTTTTATTTTGCACGCAAGCCCCACTTTGAAGTAACGATTACTTCGATTTTGGGGGAGTTTTTGCATGTTAATTTTTTGCAAAAAGGTGTTAGTTTTGTAAAAAGTATCAAGAAATGAAGAAAGTTTTTCTAAAAAGGGGGTTTGCGTGCAAAATAAAAAGGGGTGGGCGTGAACAGAGATACTATCATTCTCTCCGTCGCTGAAAGGTCTACACTCACAGCATGACTCACTGGCTCTGTATAAAGTTGACTATGCTCCAAAAGCACACACACACACACACACACACTTTAAAGTGTCACCGCGGTGAAGCGTCGCAGTGGTTGGGCGCTATTGAATAGACAGCACTTATTTTATAACTTTTTCTTTTTTTCTTCTTTTCTGTTTTCTTTTTCCTTCTTTTCTTTTCTTTCTTTCCTTTTTTTTCTTTAATTTTTTTTTTTTTTTCAAACTACAGTTGAGTCTTTATAGCGCAGAGATCGCTTCTTTCATGAGCATTGCCTGGTGGTCCTAAGTTAATGCTCTGGGGCACGGCTGCCGGTGTCGCTGTTTAAAAAGTGAATGCACTAAACTGCTGAGAAGACGCTTCTATGGTGGTGAAATTAACGTCGCACAGAGACATAGACAATATGTCGTTTGAGACGAGAGCGCAGTACCGAAGCAATAAGGACAGGCGGTTCGGTCATAGTAGGCGACGTACGCCATTTTCTCCACTGCTAGAACTCATACGAGCTCACCCATACCGGGCACACATTATCTGCGAACACACCCTGTTTGCCATGAACAAAGAAAATACGTAGCTTAAACCATTTGATGACATATTACTGATAGGCTGTACATAGAACTTATATTGCGGGTCGGGAGGAGGAAGAGTATGCACCCATGAATGATAACTCTTTCAGATTGTACTCATCTCAAAGGCAAGAGCTGCTTTTCTTAAATATAGAAGTGCAAGATCTCTTGTCAACGTCTTGCATGCACGTCCTGGAGTAAGCGCCCATGAACGAAAACTGTTTCAGATTGTCCTCACCTCTAAGGCAAGAGCGGCTGATATCCTATCAATGTATGTCCAAGTCTCTGTCAACAAAGGCAAGAGCTGCTGATATCCTATCAATGTATGTCCAAGTCTCTGTCAACAAAGGCAAGAGCTGCTGATACCCTATCAATGTATGTCCAAGTGTCTGTCAACAAAGGCAAGAGCTGCTGATACCCTATCAATGTATGTCCAAGTCTCTGTCAACAAAGGCAAGAGCTGCTGATACCCTATCAATGTATGTCTAAGTCTCTGTCAACAAAGGCAAGAGCTGCTGATACCCTATCAATGTATGTCCAAGTCTCTGTCAACAAAGGCAAGAGCTGCTGATATCCTATCAATGTATGTCCAAGTCTCTGTCAACAAAGGCAAGAGCTGCTGATATCCTATCAATGTATGTCCAAGTCTCTGTCAACAAAGGCAAGAGCTGCTGATACCCTATCAATGTATGTCCAAGTCTCTGTCAACAAAGGCAAGAGCTGCTGATACCCTATCAATGTATGTCCAAGTCTCTGTCAACAAAGGCAAGAGCTGCTGATACCCTATCAATGTGT
>CM065719.1:85829467-85859467 GCA_033310375.1 Conus canariensis
TCAGGCAAGATACACAACACTCAGGACAAAGAAAATGAACGACCAATCACTTACCTTCACCCAATTTTGCGCAAGATGGGCGTTGAATGAGACCTTACTAGTCAGAATCTCAATGTTGGATCACCTCTTTGCAACATATGTAATTTAGATCTAAGGCAGAAATAATAGCGGAAAGAAAACACTTTATAATCGTATAAAGTCAGGTACATAAACACTCGCTTGCGCGTATTCAAGCATCTGTACGCGCACCCACACATACACACACTGTACATATATACGCATATACACACACAAGCACGCGCACAGCAACACACACCTTCCCAAACAGACTTTTTCAATAAAGCCCTTTGTATGTATAACGTTATTAATGAACAGCTCCCCAAAAGATTACAGAAACATTTAGAGTCAATTGCCATAGACATAATCATTTATTGTCCATTCCTAGACCACGCAACAATTTATATAAATCCAGTTTTGTATATTCAGGTGGAAATCTGTGGAATAAACTCACAAAACCCTTAAAAAATACGAAAAATAAAAACACATTTAAGAAAAAATTGAAAGATTATCTCATGAATCGTTAACCACATATCATACTGAAAACAAATGTCCATCCTGTGCAGAAAAGAAATACACTGGTAAAGATATACACTTCGTGAATGTAACCATAGGGACGGCAATGAGCATTGATACCTTTTACGTGAATGGAAGTGAGTGGGTAAAGGGGAGGAGAGGGGAGGGGGTAAGGCGGTATGTTTACTTTTCTTTTGATGAAAGGCATTGTACACGATTTGATTTTTTTTTTCTTTCTTTTTTCATAGATGGCTTGATGTAAAAAAGCAGATATGCTGCTTATTCAATGTTTCCATCCCTAAATAAAATTTTGACTTGACTTGACGCGCGCGCGCGCTCGCTCTTGCACACGCGCATACACACATACTGGCACGCACATATGCACGTGCACACACATGCGAGAGCGGCGCGCTCGTGCGAGTATGCACAATAACAGGAATAAGTAAAAAGCATCATAGGTTTAAATAAAACACAATGCTTATGATCTGAGATTTAGGATCCACTAACAATGGAATAATTGATATTTACCCATATAGATAACCTGCCTAGTGTAAATACATGTATTCACACACCTAAGTGGGCCACATATCTAATCAGTATGACCGTACACACGCGCGCGCGCGCGCGCGCGCGCGCGCCGCCACACACACACACACACACACAACACACACACACTCGGCTCCAAACCGTACGACTTTGTAAGTGTAGACAGAAAACTGGAGACCTGAATGTTGACTGGTGAAAGAGGCGAAGGGTTGAACTGTAAGAGGATAAACGTGCAGATTACGCAGTTTTTGAGTCAGCCTTGGTCATGACCTCGGCATGCCTAAAGCTTTTTTTTTTTTTTTTTTTTTTGTAGTTGTTGTTGTTGTTGTTGTCCCATTTGAAACATCCTGTTCCGTTCGTGATGTTATTTACATCATTTCGTCCTGTCAACGCCACGAAATCGCGCCGCTCAGCAGACGTGACGTAGAAGGGGGGTAAGGAGGGCGGGGGGGGGGGGGGGGGGGGGGGGGGGGGGGGGGGGGGGGCAGAGGAACACGCCCCTACCAGGTCCGATACCCACAAAATCTCCCGATTGGCGGGGCGGGGAGGAGGAGAGCACTTTCTGCCCCTACTCCCTTCCTCCCCAGTTTTTGAAGGGGAGGGAGGGGGGGGGTGGGGGGGGGGGGTGGGGGGGGGAGAAGACGAAGGAGCAAGAAAAGGAGGAGAGGATTTCTTTCCAAACTACTGAAAGCGGCGACATTCGCTTGGTCCCCCCCCCCCCCCCCCCCCCCCCCCCCCCACCACACACACACACACACACACACCGCTCGTAGGAGAATCTGGAAGATACAGACTGCAAGTAAGGTTTTTGCCCCATCCCCGGAGTGGTATTCCTCAAGGTTGCCTACTGAGACCGGATTCTTTTCACTATACTTATGGTTTGCCAGACTGCATATTGAGTAATGTAAATTTTTCCGGTTTAGATGGCTCAAAAACATGTACAACACATCAAACGAGCTTGATGAAATCTGACACGTTGACATAGATGTATTGACAGATTACACTGACATAGATGTATTGACAGATTACATTGACATAGATGTATTGACAGATTACATTAACATAGATGTATTGGCAGATTACATTGACATAGATGTATTGACAGATTACATTGACAAAGATGTATTGACAGATTACATTGACATAGATGTATTGACAGATTACATTGACAAAGATGAATTGACAGATTACATTGACATAGATGTATTGACAGATTACATTAACATAGATGTATTGACAGATTACATTGACATAGATGTATTGACAGATTACATTGACAAAGATGTATTGACAGAATGGTCGGATACATGGAATGTTCTTTTTTCGGTGCTACTCAGTGTAGAGTACAGCATAATGGTAAGAAACTACCCAAACACCAATACAACAAGAGGAGCGCAGATGATGAAAAGTTGACTGTAGTTCCTGAACGCGAGAAATTAAAGGATTTGGATGTAGTTTTCGATAGCAACCTGTCTTTGATAAACATATATGCAAAGCGCAGTAGATTAGAAACGATTGGAATTATTGGAATAGACGTGCTTTTCCCCGTGCGACAATAGAAATTCAGTCTGTTACACAAAGCTTTTGTTAGTTGCCACAAACAGTATGAAAATACAGTATGGTATCCCCTTCTTCCCGCCCCCGCCCCTTATTCCCCTGCTTAAAGACAATCTGGTGCGTTGGTAAGATTCAAGACAGAGCAACAAAATTAGTTACTGATATAAGAAATCATACTTATGAAGGGAGAATGGAATTCTTGGGATTACCTTCTCGCAAGGGAGGTAAGAGGCGATCTCATACAATCTGCAAAAGTTTTAACCAGAGAGATCACTCACACAATCTAGTCTCATGTCTTCCTTAGTAATACTAATGCGGTGACCACATGTATGCATGACTCAGTTGTAATCTTCTTCTTCTTCTTCTGCGTACGCAGGCTGATACTCCTGCGGACACTCCCTGTATGGACAGGCAAGTATTAATCCCATCTACCCAACAAAGGGAGTGGAGTTTTGTGTGTACGACCGTTTTTTTTATCCCGCCATTAAGGCAGCCATACTCCATCTTCGGGGAAGGTGCATGCTATCTGCAACGTGTCATCCATGCCAACGGCCAAACTGGCCTTCTCTTCCGAAAGTTGGTGATGGGATTTTACGTGTGTGCAAGATGTTATGCATGCGTTCACACACGGAACCTCGGTTTATAGTCTCATTCGAAGGACTGTATGGGAAATGGAGTCAGAACTAATGTTAACTCCGAGGGAAAAATCCCCCTGTACCGAAACGGCCCGGCGGAGATTCGAACCCGCAACCCTTGGATCACGAGTCCGGCGCTCTACCAACTGAGCTATTCCGGCCCCCACTCAGTTGTAGGGACACCCGAGAAAATGCGCAAGGTTAGGCCATATGTTTGGAAGTAGATTGTCAGCCCGGGAAGAAAATGCGCAAGGTTAGGCCATATGTTAGGAAGTAGATTGTCAGCCCGGAAAGAAAATGCGCGAGGTTAGGCCATATGTTAGGAAGTAGATCGTCAGGCCGGGAAGAAAATGCGCGAGGTTAGGCGCCGGGAAGAAAATGCGCGAGGTTAGGCCATATGTTAGGAAGTAGATCGTCAGGCCGGGAAGAAAATGCGCGAGGTTAGGCCATATGTTAGGAAGTAGATCGTCAGGCCGGGAAGAAAATGCGCGAGGTTAGGCCATATGTTAGGAAGTAGATCGTCAGGCCGGGAAGAAAATGCGTGAGGTTAGGCCATATGTTAGGAAGTAGATCGTCAGGCCGGGAAGAAAATGCGCAAGGTTAGGCCATATGTTAGGAAGTTGATCGTCAGGCCGGGAAGAAAATGCGCGAGGTTAGGCCATATGTTAGGAAGTTGATTGTCAGGCCGGGAAGAAAATGTGCAAGGTTAGGCCATATGTTAACAAGTTGATTGTCAGGCCGGGAAGAAAATGCGCCAGGTTAGGCCATATGTTAGGAAGTAGACTGTCAGGCCGGGAAGAAAATGCGCAAGGTTAGGCCATATGTTAGGAAGTAGATCGTCAGGCCGGGAAGAAAATGCGCAAGGTTAGGCCATATGTTAGGAAGTAAATTGTCAGGCCGGGAAGAAAATGCGCAAGGTTAGGCCATATGTTAGGAAGTAAATCGTCAGGCCGGGAAGAAAATGCGCGAGGTTAGGCCATATGTTAGGAAGTAGACTGTCAGGCCGGGAAGAAAATGCGCAAGGTCAGGCCATATGTTAGGAAGTAAATCGTCAGGCCGGGAAGAAAATGCGCAAGGTTAGGCCATATGTTAGGAAGTAAATCGTCAGGCCGGGAAGAAAATGCGCAAGGTTAGGCCATATGTTAGGAAGTAGACTGTCAGGCCGGGAAGAAAATGTGCAAGGTTAGGCCATATGTTAGGAAGTAGACTGTCAGGCCGGGAAGAAAATGCGCAAGGTTAGGCCATATGTTAGGAAGTAGACTGTCAGGCCGGGAAGAAAATGCGCAAGGTTAGGCCATATGTTAGGAAGCAGATCGTCAGGCCGGGAAGACCACTTTCATTTTACGAGTTGGCCTGTGTGTATTTTCCAAAAGCCATCAACAGAACAGTACTTCACGATCACGCTCCACAGGGTTCGCCAGCATTAATCTTTCCACGAGAACGTCGCCTTGATGAATAGCATAGCAGACCATCTGCCTGTGCTTCCAAGACTTCTTATTACCCACCAAAATAATTCATTACATCCAACAGGTGAAAAACGCCTTGTAATCTTCCTACCCACAATAACATCCACAATAAGTGATGCACAAAACACACGTACGGGAGAAAAATGAACACCAAGACAGGAAGAGTAGGAAACATAGGGGAAAAAAATGAACACCAAGACATAAAGAGTAGGAAACATAGGGGAGAAGAATGAACACCAAGACAGGAAGAGTAGGAAACACAGGGGAGAAGAATGAACACCAAGACAGGAAGACTAGGAAATATAGGGGAGAAAAATGAACACCAAGACAGGAAGAGTGGGAAACATAGGGGAGAAAATGAACACCAAGACAGGAAGACTAGGAAACACAGGGGAGAAAAATGAACACCAAGACAGGAAGAGTAGGAAACATAGGGGAGAAAAATGAACACCAAGACAGGAAGAGTGGGAAACATAGAGGAGAAGAATGAACACCAAGACAGGAAGAGTGGGAAACATAGAGGAGAAGAATGAACACCAAGACAGGAAGAGTGGGAAACATAGAGGAGAAGAAGATGAGAAGCGTGAAACCGAAAGGAAAAGGAAGTGTGTGAGAGAGTAACAACAAAGGAGTGATCTCTATGAAAGAGTTCAAAGGCAGCATTCCAGACTGACTTCAGCAGCCACACGCCAAACTAACCTGACTTATCAGTCACCTTGTTCATCTGGCTTACGCAGCAAGACAGCACTTCCAGCCAGAGATGATGATGATGATGATGATAGAAGCAGCAGCAGCAGCAGCAGCAGCAGTAGTAGCAGTAGTAGTAGTAGTAGTAGTAGTAGTAGTAGTAGCAACAGCAGTAGTAGTAGTGATAATAATAATAATAGTGTGTGTGTGTGTGAGTGTGTGTGTGTGTGTGTGTGTGTGTGTGTGTGTGTGTGTGTGTGTGTGTGTGTGTGTGTGTGTGATTGCTTCTTGAAATCATGAGGTAATCTAAGTTTATTTTCTCAGTTCTGAAAACTTCAATTCGCTGAAGTTCGGTCGTGACAACATTGCTAGTGTCCCGCTCACGCCCTAGTCTTCCCGGGACAAAACTGCCCGCATCGAAATCGGATTTCACGTTTCGCGCGCAGAAGAGTTCTGACGCCGGCGGAACTGGCAACTCGCCTGTTGGGGACACGATGGTTGGGCCTTTTGGTGTGCCATAGAAAACCACAACTCGCCTCTTGGGGACACAATTGGGCCTTTTGGTGTGCCGTAGAAAATCACAACTCGCCTCTTGGGGACACAATTGGGCCTTTTGGTGTGCCGTAGAAAATCACAACTCGCCTGTTGGGGACACAATTGGGCCTTTTGGTGTGCCATAGAAAACCATAACTCGCCTCCTGGGGACACAACTGGGCCTTGTAGTGTGCCATAGAAAACCACAACTCGCCTCTTCGGGACACAACTGGGCCTTTTGGTGTGCCATAGAAAACTCGCCTCTTGGGGACACAATTGGGCCTTTTGATGTACCATAGAAAACTCGCCTCTTGGGGACACAATTGGGCCTGTTGGTGTGCCATAGAACACTGACCGAGGTTTTGCCGGGAGGGCTGTAGGTGAAGGATGAACCTAGCTATCCCCACCATGTAGGTTACCCTCTCCTGTCAGGGAGCCAAACAGGCACTACTCCATTTCTCTGCTGCACTCTGTGGCTGCTGGACCAACAGAGGTAACAGGCGATAATCTTACACAGACTGGGTCAGGTCCCTCAGCACTGGGAAGAATGGACGGGAGAAGGGGGGTTTGGGGGGATGGGTGGAAGGGAAATGAATAGAGAAGGGAGAGGGTGGGGGTGAGAAAGGGGAGGGAAGGGAGGAAAAGCAGAAGGGTTAGGGATGGAGGAGAAGTGATGAGGGCCAGGGAAAGAAGAGCGCGGGAGTGGGGTTGGAAGATATTCAGAGAGGAAAAGTAACTACATTAAAAAATACACTGACTATAGTATAGCATAAAATGATGCTGACAAAATGTTCAGAAGTGCTGCTGTACTAACGAATGAAAATTTCACATTAACTTCAGTCAGAGAGTGAATGACTTTTGCAACAAAGTAATAGAAACCATTAAGCGTACAGTTAGTAAAGTTGTTAACATTCTCTAGGCTGCGGTCACATTTTACAAGACATTCACGTTGAAGATGAGGGATGGTACACCCAACAACATATCCCGAGGGTATCAGACCACACCCTTCCATCAAATCGTGATTGATGTAGCCTATGATTTCGACGGGGGAAAGAATGTGTAGGCAGTGAAACTGTCTCCCTTCTTTACTGAACCTGAACCAGGCACCCCTCTGCAGTGAACCTAAACCTGACTACACTAATGAAATCGAGAGCGAAACGACACTCTTCTACAAATACAGGCCAGGAGAGAGAGAGAGAGAGAGAGAGAGAGAGAGAGAGAGAGAGAGAGAGAGAGAGAGAGAGAGAGAGAGAGAGATTATTCCCATAAGCAACAGATAACAGATATCCCCCCCCCCCCCCTCCCCAATCTGCACATTATCTAAGTCAGTCGATTATAAAACTTAATAGTAGTACACACACACACACACACACACACACACACACACACACACACACACACACACACACACACACGCACACACTTGATCCCGCACACGCGCACAGTACTTAGCATTCTTCAGTTGAGTTAGGATGTCAGAAAAATTAGTCTCCAAACAGCATAATGAAAAATTTAGTCAACATGATTGACAACGCTGATTCATAAGGTAGTTAGTTATATACAACTTTTGCATGCATATTCAAGTCAACATTCTGGTTTATGAGAGAACATATCATTGCAAGCAACATCATGCGCCATCTGAACCAGCATGAAATTCTTGTCGACTTCCAGCATGGGTTTAGAGCCAGAAGTAGTTGCGAAAACCAACTGATGACACTATTTCACGACGTCGCCAAAAACCAGGACAGTAAACAACAGACAGATATAGTAATCCTGGATTTCTCCAAGGCCTTTGATAAGGTCCCTCATAAACGCCTCCTCCGTAAGTTGGACCATTATGGTGTACGAGGATCGACGTTGGACTGGATCAAAGCCTTTCTTTCCAACCGCTCCCAGACCGTCGTAGTTGACGGCGAAAAATCTGAACCAGCACCTGTCATCAGCGGAGTCCCACAGGGGACAGTTCTAGGACCCATCCTATTTCTTATTTTCATCAACGATCTGCCTCAGAGCATCAAGGCCAACATCGGACTGTTCGCTGATGACTGCATAGTCTATTCCACCATAAAGACTATCCAAGACTGCAAGATGCTCCAACGAGATCTTAACACACTGACAGACTGGGAGCAGCGTTGGGGGATGGAATTTCACCCCGAAAAATGTAATGTCCTTACCTGTTCCACATCAAGAAACCCCATCAACTTCAACTACAAATTAAAAGGACACACTCTCGATCACGCCGACAGCTCGAAATATCTTGGCGTCGATATAAGAAGTGACCTCAACTGGATAGATCATGTAACAAGAGTCACCAACAAGGCCAACAGCATGGTAGGCTTCCTGAAAAGAAACCTGAAGACATCCAACAAAACCACCAAAACCAATACTTACCTAAACATTGTGCGCCCACACCTGGAGTATTGCTCATCAGTTTGGAGTCCATACAAAGTAGGCCAAAAGAAAAAGATTGAAATGGTGCAAAGAAGAGCAGCACGTTATGTATACAATGACTATAGTTGGACCAGCAGCATAACATCCATGCTGCAAGAACTAGGATGGGAACCCCTTGAATCACGGCGAAACAGGCAGAGTTAATCTTCATGTACAAGATCGTTCACGACACTGTGGACATACCTCTAGACAAATTCCTCAAGAAAGGATCCACCAAAACAAGATCACATCACCGACACAAATCTGCTCACCTCGGTACCTCCTCTGACTCATACAAGTTCAGTTTCTTCCGCCTGGAACTCCCTGCCTGCAACAGCAGCAGAAGCTCCCTCCTTAGTATCATTCAAGAGGGAGCTCAGCAAAATCCCAGTTTAGACCCCCCCCCCCCCCCCCCCCCCAACTAGCCTCGTGGTAAATGAAGGATAGGGTTGGGTCGGTCCAGGTTTTGACCTGGGGGTCGCTACGATTACCGTATACGCCTCTCCAGATACCAAGTTAGGCTAGTTGGGTCCCCCCCACCCTCTTTTTTTTTTTCCCTGCCTCAACACGCTGCCCTGGAGCTGAACTCAGGGGTATGCGGTTGGGGTGCTGAGGTTATTTCAGATCCTGTGCTATCTTTTTGTTGTCCCTAATAGCCCTATTTTTATGTTCACCTTACGCCTCTGCACACACTGGACAATAATAGTCAAAAATGACGGCTGACCTCCCAAATGGAAGATTGAAGATTGATTGACTGATCTTTAATACGCAAGGATGAAGATTTTAGGACAAAGCTACGAGGATAAGATAAGCACCGACGCGCTTTTTTACATCCAGTCCTCGCCCCGAGTAGGGACTACAACATGCTGTGAAATGAAATAATGTAAGGGACAAGACAAGACAAGACAAGACAAGACAAAATTATTTATTTACTGGGATAATAGATACGCACTGATGTGCTTTTTTTACATCCAGTCCTGAGTAGGGTCAGCAATGCATAATAAGATAAAGCAACAAAAGAACCATGCTAAAAGTGACTAGAACTACAATACGATACGAACAAGAAAAGTAAAATGAGAGAGAGAGAGAGAGAGAGAGAGAGAGAAGTCAGCACAGGATGACCTCCAGGAATGAGGGTGAAAGTGAGCCCTTATCACCGTCTTCTTGGTCAGTCGCCTGGACAGTAAACAAGTGGGGTATTTTTTGCTCCCATAAGAAAACCTAACACAGAGTAACTTTTATTCAAGACTGGCACAGCCTTTTAAACTTGAATAAAGTCAGACAAATACATAGACGAACAATCTAATAGTGGGGGAAAAAACAAGCGCAGGCCAACAACTGAACTGTCTTCATAGTAATGACTTGGCAAAGATTTGGACTTAAGGAGGGGGGGGGGGGGGGGGGGGTTTGAAGATGGAGAAACTGGGAACATGAAATTAAGAAAATATGTTACAGTGTTTATCGTTTACTGTTCCCTGCCTCATTTCATTTCCGATTCCAGTCGCCTAGAGTACATGCGTACCCATCAGAGAAGAGAACATCGGCAATGGTTATAAACAGTCGCTTCGTTCGTCTCCAAGTTCTCCAAGTTGCTGGCTGCATGCGCAAACAGGCCTGACGCTGTTGTCTCGCACTGTGCCATCGAGCAAGTTTCGACAACGGGTGTTGAAGGTGAGTTGTCTTCTTTTTCTTCTTCTTCCATGGTAGCGACCACACTCAATTTGTTGATTATTCTGTCACTTATGCAAGGGGTCCGAACTCGCACAAAAACAACAACAAAAAACTGGGCGTGGCTTTGGAGACGGGAGGCCCTTGACACAAAGGTGTCGATGGTCTTGGCCTCTACGACGTATGTCTTCATGTTTATTTTCACAACTTGATCAGTGAAAAATGATTCGCGCTCTCATGAAGAGAAGCTGTTGTCTATAACTAGAGCGGCAGTCAGTGATTCCGACACAAAAGGGCCTCTTAACTAAGACTTTGAAAAAAAAAAAAGAAAGAAAGGACTCCACACAACAGGTGGAGCAAAGAGCAGGAAAATATGCCGAGTCAACCGTTCAGTCATCATCATCATCATCATCATCAAGTTGACGTCCACAGTCATCATGTTGACTATTCTGACGTTTTTGAATGTGGGTTGACGCAGCATTAAAAAAAAAAAAAAAAAAAAAAAGCAGAGGTTTAATACAGTTTTCTTACTCATGACACGAACATGTGAAGAGTCTTTGCCTTGACTACTGTATCGGGCAGGGCGTTCCACTCCTTTATGGTGCGTGGGTAAAAGGACCCCTGTCGATACAAGGTTCGGCACTGTAGTTGCTTATATTGCTGTTCATGTCCTCTACGTTGACGGGTTGGAGCAGGGATCATCTGGGATCTGTCCATGCAGACCAAACCATGCTTGATCTTGAACAGCATGGTCAGTCTGGTGGTCTTTCTTCGCTGCCTTAGGGGGTGCCAGTCCAGCTCCTTGATGAGGCTGCTGACGTTGGAGGAGTTGTGATAGCGTCCTGTAACAAAGCATGCAGCTTTCCTTTGGACAGATTCCAGCCTGTTCTCGTTTGTCGTCATGTAGGGGTCCCACACAGTACAGGCATATTCCAGCGTGGGTCGTACCATGGCTTTGTAGGCTGTGGCCTTTAGCTGGGTGGCGCTGATCTTGAGGTTACGCCTGAGGAAGCCAAGGGTCTTGTTGGCCTTTGCACAGATACTATTTGTATGCTTGTCCCAGCTAAGGTTGTCTGTGATGGTGACTCCAAGGAACTTTGCAGAAGTAACCACATCAAGAGTATGTTCATGTAGATGGTATTCGCTGGACAGTGGTAATCTCTTTCTTGTCACCGGCAGAGTTGTACACTTCCCAGGATGGAACTCCATGTCCCAGCTCTTCTCCCACTGTTGAAGTGTCTGGAGGTCTTGTTGTAGCTGGGACTGGTCCTGGTTTGACATGACGAGTCTATAGACTGCAGTGTCATCTGCAAACAGGCGAGTCTGTGAGGTGAGCTGATCTGGCAAGTCATTAATATAAGCCAGAAAAAGGCACGGTCCAAGCACCGAGCCTTGTGGCACCCCAGATCTGACATCTGCCAACTCTGAAGCTGCTCCATCTACGACTACGGCTTGTCTCCTATCACTGAGGAAGCTCTCAATCCACCGATTGATGTTGCCACAGACTCCATAATGGTGTAGCTTGTGGAGCAAGAGACTGTGGTTAACTTTATCGAACGCCTTTGCAAAACCCATTATGACAATGTCGGTCTGCGCTCCGCCTTCCATATTCTGAGACAGTTCTTCTGCAAACTCAAGGAGCTGCGTCTCACAAGACCTCTGCCTCCGAAAGCCGTGTTGTTGTGGGCAGAGGATGGCGTTCTGTTCTAGATGGTTCATAACTGCATTGACGATAACATGTTCAAGGATCTTGCACGGTATACTCGTCAGTGACACTGGGCGATAGTTTGATGGGTTATAGTGTTCGCCTTTCTTGAAGACCAGAGTGACATTGGCTTTCCTCCAGTCTGCTGGCACAACGCCTGACGTGAGAGATGACTGGTAGATTATGGTCAAAACTGGAGCGACTTCTGTGGCAATTTCTTTCAGCACTTGAGGTGATATCTGGTCAGGACTACAGGCTTTGTATATATTAAGCTTCAGTAGTAACTTCCTTATACCTTCCTCAGAAATGCTGATGTTGGTAAGCAGGTCACATTCTATTACCTTCATGGGGCATTTTTCCATATTAATTTGCCGATTTTCATCTCTTTGACCAGCGTAAAGAGAACTGCAAGAAACAACAAAATGGCTACAGAGGTTCCATCAAAATTCATTTCTTTCGATCAGTGGAGCTGTTGATCTTGGAGTCAAGCGGATGGGGGAGAGAGGCCTGATAGAGCTGTCACGTGCGTGTCAAACAATGCCGTAAATACGAGCTGCTGGACTAGGAAAGATTCAGTCGAAAGGGGCTGCTAAACTAGGACTTTCTCCCTTCTGTCTAAAGTGCCCCCCCCCCCCCCCCCCCCCCCCCCCCCCCCCCCCCCCCCCCCCCCCCACAGACAGGTAAGGCTGCATGCTTTGTCCCCCTTCACAATCTGATCCCCTCCATCGACCGACAACCCATGTTCTCTATTAGACAGGCAGTTGAAATTTTTGCAGCAAAATGTCCCAGTCAGCAGGATTGGAGGCTGCCATACTGGATTGAGATTGGAGCCAGCCAAAGGAACACCTTGTAACATCCTTCCCTTTGATTTATAAACTTTCAGTCAAGAGACAGGTGAATTACACCTTTTTTTGTTTGCTTGTAAGTTTGTGTCAGATATTTGAACTTGAAATTTCTTTGTACTCCTACTTTTCAGACGTGTCACCTATTCGCAATTGAATGAACTTTTGTTTACTATTGTTAGTAGCAATATACCAGAGTAAATCAAAGTTAATCAAATTCATCATGAGTTCGATAGATAAGGAATAAACCACAAAACCCCAGGTCACAATCAGCCGATCAAAGTTTATTCCGCAAAGATGTGAAATTCTGCTTCTCATTCACGGCCATGTCTATTGTGTTCTATTCCGTTATTACAGGATACCCGGAGAGTGGTCAATCAGTGCTCTAATACAAAGAAGGAGGTTGTGGTTGATAACGATGGATGTTTCGAGCTGGCTGTCTGTGACCTCTTTACTGGCTATTGGAGCTGTCTCCCTGTTGGCATACTGGATATGGTGAGTTTGACTATATATTGGTGAGTTTGGGAGTCTAGACAAAATAAGTTTGGGCATTGCGGAAATAGTGAGCTTGAGTTTTGGTGAGTTTGGGCATAAGGTTCTGAGTTTGATGTTATGAATATGGTGAGTTATGGCATACTGGATATAGAAAGTTTTAATACACTGGATATGGTTAGTTCTAACATCCTGAATATGATTAATTTTATGGATATAGTGAGTTTTGGCATCGAGGATATAGTGATTTGGGGCACACTGTATATCTTAAGTTTTAGCATACCGAGTATGGTTAGTTTTGATGGCCTTAATATTATGAATTTTAGCATACTGGATATAATGAGTTTTGGAACTGTGGATATAGTGAAGTTTGCCTTGTGGATATGGTGAGGATTGTTCATGGATATGGTGAGGTTTGCCATTGTGGATATGGTGAGGATTGTTCATGGATATGGTGAGGTTTGGTTGACTGGACATGATAAATTCAGGTCTAGTGGGTATGGTGAATTTTGGCTCTGGATCAGGTTGTGCATAGCCCAGCTGATGATGGAAGCCACATCAGGGTTAAACAGGGTAAGATTGGGTAGACTGGATGAAGTGACCTTTAGCTTGTTTGAAAGGCTAACCTGAACATACCAGCTGATGCAAGTTTTGAGGTACTGGATAGGGGAAATTTGGGCGTAATGGATTGGGGAAGTTTTAGTATAGTGAGGTACTGGATAGGGGAAATTTGGGCGTAATGGATTGGGGAAGTTTTAGTATAGTGAGCATGGTGATTTTTGATGCAATGGAGTGATTGGCTGCTGATGCTTAGGGATAAGGTCAACTGGAGTATAATGAATTGAATCATTTTTGGTATTCTCATTTAGCTGAGATACGGCATGAGATTTTAGGTGTGTATGTTTGTGCATGTTGTATGTAATCTGATATGTATCTCTGTAGATACATGTTTATATAAATGTGTAAGAGGTGTGTGTGTGTGTGTGTGTGTGTGTGTGTGTGTGTGTGTGTGTGTGTGTGCTTGTCGTAGTCGTACTTTAAATTTACATCTTTTCACAAAATTATTTGATATTAGACGAGTGTGTGTGCATGTATGTGTGCTTGGGTGTGTGTGTGTGTGTGTGTGTGTGTGTGTGTGTGTGTGTGTGTGTGTGTGTGTGTGTGTATGTATGCATGCGTGCGTGCACACATGTGCGCATGTGTGTGTGTGTGTGTGTGTGTGTGTGCTATGACAAAGCAAATAATTGTGGTGTGTCCAGGAAATCACTGGAGCTGTTCAAGACCTTTGAAAAGATGGGTCTCCCCGGACCTCCCCCCAACATTCTGGTGGGGAATAGTCGGCAAATGATGAAACAGGTGATTCAGTTGTTCAACATTTTTCTTGTGCC
Source organism: Conus canariensis (assembly GCA_033310375.1). Lineage (NCBI taxonomy): Eukaryota > Metazoa > Mollusca > Gastropoda > Neogastropoda > Conidae > Conus > Conus canariensis. Next base: position 85,843,991 of record CM065719.1, read on the forward strand.
ATTCTCACCTTATTACAAGCTTTCATTTTCTTTGTTTCTTTTTTTAAACTATTATTATTATTCCTCTTCTTCTACAGGTGCATTCTTATCTTCTAGTTGATCGTTGACCCATTCAGTGCTTCTGAGTTTATAGCCTGGGTAGCCTCTCCTGCCCACACAGTTTGGGTTAATCTGTTTGAACGGAAGGGATGCTTCACTTCAACTGTAATTTTAGAACTATTTTGCCAACAGGCAATGAATTTCCTATGCTTACTGGGATATAATTTTTAATCAGTCTGTTAAGATATTATTTCATGTAGTATGATGCACTTTTGGATTGTTGATGCTTTGACAAATTCAACCAATAATTTAGTCTTTGCAAAACTCAGCATAAAAAAAAACACTAACTGAACCAATTTCTCTGCCATATTTAGCCTACCTCTGGGAAAGGAACTTGTGCAAAAATTACCTCCCTTCCCAAGAAATTTAATGCATATTTATAGGGTGATAACCAGTTTGAGTCCCCATGCTACTTTAACTGAAAGCTGTTTTGGCATAGGCTAAGAATGACATTCAGTAGTGCTCAAACAGCATTTGGACGTTGTGTTGAATGAGTTAAATACTTTTTACCTTGTGAGAGGGATTTACTGTTTGTCATCTTGATAGACATACTCCTTTGTTCAGATTGGTTCAAAGTACTTCAAGTTGGTTCCCTAACCTGCACAAATCCGGACAGACATAATTTGGTCTTTTAGGCATGAATGTAGGTCTTCTGTGTGTGGAGTCGGTACAGATCGGGGCTAGAACTTCACAGATACTTTTTAGTTGTCCCAGGGACAAGTAGATCTCCAAAATTTGCTTGTCCCCTCCCAGTTCTTAATTGTCCTCCCTAAGTCCCGAAGTAAAAAACAGGTAATAAAGGTAACTGTGGGTAGTACAATGACAAATCAACAGCCAAATTTAGCGATAGCGTGCTCTGTATTGATGATGCTCCTCTGAGAGGAAGAAGTGAAAGGAATAGAAGATCTGTCACTTCCATGCTAATGAAGAACGATGCCTGTATGCCTTATAAAACACATCTTTCCTCAGTGAGACAGCACTCTGCTGTGGTTCATTTTTAGTAGAAAACTTAATAGGTGTGTGCTGCGGTTGTGTGTGTCAGAGTGTGTGTTGGAGGGATGGAGGTGGGGGAGTGAGGATGTGAGGGTTAGGAGATTTGGACTGTGGAGGAGGGAGATGGGAAGATGGAGCTGTGAAAGTGAAAAAGGCATGAAAGAAGTGCGATTGTCCTGCATTATAGCTGACTTGTTTGTTACTTTATTCATGGACTTGGTCAAAAATTGGTTGCCATGCGGACAAGTGATTAGTGCATTTCCACTTGTCTGCCAGAAAATTTAGTTGTCCCAGAAGGTGGGATTAGATTGGTGGGTATTTCAAGACTGCAGACTTGAAAGATCTGAACATATATTGATTGACAGAAACCGTCTCTAATCCTTACTCACTTTACCAGGTTTGGAATTGAACCCTGTACTCCTTAAATAGAAGGCATGGCAGTTGACATGTCCATCAGTCTTTGATTTAATTCCATGTCTGTGATTCCGCTGACTTCATTTTTACCTATATTTCCATATCATAGTTTTTGTGTGAGTGTTCCTGATTCTTTATCTTTTTTTTTTTTTAGATAAAAAAAAAATTCAAATAAGTTCATATAATACAACATAATGGAAAATGAAAGAGAAAAGAAAAAAACGAGAAGCAAAGCAAATGGTAGAGAACAAGAAAAACTGAAATATCAAATATAATGGCAATACCATTTTACATTTTGAAGACAAAAGGTTAGAGCATCTTTACGTGGTAGAGAGAGAGAGAGAGAGAGAGAGAGAGAGAGAGAGAGAGAGGGGAGAGAGAGTGAGAGCGCACATGAGGCAAGCCGAGTGTATCATGAAATTTGACATATTCTGTTTTTTTAAGGTCCCATACAATGTCCAATGGGGATGTTTTTTTAAGGTCCCGTACAATGTCCAATGGGGATGTTTTTTTAAGGTCCCGTACAATGTCCAATGGGGATGTTTTTTTGAGGTCCCGTACAATGTCCAATGGGGATGTTTTTTTAAGGTCCCGTACAATGTCCAATGGGGATGTTTTTTTAAGGTCCTGTACAATGTCCAATGGGGATGTTTTTTAAGGTCCCATACAATGTCCAATGGGGATGTTTCAGGCAATGTAACAGTTCTAGGGACTTATAATTATATCGATACTAATATGATGTACAATGTCATAATCATTCATAATTCATTCTAGGTCTGCTAACATCAGCATATATGGGTGCCACTTGGAAAGAATATCGTTATATACAAAAAAAATTTTGAGCAATATATTCTTTAGTTTTTTACCTGTATTTTAGCTTATTGACAAATACTTGTAGTCTGGATGGTTTTTGTTCTGTTCTACACTGATATAAATAGTGTTTTGCAAGTAATACAATAAAATACAATACATGATCTATACGTATATTTTTGTCAAATCCAACTATGGCTAATGGTTCAGTTATCTGCAAATTAAATGCACACATACAAATATACAAATATCCTAGGTACCCCCATTCAGATTGTATATAGCGTTCCATTTTCTCTTGGAAATGTGTATCCTGTAGAAAATAAATAGAATACTTTGTGCATTTTAAATAATGGAATGCATCTCTTCATTTTTGTTTATTGTTCAGCCCCTGACAATTGATTGAGACAACTGAGACTGTACTATCCATGTTGTTCAATGTGTAAAATTTGTAAATCTATGAAAAAGCCACCAACCAAATACTTCAGACGCAAATAACAAAATATTACGTAATATCTACAGAATCAGTTTGACCTCATAATGAAAAAAATACAGAGAAATAGAGTATGAATCTGAATCCAAAACCCGCAAAAAACATGTAAAATATTACAAATACATGTAAATAAAACAAGTTTGTCAAAGCAAAAGGGACACAGAAATGACATCCGTAAATCCAGTCAGGCGTCCCGCACAGATCAGCGAAATGGCATGTGAGCGCATGTTTGCCCGTGTATGTGTGTGTGTGTGTGTGTGTGTGTGTGTGTGTGTGTGTGAGTGTGTACGTGTATGCATGTGTGTGTGTGTGTGTGTGTGTGTGTGTGTGTGTGTGTATGCATGCGTGTGTGTGTATGGGTGTGACTTGCTTTCTACATGAGAGAGACAGAGAGAGAGAAGTGGGAGCCACTCCTGAAAATGAAGAACATCATCAGGTATTGGGGTCATGCACACTCCTCTCAATATGGGTTGTTTTTTTGGTTTTTTTTTTACTTCTTTTTTTTTTTTAATTTCTTTCCTCATTCTGTCTTCCATTCCACAGTTCCTTCTTTCTCTCTTCTCCATTCTTTCATCAACATGATCTTTCTCTTTGCTGTACATTTCCGGATGCAAATTACTACATATTTTTTGTTATTAATCATATTTGTACATGTTTGACAATATCGTAGTAAATAATCTGTGAAACATATTAGAACTGAGTTGTCTTCTTTTTTTTTTTTCGGTTTGAATGGAATCGAGTGAGAGTTCAATGTATGCCGAGGAAAGTTTTTTTTTTTTTTTTTTTTTTTTTTTTTTTTTTTTTGGTTGTTGTTGTTGGATATACAAACACATACACAAACAGACACAAATCCTAGACACAATCCTCTGAGTTCTTATAAACTACAAGCACATAATGGCAAACCAACGCACCCACTCACTCCATTTACACCCCCTCCCCTCCCCACCCACCCACACCCCCACTTTCTCTCTTCTTTTGATTTAATGATACACATACACATGCACATATTAAATCCAGGTATCTTATAATTCTAATTATCAATTTTCAAATAACACTTCATAATTACTCCAGTTAGTGTTAAATTTTGGCAGATTCAATTGCACAATTGCTATGTATTTTTCAAGAATATATCTTCTCCTTAGTATTTTTAGAAATACTGTTAATGAAGGCTTACATTTGTTTATTTTACAGCTAAAAATGTAGTGTTTGGCTATCAGAATTATAAGATCGAATGTTGTATCAGTTGTGGAATTGTCATCTGCTCCAAATATTATTGTGTTTTCAGTCAGAGACAGATTATTCGCTATTAAGCACTTTCCTTTTATTAATTCTTGCAATGATTTCCAGAATTCATTGACATGCACGCATCTCCAAAACATATGTTCAATGCTGTCTTTTTCCTCTTCACAGAAACTACAGTTATAACTTTCTACTATTCCCATTTCTTTCAGAACTACATTCGTTGCAATTATTCGATGCACTATTCTTATTTGCATCCATTTTAGCTTAATATCCTTAATTTGATGAACTTTTCTAAAGCATTTCTTCCAAGGTATCTGCCGATTTAGCTTCTCCGTCCATTTTGCACAACAGTTTGGTTCCCAGTTATCTTTTACTAAAAGTCTGTAATAAGTTTTGGAACCTTTATCTACAGAATATATTTTCTTTAGAGCTGTGTTGACTTCTGCTTCAATGTTATCTTTTATCTCATTCTCAAACCCTTGTTCTCTGATGTATTTTTTAATGGATAATATGCATCCACCATAAGATAGGAAATCTATTTTAATATTATACTTTGTTCTGAATTCCTCATGGGATAGTGAATCTCCATTGGCTTTGAAAAAATCAGATACTCTAAATACATTTCTGTTGTTCCAGCTTTTGTGTTTTAACAGTTTATTTCCTATTTTGATATGTTCATTGTAAAGAATTGGTTCTGCAAGTAGCTCTCTAGCATTTTCTGGTTTTATTTTGTAGTAGAACTGCTTATATGACATGAATACATGTTTCCAGAAAACATTGTCTTGAGTGGTGTTGCACAGATGATTTGGGGAGTATTTCTCAATATTCTCAATAATTGGGTATGAAAAAATCAACATGTCTCTCCATCTGTGTGTTGTTTGTCTCAGTCTTTTTATCCATGTTAATTTTAATGCAGTGATGAGAGCATTTATGTCAGGTAGATTCAACCCACCATCCTGTACATCTTTAATAACTGTTTTTCGACTAATTCTATCTTGTTTTCTATTCCATACAAACCAGTAACATAAGTCTTGTAATTCTTTAACAAATGTGTCAGGTGGATTTGGAAGCATCAACCATAGGTAAGTTAGTTTTGACAGAATTAATGATTTCAAGACAGCAATTCTTCCTAAGGGGGTAATAATTCTCTTAAGCCAAATTTTAAATAGTGCCTTCACTTCTATCATTCTATCTTTGTAGTTTCTTTTTTCCATGTGTGTTAAGTCCTGAGTAAACCAAATTCCTAATATTTTGAATTCTTTTGGATTCCAGATCATCTTTAAATGTTCCATATATCTTATTTCACTATGCTTTTGTCTTCCAAGCCAAATTACTTGTGTTTTCTCTTTGTTTAAGAATAAACCTGATGTTTTCCCAAACCTATCAAGAATCTCGATAGATTTTTCAAATGATTTCTTATTCCCTGTGTTCATCAGTTGAGTGTCATCAGCAAATTGTGATATCTTGTGTTGTTTCTCCCCGATTTGTATACCTTCAATACTATTTTCTTCTTTGATCATTATGGATAATATTTCTGCACATAATACGAAGATATATGGTGAGACTGGATCTCCTTGCCTACAACCCCTTTCTATTGAGAACCATGATAATATCTGGCCATTTACGATAACAGTAGACTTAATGTTTTTGTAGAATACTTCTATCCATTTACATATATCTTTACCTAGACCTACAGCCTCTAGCACTTTGTGCATAAAATCCCAATCTAACGAGTCGAATGCCTTTTCGAAGTCTAAATTAATTAGCATCCCTGGGATATTTCTTATGTTAAGATGGTGTATTATGTCATAAATTAACCTAATATTACTACCTATATACCTATTTGGGACAAATCCTGTCTGGTCTTCACTAATCAGTGATGGGAGAACTTTTTTAATTCTATTGGCAATACAAGTCGAGCCAATTTTGTATATAAGGTTTAAAAGTGAAATCGGTCTCCAGTTTTTTACATATTCTTTTGGTTTTCCTTCTTTGGGTATACAAATTATAATACCTTCTTTCTGGGTGTTTGATAGTTCACCTTCTCTAAAACTTTCATTTAAAGCTCGGGTTACAAACACACCAATTTGTTTCCAAAAACATTTGAAAAACTCAGCTCCAAACCCATCCGATCCAGGGCTTTTTCCGTTCTTCATATTTTTCAATGCAATCCCTGCTTCTTCTATTGTTATTTCACCTTGTAATGATTTAGTCTGTTCTTCTGTTAATTTCGGTATCTTATTCACTAAATCTTCAATATTGCATTTCACAGTTGATCTTTTTCGGTATAGATCTTCATAAAAGTGTTTTACTGTAACTTTTATGTCTTCTGGTTTGTCCAGTGTATTACCTTGTCCATCCAGTAGTTTTACAATCTGTTTGCTAATGAAGTTACGCTTTTCTAAACTGCAGAAATATTTACTAACCTTTTCCCCATCTGCAACCCATCTTGCTTTTGATCTTAGTAGTACACCATTCATAACCTTTTCTCTTAGTAATATTAATTCTCTATTACTCTCTTCAATTGTCTTCAAATCCTCCTCTGATTTAAGTGCTTTACTCTCAATATCTTTAATAGTTTGCATAAGGCTGTTTTCTTTACATTGTGATTCTCGTTTTTTAATTGTAGCATACTGGATGGATTTTACTCTTATCTTCATTAGTAAGAAGTCAAGAAAGACCCGATCACACACTGTTAGTTTAGGGTCTGGGCTTTTCGACTGGTTTTCATCTTGGCTATTGTCAGCATTAATATCACTCCCCTCATCTTTATCTGTGTATTCCTCTGTTATTTCTTTTATTAGATTATTGATTCCGTCTACATATTCTTTATCTTTTAATAGAGATGAATTAAATTTCCAAAGAGTTTTGTGTTTAATCTCCTTTCCGAATTGAAGCTTTAGTGTAATTAGTGAATGGTCAGATCTATAGCCTGGTAAAATGTCAGTATCTTCAAAATACCAGATTAAATATTCTGACAGAAGGAAGAAGTCTAGCCTACTTTGTTGCAAGGGAGTAGGTCTACGCCATGTGTATTTCCTACAATCAGGGTTGTTTTCTCTCCATATATCTGCTAAAGACAAATCTTGCATCATATCTTCAACTGCTTTTTTAGCTTTGGGGTTATTTACATGTTTATAATTGTAACAATCGATTTCCTGTTCTAGTGCTATATTAAAATCCCCCACCACAATAATGTTATTATTTTTGTACTTTTTAATCGTATTTGTGAGTTCCTCATAGAATGCTGGGTCGTCTTTGTTTGGTCCATATACACTTACTAGCAACAGTTCCTTTTCATGTGTTGTAAATAATATGATGATAAAGTTACCCTGCATGTCTGTTTCCACCTTGTTTATTTTGAATTCGAAATTATTATTAAATAGTATTGCTACTCCTCGAGCATTAGATCTGTATGAGGAGAAAAAGCAATCATACCCCATTCCGCTCTTATATACTTTTCTGTATCTGTTTCAAAATGAGTATCTTGTAGGCAATATATAGAGTATTGTTTTTTTCTTAAATAATGAAATACATCTCTTCTTTTCTGATAATTCCCTAGACCTTGACAGTTCAATGATGAAATTGTTAACCTGTTTGCCTTGTTACCTACTGAATCCATGGTGTTTTCCTTGTAGTCAAAAACATTACATAAAGGATCATCAAGTGCCACAGGAGGAATAAAAGCAACACACAGGAATCCAGTTCAATGTCACAATGGGCAGGCAAAAAGGAATATACTTTACAACAGCATGCATTTGAATAATCATTGTAATCATGGCTTGCATAATTACCCCGATGTGATTTAATACTGTCCATTTTGCTGTGGGAACATATAACACTAAACCATGTAGCTAGTACAACCAGTTTAACAGCTCTGTCCCTCAGCTGCAACTGTTCATTATTTGAACAGAGACATTGTTTTGCCCACGGCACAGGGTACCCCCCCAAAATATATTCTACTTGCCACGAGTAAAAATTCTTCATGTCTCCCACACACGAAGACCTAGCTTCTTGCATACAAGCAAAAATTACCATTGACAAAGCAGTAATAAAATAATAAAATGGATTTGTAAGCAACCTTCCAGCCATCAACCTACAAACTGGGATTGTGTCATATGAATAATTCATAAGGTCAACCAACCAATATTTAACCCCTTCTGATTCTTTCTTGCACACAGACAACACAAAAAAATGAAAGCATAAACCAGCCAGTACACAAACACACGCACATAGATATAAGTTTCCTTGTGCACATGACTCTTAACTAATCCACTTGAACATTGACTCGCCATTTTGATGTACACTGACGAGCTTACAGAAACAGACGAAAAGAAAAAATCAACACTTACCCCCTTGAAAAAAAACAACAACAACCACAACAACAACATAAACCCATCCACCTCCGTTGAGCAAAACTGGGTCATCCGCTGCTATCCCACACCCTTACAATGAATATAAGTTCCATGAGGCAGAAAACACGATGCCTATCACACATTGGAAACAAACATCCAAACATTCACACGATCCATTTTCATTTTGACTCGAACCCTTATGTCAGACACGTGATAGCTACGCAGCTACCAATGATACACACACAAAATTGAACAAAAATAATAAATAAACGATTCAAAGAAAACTCGACTGCGAAGAAAATAGATCGCCACTGATTGTTCATTTGATGTTTTTAGGGTCGTATATTAATAATAACCAGCTGCAACAAAGAGAAAGGAAATTCGTTCAAAAAGCACACGGCAAACACATCCAGTCACGTGAGACACGCCATGCTGTTTAAGGGGACGATTGCCGAGTAAATAATGTTATGACAATGTTGCAACTTACAGATACACACAAAACGCACAATATCGACCAAATTTTGAGACATTAAACGTTTAAAGTGCAGTACAATTCCACACAACTTAACTTATCGATTGTCTGCTGTCGTGAGGGGAATCACTTACTGTCCGTAGCAGACGACACGGCCCTCTGTGCTCCGGTACACGCGCGTCTGTGCTCGGCAAGGTCAGCCAGCGAGTCTATGGCAACAATTTTGTTGGTCACCGTCTTAATGACTACCTTGCCGTTCTTGGTCCACGCCTGTTTACAGACTGATGTATCGTCTCTGACGGTGCACAGCAAGGCGTAAGCGCGAGGGGTCAGATCTTCCACAATCACAGTTCTTGTGCCTTTCAGTTTTGATCGGGCATACAATACAGAGTCACGGATCTTTCTTGAAACAAATCGAACTATGATTCCCCGGGGAGCCCCCTCTTTCCCCCCCACTGGACGTGTTTTCCTACCCCCCCAGTCTGTGCACAACCTCAATGTCCCCTCTGTCCACCTTCACCTGCAGCTTGTCGCGGAACAGCGCCAACACCTTCCTTTCACACTGCTCCGCCGTCTCCTCCCTGCTCCCGCTTGTCTCCTCCGCCACACCGAAGACCCTCAGGTTGTTCCTCCTGACGTAGGCTGACACCTCCTCCGCCTTGCGGTCTGCCACCTCGGCTGCGAATTTTGCCTCCTTCACCTGGCTCCGTAGATCTTCTTCCCTCTTCTTCGCCTCACTTAGCTCCTGCTTCAAGCTGTCGTTTTCGTTTTTGAGGTCGAAGATTGCTGCTCTCAGCTGTTCTACTGTCTGAGACAGTTTCGCGATGACCGAGCCGTTAGCGCACAGTTTCAGCATAATGTCTTCATTTGTAACGCCGTGAGACGGGGACGGGCGAGAGTCGTTATCCGGACCGGTGGCGAAAACAGCGTCAGGAGAGTCGACGTGTTGAATGGTCGCAGCTTCTTCCATGATCGCTTCTTTGTCCGATCGTGGCTCGAACGTGAATCGCGAGAGATCTTTGGTTGCGCAGTGGGTTTTGGCTTTTTTCTTGGCACTTTTGGACTGCACAATTTCATTCGTTGCGTTGGACGAATCAAGAAGAGACGAATCGGAGGTACTCGATCCAGACTGTGATTTAGCTGTGCGTTTACGGCCCATCGGTTCAAGTTTGAAAATGAACTATAATACGTTGATTTTTATCTCATGGTCTTGATTTAAAGTGCCAACTTACTGTGTGAGGTCGCAGCAGTTGATTTCACAACTAATTACCGGTCATGGTGCGTTCAATTAACGCAAAATCTAATTTTTGTCAGAGCTACGAAAATTAGCGTCCGCTCGCACCGGTAAGCTGTGTTCACCCCCCCAATATGGGTTGTTGTCATGGCATGCAAAATACACAGGATATGTTAAATGTGTGTGTGTGTGTATTTTATGTGTGTGTGTGTGTGTGTGTGTGTGTGTGTGTGTCCCCATCCCAGATAGCAACAGGGGTAATGGGGGAGGGGGGGGGGGGAGGCAAAAGGGGAACATAGAAAAGCCAGAGAGGGAAAGGCGTGTGTTTGCTTTTTATGAACTTAACATTTCTTTTCGATCTGATCCATCCTGCCAATCGAAGGAAATCAGTAGCATATACAAAGATACACATTTATCTCTCTCGTGGCAAACATACATACAAACAAATTCATGAGATTCATGCATGACTTATTTTTCACCAGATCCTGAGGAATAATGGTAAGATGACCCTCAGACTCAATATCATACACCTTATTCTCAGGCAATGTTTGTATTTATATTCGGTCATGTATGTGCATGCATGCATGTGCATGCATGTACGTGTGCGTGCTCGCACTCGCGCGCACACCTGTGTGTATGTGTGTGTGTGTGTGTCAGTGTGTGTGTGTGTATGTGTGTGTGTGTGTGTGTGTGTGTGTGTGTGTGTGACATAAGTTATGACAGTGAGCATTCATACATGACATAAAAATCTGTCATTCTTACAAACATATACCTACCATCCTGCTTTCAAACTAACTGCCGTAGAAACATATCCAGGCACAAAAAGAAACGCATGTCCATGTTCAGCTTCATTACAGTATGCTAGGACAATATACTGGGCACACGTGAATACCATGGGAAAGAAGAACAAGAAGAACAGGTAGAAAGGACGGGTGGAAGGAAATACACAAGAACCTTTGATGGAAAAATAAAGCACATAAAGAATGCACCAACAATAAGCTGCATTGAGCCTTGTACAGCACAGAGTCCATCAAGCAGATGGCGATTTAGAGGTCATTTTCTTCCTAATGGTTTCATTTGGGTCCTCACTGATAAATAGGGGCACAACCAGTCCATTTTTTAACTTTGCCAGGATTTTTCTGTTTGTCGACCAGGCTGACAGTGTTCCTGAGTGTTCAGATGCTTTTTTCAAAAGTCTGTAGTTAAGCATGGTTAAGTCCTCATCAACCGAAATCCCAGTTTGTTTCATTTTTTTTCTGTTTTCAAGTACACTTCTTTTAACTTGTCTTGAATAAAAACACACTAAAATAGGCCAAGGCTTTGCACCTCGCTGTCCCCCTGCTGCCACTGGCCTCCTAGAGCGATGCGCCACCTCGATGTCCTCTGGCTTGACCATCATGCCCACTTGCCTGGAGAGAATGTCCACGCACTTGCGAACACAGCCGCCGGCCGTCTCCTCCTTGGGGTTGGCGGCCTCATTCATGCTGTACACATAGATGTTCCAGAGGCGGCCGTGTTGCTGCAGGTCGTTGTGGGCCACCCACAGTTGTCCTTCCTTGGCCCCCTGTGCCTCGAGTCGGTTCCTGAACTCCTGGTTTGCCCTCTTCAGTCTTCCCACCTCATCTTCAAGCTTACCTTTCTCTTTAGCCAGGTCGAATAAAGAGCTCTCCAGTCTATCAAGCCTATGAGAGAAGGTCTCTGCAAGCTTGTTCATCTCTTCCGTCACCTCCACTCTTAAACACTGCAGGTCATCTTTTGTACAAAGTTCATTTTGTTCCTGATACAACTCACTGTGGCTTGGATTTCCTCCATGTCCCCCAGCAAATCGCTCTCATTACACTCTATACTGTCACTCACAATCTTTTTCTTCTTATTTTCTGGTTTATTTTGCCGTGGTGATTGATGAACTTGTAAGAGGATCAGAGCAGGAAGAAGACGATTTCCGTTTGGATCCACGAAGTCTAGTGGAAAAGTATCTGGTGACGGAGTCGCTCATCACTGGTAGGCTTACACACGTGGATTACTGTGGCACAGTCAAGATGCTGTTTAAGCGTCCATTGGAAAAAAAAAAGTCAACCAAAGAACACAGAAGGCACAAATATCTCGCAGACCAAACCATAGACACTCCATGTATGGCAGTGTAATCCCAGTTCACATTATAGTCCAGCTTCCATTCACGAAGTCTCTCTCCTCTCTCTCCTGTCTATCCACTCCCCACTCCCTCCTAACCACCAATCTCCGCTTTCCACATTTTTGTTTCTTTTCAAAGAGACAGTTGATAAAAAAGTCTACTACAGCTGAACTGCACAAGGCTTTTAATACAATTTACATTGCTTCACAGCTTTTAATAGAATTTACATTGTTTCACGGCTTTTAATAGAATTTACATTGCTTCATGGCCAAACTATTCAGGAAGAGATTTTGCTGTATCGTCATGGAGCGGAGCATGACGAAAACACATCTTCATCTCACGGCGGCTGAACTCTGACTCCTTATCTGTTTATTTTGTTTGTTTTTACTTGTCTTGTAAATGCATGTTTTCAAGCAAATGATATTTGATGATTTTTTAAAAACATTTAAAAAAATTTCTTTCTGTCAACAGTTGATTTGCTTGATTGTGAATGTGCAATAATGGCAGACATCTTATAGTCTGGTATAAAATCTAGTAGATAGTGTTAATCATGCAATATATTTTGGATTTTTCAGGGAGCTTTTGACGTTTTCACTGAATGGCAAAAAAAATATGGAAAGGTGTATGGGTAAGCTTAACTCTGTGTGTGTGTGTGTGTGTGTGTGTGTGTGCATGTGTGTGCGTGTGCATGTGTGTGTGTGTGTGTGTGTGTGTGTGTGTGTGTGTGTGTGTGTTTCAGAGAGAGAGAGACAGAGACGGAGAGAGAGACTGTGTTTGTACACTCTGCATCTTCATTGATTGTGTCTTGTGCACATTCTAGTTATTGTTTTATTGTAATTTCCTTATGAAACAGCACTGCTCACCCGCTTACACTGCAGTTCATTTGGCATTGAATACGAGAATAGTGTACATCTCAAAGAAACTCAAATAAGAACAAAGGGCATAAACTGAGATACATGTTTCAAATGTATTGAAGGAAAAAACAACAACAAAAAACAGGATCACATTTTATGTTTTTCATTCATGTTTTGACAAATATGAAAGAAACTCTGTACTAAGGTGAACTGTAATGTGTAATAAACTGGGTATGTTTTTGAAAAGAAGTTTGACCCAGAATACACCGTAGTTCTTTAGCACAGATGATATCCTGGAGTTTCATTAATCACAGAGTTGGTGGCTTAACTTACACCAGTTCATTCCACTGAGAATTGTACAAATTTTAAAGTTTATATTTTCTACTATTCCTGAAAATGTAGAACACATCTCTATATGACTGGAATGATACAATTTGACAAAACATGAGATGATTTTTTGGCGCCAGAATTAAAATCTGAACTGAATAATATCTGTTTCGTTTGTTTACAATTCGTTATCAACTCAGCATGGTAATTTTGAGTGTTGTCATTTTGAATTTGATTGACTTTTTGACTTAATTTGACATATGTATGTATGTGAGTGAGTGTTTTGTGTGTGTGTGTGTGTGTGTGTGTGTGTGTGTGTGTGTGTGTGTGGTCTGTGTGCATGCATTTATTTTTAAAGTTTGGAAACATAATGCAGTGAAAAACAGTTTCATTAAAAAAAACACCTTTCCAGCAGTCTTTCATTGTGTACAGTGTGTACTTGCCACGGCAGCCAACAATCGTCATCAGTGACCTGGAACTGCTTCGAGACTTGATGGTCAAAAAGTTTGCTTTCTTCCCCAACAGAGCGGTCAGTAGTCTGTCTTCACATCTGTCTGTCTCCACTCCTGAATAGGTTTCTCTCTTGTTTCGTATTGAAGTCATCATACCAGTAATAGCAGCAGCAGCCGCAGTGACAGTGGGAGCTGCATAATGATGACCATGGCCCAGTCACTGCCAGTTGATGCTGCTGCTGTTGCTGCTGCTATTTGGGATGATACAAAAGATTGTATTGTTAAAGAACAATGATGACAGGTAATTATCAGAGCACTGCCTGTCACTACTGTCTGGCTGGTATGATACATACCCAGGGCTCTGGTAGAGTATTGTATTAATCAGTCAATGACCCACAGAATAAAATTCTAAAGAGTCGTCAATAGCATCTGAACCATATTATTTACATTTCAGCCAAATCGTCAATAACCCACAGAATAAAACTCTAAAGTCATCAATAGCATCTGAACCATATTATTTACATTTCAGCCAAATCAGTCAATGACCCACAGAATAAAATTCTAAAGAGTCGTCAGTAGCATCTGAACCATATTATGTACATTTCAGCCATGTATAATGTATCTAAGGTGATCGTTTCACCTGTGTAAGTCTGACTTGTAGATTAATGTTAATACATGTTTGTACACTCTTGGGACTTCAATAATATTCATACATGTTTTGTATACTCTTTGGGACTTCAGTAATATTCATTCATATTTGTATGCTCTTTGGGACTTCAATTATGTTCATACATGTTTGTACACTCCTTGGAACTTCAACTGATTCAGTGTTTAAGAATATTCTTAACACATTCCACTGATGTGTGTCATGAAACTGAATTAGCTGACGTGTAACTTTGAGACACAACAAAATTCTGCATCTGATCTTTAAAGGAAGAGAAAGTCTCTCATGTATGTATCAGGATTTGTGACTTTTTTTTCTAGCTGATTGATGAGGTCGAGAAGCCCGAAGATGATGCCATGGATTTCTCTCCTGGTCTGATACTATATGACAGGGCTGTACTCTATGACTGGGCTGTACTCTATGACAGGGCTGTACTCTGTGACTGGGCTGTACTCTATGACAGGGCTGTACTCTGTACTTATTTGACATGATACATCTCAGCATCAACCAGGCCTGAGAAGACAGACGTCTAAAGAGTGAGGACATCTGAACCTGGCTCACAGAGATATGAAAATGCAAGTGGATGAAACAGTTCAGTTCAGTTCAGTAGTTTTATTTAACGTCTTTTCATCGCAAGATGATCTTAGACTTAAGTGGATGAAACTTCACTGTAATTACAGTCGTGCCAGTCGAGCCCATAGCAATCACAGGTGCTAGTTTGGGTAAAAAAAATCCCAGGTATAAATGGCTCTGAGGGGACTCAAACCGATGACGTCTCAGCCAGCTATCCATGAATCTAACCATTGCACTATGGTAGCTATCCATGAATCTAACCATTGCACTATGGTAGCTAGTGACTCTGGATTTCTAAAATCTACTAAATCTACTAAAATCATAAAGTAGGTAAAAGAGAATGACAACAATCAAGACAAAAGAGTAC
>CM065719.1:85861967-85964467 GCA_033310375.1 Conus canariensis
TGACATGAAGTAGGCATATTTAGTAACATGAACAAAACTACTGTCTTTTGTTGTTGTTGTTGTTATTTTCAACTTATGTACAGTTACTCCAGACATAGTGCCCAACTGCTGCACCAAAACATGCAGATTTATCAAACGATTAATGCGTTTTCAGTCTCAGCCAATGATGGAGTACAAACCATGGGTCCATACTCTGGGAATGCTGAAGAACGATCACTGGAAACATGTGCGCAGTCAGCTGTCCCCTGTCTTCAGCTCTGGAAAGCTCAAGAAGGTCAGTGTGGGGATCTTGGCAGAGCTGACTGTGTTTGTTAGGGGCGTGTGTGTGTGTGTGTGTGATGTGTTGTGTGTGTGTGTGTGATGTGTTGTGTGTGTGTGTGTGTGTGTGTGTGTGTGTGTGTGTGATGTTTGTGTGTGTGTGTGTGTGTGTGTGTGTGTGTGTGTGTGTGTGTGTGTGTGTGTGTTGTGTGTGTGTGTGTGTGTGTGTGTATGTGATGTGTGTGTGTGTGTGTGTGTGTGTGTGTGTGTGTGTATGTGATGTTTGTGTGTGTGTGTGTGTGTGTTGTGATGTGTTGTGTGTGTGTGTGTGTGTGTGTGTGTGTGTGTGTGTGTGTGTGTGTGTGTGTGTGTGTGTGTGTGTTGTGTGTGTGTGTGTATGTGTGTGTGTGCATGTGTGTTGTGTGTGTGTGTGTGTGTGTGTTGTGTGTGTGTGTGTGTGTGTGTGTGTATGTGATGTGTGTTGTGTGTGTGTGTGTGTGTGTGTGTGTGTGTGTGTATCCATAGTGTACAGTCCTACACAAGTTTAGCTAGAAAGGAAACAAAAATATATTTTTTGGTTTTATGTTCTTTTTCTTTTTTATTTCTTTTTAATCCATTCAGTTTTTTTCTTCGATCATTCATGGACATATTTGACAGGTGCATATCTAGATATGTTTGGTTGGTTGGTTGGTTTTTGTTATTCAGTGTTTCAAGGAATTTACTAGCAAGTGCTCAGGTACATCTTGGTTTTTGGTGATTCTGTTTGTTAGTTGCGAGTGCTTGAATTCATTACGACTTTGTATGTCGTTTCATGGTTTCCATGGATATGGCATATGTAAGATGGCAATGAATTTGTTCACATCTGCTGGGGACATCAGAATCAATCATGTTCACAGTAGAAAATAACCAAGATTATGTTTTTGTGATGGCTGTTGAATTGTTGGAATGTTTGGTTAGAAACTTAAACATTAAAATTATTTGACATTTGATGTTTTATTTAAACAAGATTAAGAAGATTTGTGTGTTTGCAAATGCTGCAAAATTGTCAGCTTTTTAAATGGACTGATACTTCTTTTGTGTGTGTGTGTGTGTGTGTGTGTGTGTGTGTGTGTGTGAGATATTGTTGGCCTCATGTTCAGTATTCCTTACCATGCCTTTCAAAACTGAAGTTTTCATGGGGTAACATTTCATGGGGTAACATTATGAGGGAGAGTTTCCAAGATTTTGACTATGAGTTGTGTACTTCCTGAGTTATGTGTTAGTTGAAAGTAAAGTAAGGAGTCTAAGGGCTACCAGCTGACGCCATTAATAAGTTATCATACAAATATTTTAGAATTTACTGATAGACAGTTGTAACCCAGATAGGACACACAAAAAATGTATAGAGCGAGAGACACAATTCCTGGGAAAGAGAAGACATACCTGGTAGGGAAAGTCTGAGTGAGAGCTGAGTTTTGTAAGTTCAGTACTCAGGGAGGGGAGGGAGTGGGTGGGTGAGGAGGGGTTTCCAATGGCAACTATATAGTGCCGAAGTAGAAGGAAAACCTGTCATCACCTAGGCTAACTCACAGAAAATCTTGATAGCACAGACTATTTTCTTATCAGATTTGGCCGCCTGACAACTGCTTTCATCACTCCTGTTAATGATGCAGTCCTGGTCTTGGTTGGATCAAAAAGGGGATGATACACCATTTGACATTCATATTTGCATCAGATACTACAATTTTGAAAAAAGTTTGAACATTTTTTCCAGGGGCAGTGATCCTCCCCCCTCCCCAAACCTTTTCCGGTAGAATTTTAGGAATGTTTACTTTTCCTAAGTGGGAGCTCTGTAAGATCTGGGGAGAAAATCATGGGCACCAAAAACTGACAGTAATTAGCATGAGGACTGTGTGAATGGAGGCAATGTAAATCACACACTGTTCACAAAGAACAGAGGTATTGTGAATAGAGCTCTTGTGTTTTGTTTCAATGGATGCAATGTAAATCACACTGTTCACAAAGAACAGAGGTATTGTGAATAGAGCTGTGTGTGTTTTGTTTCAATGGAGGCAATGTAAATCACACTGTTCACAAAGAACAGAGGTATTGTGAATAGAGCTGTGTGTGTTTTGTTTCCCTGGCAGATGATGCCTGCGGTGGGCAGAGTGCTGCAGAACCTGGACAAAAATCTCAAAGAAAAGGCGCAGACTGGGGAAGAAGTGGAGCTGAAATAGTGAGTTCAGGGCTGAATAGTGAGTTCAGGCTGAAATAGTGAGTTCAGGGATAAAAATCTCAAGAAAAGGCACAGACTGGTAAGAGTGGAGCTGAAATAGTGAGTTCAGGGATAAAAATCTCAAAGAAAAGGCACAGACTGGGAAGACGTGGGCTGAAATAGTGAGTTCAGGCTGAAATTGAGTTCAGGACAAACATCTCAAAGAAAAGGCACAGACTGGGGAAGACGTGGGGCTGAAATAGTGAGTTCAGGGCTGAAATAGTGAGTTCAGGGACAAACACTCAAAGAAAAGGCACAGACTGGGAAGAAGTGAGCTGAAATAGTGAGTTCAGCCATCTCTTCTTGTCCTGCTGCTTTCCGGCTGAGAACATCAGCCATGAAAGACGAGGCATTTCATTGGGTGACTGCCGTTGATGTGGATGGTGGGAGACAGCAACATGGCAGTTCTGTCTGAGCGTGTCTTGAGCATGCGTTCATGTTTGTTCTCTGTCATCCATGCCAAAGACCTTAATTCACTCTCATCCCAGTCGCGGTGTGATGGGGATATTGAAACTGAGATCACCGTGACAGCAGGGCATGAAAGCCAGCACAGTCTGAGGGATTTTTGTTTAATTTTGTGTTGTTTCATGGGGATCGGGGAGGATGCTGAATATGTTGCTGCAGTTCCATTATCATCTGAGACTTTAGGACATGTACTTAATACTTCCTTTCATGATATGTTCCTGTGTCTGCTGGGCTTAAGAAACCCAGACTCTTGCTGTGTTGATCAGGAAATTTGGAGATCATCATCATCATCATCGCCTGTTACCCCTCCTAGGGTACAGGCTGCCAACCAAGGACCTCCAGGCATCTCTGTCCTGGGCTCTTTTCTCCAGCTGGTTCCAAGTCATCCTCATGCTCCTGATGTCTGCCTCCAGGTCCCTGCGCCAGGTGTTCCTTGGCCGACCTCTTTTTCATTTTCCCTGGGGGTTCCATGTTAGGGTTTGTCTGGTGATGTTGCTTGCAGGCTTCCGCAGCGTATGTCCAATCCAGCCCCAACGTGGTTTCTTGATTTCCTGTTCTGCGGGCAGCTGGTTTGTTCTCTCCCAGAGCTAGTTGTTGTTGATGGTGTCTGGCCATCGGATGCGGAGAATCTTGCGCAGGCAGTTGTTGATGAACACCTGCACTTTCTTGGTGGTGGCAACTGTAGTTCTCCAGATTTCCGCTCCGTACAATAGAACTGCTTTGATGTTGGTGTTGAAGAGCCTGACTTTGGTGTTGACTGACAGTTCCTTGGAGCTCCAGATGTTCTGTAGCTGTACGAACACTGCCCTGGCCTTTCCAATCCTTGCTTGAAATTTGGAGATGGTCATGGTGAATTTCTTTCACAAAAATAAACCGGTGAAAAGGTTCATGTCTGTGATTCTCATCCTATAACCCCTGGCGGCCTTGATCACTCAGCCCTGGTAACTTGTGCCTTCCTCTGTCTATTTCCTCTCCTCTGTCTCACTTCATTTTATTTGTATTTTTCTTCACATTCTTCCATTTCTTCTTTTTCTGCTGTTGCTGCTGCTGCCACTCCTCCTCCTCTTGTTCCCTCTTCTTTTATTTCTTGTCCTCTTCTTTCTCGTCAGGTTATCATCAGTACATGGGTATAAAATGTTGTGATTCTTCAATTGGTGTAAAAAAGAAAGAAAGAAGAGTGAAAACAATCTTTATATTTATTTTGGAGTGTTTGGACTCAGTGAAAATAAGGTAACCTACACTCCTGCACCTTTTTGAAAATGACAACATGGAAGAAACATCCTAAGATTTTGTTGAAGTATAAACATTTCAAACTATAACTCGTCTGTCTTTATGTGACCTCTTTTAGTCAACAGCAGTTAAGTTTTCCATATTTTTGTGTTTGTGCATGGCTTGATTTCACGTGTGTCAGACTGATAGATACAATGTTGATTTCTGCTTTTTCTCCATTGCTTTTGTTGTGTTAGGAGCTTTTTATTGTGATTTCTAAAGCTGTGTCTTGTTAGTGAATTGTTGTATGTGGTGATTAACTCTGATCCATATGACTGTGTGTCTGGTGTCCAGTTTTTCAGGATGCTATGCTATGGACACCATCGCCGGGGCAGCCTATGGTATGCACGTGGACTCCCTGGCTGACCCCAAAGATCCTTTCAACGTTAACGCTCTCCAGCTCTTCAATCAGAACTCTTGGCTCATTGTGCTGTTGTGTAAGTCACCATCTTTTCTTAGTGGTACCATTGAGTATTTCTGTTTTCCAGTCAGTACATTTCCTTTACAGTTTGTCTGTCAAAATGTGTTACGACACAGCTGAAAACACTGAAGTAAAAGAGGCACGTGCTTTACACACGTCTGCACTCTGTGCATGCTTAGATTGATTCGTCCTTTTGCTTTTTGTGATGCCAGATGCCAAAGTTGTGTTTTCATGAAATTAAATTAATATTTTCTGAAGAGAGTTTCCATGGCAGCAGTGAAGTGAATTCAAAGTCTGCTCACCAGTGGGTGAAATTTTGTCAGCTGGTCAGATATCAGGGTTATTTTGAACTCATTTCAATTGTTTTAACTACTGCCTAAAGAGAGGGCGTGAGGTTGCATGAATTAATGAGTCTGCGCAATGTGAATTCACAGGTGCTAGCCTCAAGTGAAACTCAAAGATGTAACTTGTCATTGCACAACCTACTTCTCATTCAGCACATGGTTTTTTTGAAGAATCTCATGCAACAATGTTGCTTTTGCCAGTCTGATGGTTTGAAATAAAGAAATGATGGCATGCATGTAATATACTCATCTGTGTGTGTGTGTGTGTGTGTGTGTGTATATATGTGTGTGTGTATGTGTGTGTGTGTGTGTGTGTATATGTGTGTGTGTGTGTGTGTGTGTGTGTGTGTGTGTGTGTGTGTGTGTGTGTGTGTGTTAGACAATAAGTGAGCTGTTTTTTCCAGGTGGTTTTTTTTTTTTTTTTTTTTACAGATTTTGATGAGGTCAGACTGATGTGTGTTTTTAATCAATCTTTGAACATTTATGCTCAGTTTTGGAAAATGTCAGTGCAATCCATGTTTACTCTGACAGTGAACTGGTTTCAGTCGTTCAATCTGTATGATATCATTTGAAACTGGTGTCAGTCATGCAGTGTGTATGACATCATTTGACACTGGTGTCAGTCATGCCATCTGTATGATATTTGAAGCTGGTGTCGGTCATGCCATCTGTATGATATCATTTGAAACTGGTGTCAGTCATGCTATCTGTATGACATCATTTGACATTGCTTTCAGTCATGCCATCTGTATGATGTCATTTGAAATTGGTGTCAGTCATGCCATCTGTATGACATCATTTGACACCGGCGTCAGTCATGCAATCTGTATATCATGTGACAGTCCAGTTTCCGTGGCTGATGCCTGTACTCCTGCGTCTTGGGCTGAGCTTCATACCTGTGAAACCTACCCAGTTCTTCCTCAGCATTGTGGAGTCTGCTCTGGAAGAGAGAAGAAAGGATCAACAGGTGGGTGGATGTATTTAATAATGATAATAATAACAATGATAATAGCAATAATAATAATCATGTTAATGATGATAATAATAATAATAATAATAATAATAATAATAATAATAATAATAATAATGACATAGCATTTATAAAACGCCTTGCCAATCCACACTGTCGTGTATGCAACGGGCTGCCTACCTGGGTAGTGCCAGTTGAAGAGCTGCCTGCTGGTGCTTCATTCAGTTGTTTCCTGTGTGATCCAGTCAATATCATTCAATTAATTTTCTTACTTCCTTCATTCTATTTCTCCCGCAGGGTGCATGCTATGTATAACGTGTCATCCATACCAACGGCTAAACTGGCCTTCTCCCCCGAAAGTTGGTGATGGTTTTTTATGTGTGTGCAAGATGCTATGTGTGCATTCACACACGGAACCTCAGTTTATAGTCTCATTCAAAGGACTATTTGGGAGTCAGAACCAATGTTGACTCCAAGGAAAAAATCCCCTTGTACCGAAATGGCCTGGCGGATATTCGAACCCGCATCCCAGGATCACCAATTTTACAAGTCTGGCACTCTACCAGCTCCCAAGATCAGTGTTGAGGAAACAGAGGATGTTTGTATGTATGTTCTCAGCCAAGTATCGGATCCCTTCATTGTTTGTGCAGCATCAGAACTATATGAAATGAATTTTAATTCTCTTTAAATTGAAACGCATATGCAAGTATGCACATGAATGAGTGCATATTTTATCCATTGACATGCTTAACCCTTTCAAGACTACCTACACATTCAGTACGCGGTGTATACATGTACCATGATATTCATAGGACAACTTACACATTCTGTACATAGTGTGTACTGATCATAATGTTCTTGGGACTGCCTACACATCAGTATATATTGTGTACAAAGCATGATGTTCACACTGATTACCCATACATTCAGCGTACACAGTGTATACATGATGATATTCACAATTACTGGAATTATTTGCATATTCAGTACTTAATATCTACATATCTTGGTGTCCACAGTGACTTGCTACACATTTAATGTGTAGTGTGCACATACCATGATGTTTATAGTGATCACCTGCACATTCAATGTGTAGAGTGTACATCCTGTTGTGTTCACAGGACTACATACACATTCAGTGTATAGTGTATCCATACCCTATACATGCTATATAGTCAGTATACAATGTGTATACACCATGATTTTCTCAGTGATGACCTACACATTAAGTGCACAGTGTGTACATATCATGATGTTCACAGTGATTACCTACACATTCAGTATACAGTGTGTTCATGTACCATAATGTTCACAGTGATGACCTACACATTCAGTATACAGTGTGTACATAACATGTTGTTCACAGTGACAACCTACACATTCAGTATCTAGTGTGTAGATGCCATGATGTTCACGGTGATGACCGATACATTCAGTACACAGGTGTATATATCATGATGTTCAGAATGACAACATACACATTCAGTACACAGTGTTTATATACCATGTACTTCACAGTGACGACCTACATATTCAGTACACAGGTGTACATACGATGATGTTCAGAATGACGACCTACACATTCAGTAAACAGGTGTACATACGATGATGTTCAGAATGACGACCTACACATTCAGTACACAGGTGTACATACGATGATGTTCAGAATGACGACCTACACATTCAGTAAACAGGTGTACATACGATGATGTTCAGAATGACGACCTACACATTCAGTACACAGGTGTACATACGATGATGTTCAGAATGACGACCTACACATTCAGTACACAGGTGTACATACCATGATGTTCCCAGAGTCACAATGACTACCTTCAGCTGCTGGTGGATGCAGAGAAAGAAGGGGATGCCCGAGGTCCTGTGGACGCTGAAATCGACCACTCAGCCCACCTGACCACTTCTGGCCAGTGGACCAGGAAAGGTGACCACTGTGCAGTGTTACAGGCACACAGGGAAAGACAGTCTTACAAGCAATTTAAACATGCATAGTAGACATTGTTTCCTCTGTAGTCTTACCAGCAATTTAAACATGCATAATAGACATTGCTTCCTCTATCTCCTTCTTCTTCCTTAACTCCTTGGGAAATCATTGGGTCGGCACACTGTTCACCAAGTTCCTGTAGTTCTGCCTGCCGTATATTGTCCCTCCATAATTCTTTTTCTGTCTTCCCCATTGTCTTCCTCCCTCAGCAGTTCCCTGGAATGCAGGATTGCTTCAGAGAGGCCACTGGATCTTGTGACATGGCCATACCAGTGTCGTCATCTTTCTTCACTCATGGCAGTAGATCATGATAGGGTCCCATGTGCTGCTGGGTGCTGTGACACGCGTGTTCATTGGTGATATCATCAGTGTATCTGGTGTTCAGCATCTCGTGGTAACACCTCATTTCCATGGTTTGGATTCTGGTTTTTTTCAGCTCCACTGTGAAGGTTTATGTCTTGTATGCCTAAAGGAAGATGGAATTCATTTGTGCAAGCAGGAGTCTGATCTTGGGTTTTATGGAGATGTTCTGGTCCATCCATGCAGGAAGGAGACCTTACAGTGTGTCCATTGTCTTTGCTGTGCTCGAGGGAGTTCACTGGTTTGGATTCTTTGCTGCTTATGATGGACTGATGATAAGGGAACTGCTGGACAGTGTCTATCACCTGTCCATTGACAGTGCTGTCCAGTGTGGACAGTGGTGTGGTGTCGTGCCACCAACTTTGTCTTATAATCATGATAAATGACCTGCAGGACAGTGTCTGTCATCTATCCATTGACAGTGCTGTCCAGTGAAGTTTGTGGGAGACAAATCTTCGGTATCATTTGAGCATTCTGAACTAGAAATTGTCAGCATGTCAGTTGTTATGAAGGGGCCTGGCTGTTCATGCGTCCAAAAGCAAACAGAAACACATGTATCTGAGTATAAAGAGACACATATTTTCCCATTGGAGTTCTGGTCTGCAACACGCTATATTTGGCTGACTGTATACTGGCTTCTCTTCTGATTGTTTGAAGTTCCAGATGGCTAGCAATGTTTTATTCTGCATTCCTGGAATTCTACCCCTCCCCCCCCCCCCTCCTCCCCTAAATCTTCTTTCCCATCCTCTCTCTCTCTCTCTCTCTCTCTGCGCAAAAAGATTATTTTCTTTACTCCGCTACAGTTCCCTTTTAGTGTCATGACTTTACAAGATGCTCATTCCCCAATCCCTGCCTCCATGCAGAATCACTCCCAGCAACATTCCCCAATCCCTGCCTCCATGCAGAATCACTCCCAGCAACATTCCCCAATCCCTGCCTCCATGCAGAATCACTCCCAGCAACATTCCCCAATCCCTGCCTCCATGCAGAATCACTCCCAGCAACATTCCCCAATCCCTGCCTCCATGCAGAATCACTCCCAGCAACATTCTCCAATCCCTGCCTCCATGCAGAATCACTCCCAGCAACATTCCCCAATCCCTGCCTCCATGCAGAATCACTCCCAGCAACATTCCCCAATCCCTGCCTCCATGCAGAATCACCCCCAGCAACATTCCCCAATCCCTGCCTCCATGCAGAATCACTCCCAGCAACATTCCCCAATCCCTGCCTCCATGCAGAATCACTCCCAGCAACATTCCCCAATCCCTGCCTCCATGCAGAATCACTCCCAGTGACATTCCCCAATCCCTGCCTCCATGCAGAATCACTCCCAGTGACATTCCCCAATCCCTGCCTCCATGCAGAATCACTCCCAGCGACATTCCCCAATCCCTGCCTCCATGCAGAATCACTCCCAGCAACATTCCCCAATCCCTGCCTCCATGCAGAATCACTCCCAGCAACATTCCCCAATCCCTGCCTCCATGCAGAATCACTCCCAGCAACATTCCCCAATCCCTGCCTCATGCGGAATCACTCCCAGCAACATTCCCCAATCCCTGCCTCCATGCAGAATCACTCCCAGCAACATTCCCCAATCCCTGCCTCCATGCAGAATCACTCCCAGCAACATTCCCCAATCCCTGCCTCCATGCAGAATCACTCCCAGCAACATTCCCCAATCCCTGCCTCCATGCAGAATCACTCCCAGCAACATTCCCCAATCCCTGCCTCCATGCAGAATCACTCCAGCAACATTCCCCAATCCCTGCCTCCATGCAGAATCACTCCCAGCAACATTCTCCAATCCCTGCCTCCATGCAGAATCACTCCCAGTGACATTCCCCAATCCCTGCCTCCATGCAGAATCACTCCCAGCAACATTCCCCAATCCCTGCCTCCATGCAGAATCACTCCCAGCAACATTCCCCAATCCCTGCCTCCATGCAGAATCACTCCCAGCGACATTCCCCAATCCCTGCCTCCATGCAGAATCACTCCCAACAACATTCCCCAATCCCTGCCTCCATGCAGAATCACTCCCAGTGACATTCCCAATCCCTGCCTCCATGCAGAATCACTCCCAGCAACATTCCCCAATCCCTGCCTCCATGCAGAATCACTCCCAACAACATTCCCCAATCTCTGCCTCCATGCAGAATCACTCCCAGCAACATTCCCCAATCCCTGCCTCCATGCAGAATCACTCCCAACAACATTCCCCAATCCCTGCCTCCATGCAAAATCACTCCCAGCAACATTCCCCAATCTCTGCCTCCATGCAAAATCACTCCCAGCAACATTCCCCAATCCCTGCCTCCATGCAGAATCACTCCCAGCAACATTCCCCAATCCCTGCCTCCATGCAGAATCACTCCCAGCAACATTCCCCAATCCCTGCCTCCATGCAGAATCACTCCCAGCAACATTCCCCAATCCTGCCTCCATGCAGAATCACTCCCAACAACATTCCCCAATCTGTGCCTCTATGCAGAATCACTCCCAACAACATTCCCCCAATCTGTGCCTCCAAGCAGAATCACTCCCAACAACATTCCCCAGTCTCTGCCTCCATGCAGAATCACTCCCAGTGACATTCCCCAATCTGTGCCTCCATGCAGAATCACTCCCAGTGACATTCCCCAATCTGTGCCTCCATGCAGAATCACTCCCAGTGACATTCCCCAATCTGTGCCTCCATGCAGAATCACTCCCAGTGACATTCCCCAATCTGTGCCTCCATGCAGAATCACTCCAGTGACATTCCCCAATCTGTGCCTCCATGCAGAATCACTCCCAACAAACATTCCCCAATCTGTGCCTCCATGCAGAATCACTCCCAGTGACATTCCCGAATCTGTGCCTCCATGCAGAATCACTCCCAGTGACATTCCCCAGTCTGTGCCTCCAAGCAGAATCACTCCCAACAACATTCCCCAATCTGTGCCTCCATGCAGAATCACTCCCAACAACATTCCCCAATCTGTGCCTCCATGCAGAATCACTCCCAACAACATTCCCCAATCCCTGCCTCCATGCAGAATCACCCCAACAACATTCCCCAATCTGTGCCTCTATGCAGAATCACTCCCAACAACATTCCCCAATCCCTGCCTCCATGCAGAATCACTCCCAACAACATTCCCCAATCCCTGCCTCCATGCAGAATCACTCCCAACAACATTCCCCAATCTGTGCCTCTATGCAGAATCACTCCCAACAACATTCCCCAATCCCTGCCTCCATGCAGAATCACTCCCAACAACATTCCCCAATCTGTGCCTCTATGCAGAATCACTCCCAACAACATTCCCCAATCCCTGCCTCCATGCAGAATCACTCCCAACAACATTCCCCAATCCCTGCCTCCATGCAGAATCACTCCCAGCAACATTCCCCAATCTGTGCCTCCATGCAGAATCACTCCCAACAACATTCCCCAATCTCTGCCTCCATGCAGAATCACTCCCAGTGACATTCCCCAATCTGTGCCTCCATGCAGAATCACTCCCAGCAACATTCCCCAATCTGTGCCTCCATGCAGAATCACTCCCAGCAACATTCCCAATCTGTGCCTCCATGCAGAATCACTCCCAACAACATTCCCCAATCTCTGCCTCCATGCAGAATCACTCCCAGTGACATTCCCCAATCTGTGCCTCCATGCAGAATCACTCCCAACAACATTCCCCAATCTGTGCCTCCATGCAGAATCACTCCAACAACATTCCCCAATCTGTGCCTCCATGCAGAATCACTCCCAGTGACATTCCCCAATCTGTGCCTCCATGCAGAATCACTCCCAACAACATTCTTTTGCTCTGCCTGTCACTAGAGACTGCCAATGATACTGTCATAGTGCATGTTCCATTTATAGTGCCAACAAGCAACTTCACTTTTCATTGCTGTTGGGTCTGGTTGAAAAGTTAGTTGAAGAACAATAGTGGATTCCATTTTTTTTTACCTTGTTATACTGTTATCATGCAGACTCCCTCCCTTTTCTGAACATGTTTTTCTGTTTTCTTGTCAACTTTTATGCCAGTGAAGATTCCTGCTGTGTCTTATTACAGCCTGATGTTTAACAGTTTCTGGAGGTTGTTATGGATTTAGTATGTTATTGTTATCATGATTACTACTACTACAAATATTACAAACATGTTGGCTTTGCTGAACATTGTTTGGTCATACAGATCTGTATATTTGGGGTTTGCTTCAAACATGCGAAGTTCCATATGATATTAGTTTTCCACATGACATACGCACAGAGGACGTCACAATTTCAGAAGTCTCTTTTGAGGTCCAGAATTATTGCAAAAGAACAGGAAGCTTCCAAAGGTTCCAGAATCTGTCTCTAGAATGTTCTATGCATTCTGATAGGATGTATTGCATCATGGTTTCCAAACTTTTGAAATGTTCTAAATGTTGATTGGTTGTTCTGCAGTTTAGTTCTCAAACTTCTGCATTTTAGTTCTCAAACTTCTTAAATGTTCCAAGTATTTTGACCATGTATGAAAGGTGATGATTCCTGAAATTTCTAGAGAGTTCCATGCTTTTGGAGTGACTACACTTCATCACAATTCTCAGACTTTCTTGGCACTTTTATATTTGCTGATAGATGTGCTATACCATATTTCTTGAACTGTCGATTTCATGAACTACAAATAATTTAGGATCGGGATGTTTGGGTGAGCATGATTGGAGAGAATCATCTATGAATATTGTTAGATTTAAATCATAAACGTCCATTTTTGGAGTCTTGTGACTGTTAATTTTATTAAGATTTATTTATTAGTTTTCTGCTGGAAGTGATTTCTGTAAACTTGTGACCAGAGTTGGCGTTTCGTCTTTCTGGATCTGATTTGACCAGACATTAGAACCAACTCTGGCCATTCACCTCAGTTGGCATTTTATGTCCACTGAAGTGTCTTCAAAGAATTTGATTCTTTGTCCTTACGTGCTACTGGTCCTGTTGCTATTGCTACTACCTCTACTATGGCTACTGCTGCTGCTGCTGCTGCTGCTACTACTACTACTACTACTACTACTACTACTACTACTACTACTACTACTTACTGTTGCTGCTGCTACTACTGCTACCACTATTGTCACCGCTACCACTGATATTGCTGCTGCTATCGTTACTGCCATTACTGCTGCTGCTATGGCAACTACGACCACTATTACTTCTACTACCACTACTGCTGCTACTACTGTCGCTGCTGCTGCTGCTGCTACTACTATTATTACTACTACTACTGCTGCTGCTGCTGCTGCTGCTGCTGCTTCTACTACTACTATTACTACTACTGCTGCTGCTGCTGCTGCTGCTGCTGCTCCTACTACTATTACTACTACTGCTGCTGCTGCTGCTGCTGCTGCTGCTCCTACTACCACCACCTCCACTTATATGCTGCTGCTGCTACTGTAACTACTGCTGCTACTTTTACGACTAATACTGCTGTTGCTGTTGCCACTACTTCTATTTCTATTCTAATTACTACTGTTGCTGCCACTACTACTACTGCTGCTGCTGCCGATGCTGCTGGAGCCACTGTCGCCACAGTTCTTTGTGTTCCATTGTGTTCAGGACTGGATGATGATGAGGTGAAGGCAAACGCTCTGGTCTTCTTCCTGGCCGGCTTTGAGGGCACCTCCATTGGCCTCTCCTTCACCCTCTTCCAGCTGGCTGCCAACCCTGAGGCCCTGAAAAAGGCACAGGATGAAGTGGATGAGAAATTAGCATCTGTGAGCTTTTTTTTTTAATGCTTTTTTTGTCTTATGTGCATGCTTATATATTTGTGTGCCTGTGTGTGTGTGTGTGTGTGTGTGTGTGTGTGTGTGTGTGTGTGTGTGTGTGTGTGTGTGTGCATGTGTGTCTAATGATAAAAGTTGGTTGTTTGATATGCTTTTTGAAATCAAATTCAACCAGGAACTATTTTTGTTTTGCTCACACATTTAAACAAATTGTCATAAAACTGAATACTTTGTCTACTCTTTATGAGTAACCATTTTATTTTCACATTTCTGGAATGTAACAGGAAGGTACATCTACCACAGTCTATCAAATGTGTGACAGTCCCAGTCTATTGTATGGGAGATAGTCTCAGTTTATGATATAGGTGATCTTTTGGGTGATAGTCCCAGTCTATCCTATGTATGATGGTCTTAGTCTATCACATTTGTGATCAGTTGTGGAAGGAGTCTCAGGCTGTCACATGAGTAATAGTCCATCTATGGGTGATAATTCCAGTCTTTTGTGCAGATGATAATGCGAGTCTTTCATAGGGGTGAGAGACCCAGTCTATCATAGGGGTGTTAGTTCCAGTCTGTCATTATGGGTGATAGATTCAGTCTATAATATGGGTGATAGACTCGGGCTATAATTTTGGAAATAGTCCAAGTCTCTCGTTTGGGTGATAGTTCTAGTTATTATAGGGGCAATAGTCCCAGTCTATCCCATGGATGATGATCTCAGTCTGTCATGTAGTTGATCATTTGGGTGATAGTCGATGTCTATGGTGTAGATGATAGTCGATGTCTATGGTGTAGATGATAGTCCCAGTCTGTTATATGGGTGACAGTCCTAGTCTATCATTTGGGTGATAGTGGCAGTCTGTCATGTGGCTCACAAATAAATGTTAATCTCATTCTGCTGTACGGGTGATAATCCTGCGTCTACCATAGGGATGATGGTCCCAGTGTGTCACTCACTCACTCGCTCTCTCCCTTGACTGGATGGTTGTGGGGGAGACATGATGGACGTCTTGCGGGCCAGTGTGTTACGGGGGTGATAGTCCCAGTTTATCCATTGGATGATAATCTCAGTCTATTGGATGATAATCTCAGTCTATCAATGATAATCTCAGTCTATCGATGATAATCTCAGTCTATCAATGATAATCTCAGTCTATCGATGATAATCTCAGTCTGTTGATGATAATCTCAGTCTGTTGATGATAATCTGTCTATTGATGATAATCTCAGTCTATCGATGATAATCTCAGTCTATCAATGATAATCTCAGTCTATCAATGATAATCTCAGTCTATCATATGGGGGATAGTTCCAGTCAGCCCATTTGGTGGTTGTTGCAGTCTATCATAAAGATGACCATCCCGGTCTAATCAGGAGTGTGGTGATCTCAGTCTGTTATAGAGTGGCAGTTCAATGGGTGTGAACTCTACCTGATCATGCCATCAATGACAGGTGCTGAAGGAGCTTGGAGGGTTGGGAAACATCAACAAGATCTTCGTGGAGGGTTGGGAAACATCAACAAGACCTTTGTGGAGGGTTGGGAAACATCAACAAGACCTTTGTGGAGGGTTGGGAAACATCAACAAGACCTTTGTGGAGGGTTGGGAAACATCAACAAGACCTTCATGGAGGGTTGGGAAACATCAACAAGACCTTTGTGGAGGGTTGGGAAACATCAACAAGACCTTTGTGGAGGGTTGGGAAACATCAACAAGACCTTTGTGGAGGGTTGGGAAACATCAACAAGACCTTTGTGGAGGGCTGGGAAACATCAACAAGACCTTTGTGGAGGGTTGGGAAACATCAACAAGACCTTTGTGGAGGGTTGGGAAACATCAACAAGACCTTTGTGGAGGGTTGGGAAACATCATCAAGACCTTTGTGGAGGGTTGGGAAACATCAACAAGACCTTTGTGGAGGGTTGGGAAACATCAACAAGACCTTTGTGGAGGGTCTGGGAAACATCAAGACCTTTGTGGAGGGTTGGGAAACATCAACAAGACCTTGTGGAGGGTTGGGAAACATCATCAAGACCTTTGTGGAGGGTTGGGAAACATCAACAAGACCTTTGTGGAGGGTTGGGAAACATCAACAAGACCTTTGTGGAGGGTTGGGAAACATCAACAAGACCTTTGTGGAGGGCTGGGAAACATCAAGACCTTTGTGGAGGGTTGGGAAACATCAACAAGACCTTTGTGGAGGGTTGGGAAACATCATCAAGACCTTTGTGGAGGGTTGGGAAACATCAACAAGACCTTTGTGGAGGGTTGGGAAACATCAACAAGACCTTTGTGGAGGGCTGGGAAACATCAACAAGACCTTTGTGGAGGGCTGGGAAACATCAACAAGACCTTTGTGGAGGGTTGGTAAACATCAAGACCATGGCACAAAATTCTCATTGAAAACCCTTCAGGACCTACCTCCTCTCGTGTTCGCACAGCATGCATGTTCTTTGACACTTTCTCTGATCAGCAACAAAGATTGGAATTGATTTTCATGATTGGCATGATGAAGATCACTAGGTGTGGTCCGAGTCAAGCTCTGCCTGACGTGAGAGAAGATGTGAATTAAGGTGTGCAAATGTTACGACTGCGGCATCCTCACAGTTTGTGTTTGCTGGTCTGAATATGTAAACATGGTCATATATAGTGTGAACCTGTTAGAGCCCAAACATGCTGTGTTCTATGCAGGGAATTGGAGGGCATTGTAAATGATAAGTTCTCCAAGTTATTTTGACTTAGATATTGTATGTGATGGAGTAGCATGTACAAACTGGCATGTGGTCAGAATTGGAATCACAAAGAATACCTTATAATCCGGAAATGATGGAGTTTTGTTTACTGCCTTTGTAAATGTTGTGTTTGTCACTCTGTTCCTTGTCAGCAACCTGTATGCTATGACACTGTCACCGAGCTGACCTACCTGGACATGTGCCTAAACGAAACCCTGAGGCTGAACCCTCCAGGATTC
Source organism: Conus canariensis (assembly GCA_033310375.1). Taxonomy (NCBI): domain Eukaryota; kingdom Metazoa; phylum Mollusca; class Gastropoda; order Neogastropoda; family Conidae; genus Conus; species Conus canariensis. Next base: position 85,879,038 of record CM065719.1, read on the forward strand.
ATGTAAGTCATCAGACTGAATCCTCCAGGATTCACGTAAGTTATCAGATTGAATTCTGCCGGATTCGTGTAAGTCATCAGATTGAATTCTGCAGGATTCCTGTAAGTCATCAGACTGAATCCTCCCGGATTCCTGTAAGTCATCAGACTGAATCCTTCAGGATTCACGTAAGTCATCAGACTGAATCCTTCAGGATTCCTGTAGGTCATCAGACTGAATTCTCCATGATTCATGTAAGTCATCAGACAGAATCCTCCAGGATTCATGTAAGTCATCAGACTGAATCCTCCATGCTTCATGTAAATTATCAGATTGAATTCTCCAGGATTCCTGCAAGTCATCAGATTGAATCCTCCAGGATTCATGCAAGTCGTCAGATTGAATCCTCCATGATTCCTGTAAGTCATCAGACTGAATTCTCCAGGATTCCTGTAAGTCATCAGAATGATTCCTGTAAGTCATCAGACTGAATCCTCCAGGATTCCTGCAAGTCATCAGACTGAATCCTCCGGGATTCATGTAAGTCATCAGACTGAACCCTCCAGGATTCATGTAAGTCATCAGACTGAACCCTCCAGGATTCATGTAAGTCATCAGACTGAATCCTTCAGGATTTACCTAAGTCATCACACTGAATCCTCCAGGAGTCACCTAAGTCATCACACTGAATCTTCTGGGAATCATGCAAGTTATTACACTGAATACTCCAGGATTTCTGTGCGGCCTTGAAAGTGAATTTCAGCAGGATTCTCTGAAATTATGGTTCTAAATCCTCCATGACTGTAACCTCTAGGATTTGTATATATCATGAGAAGTCCTCCATGATTCACACGAATCTAACCCTTCTTTCAATGAACAGGAACCTTGATGTTATCGTTGAGCAATGTTTTATGGGCAAAGATTGGTGTGTGAGACCCATATCTTCACTGGAATTCTACTACCATGAGGGAATGGAAAAAGATGTAAAGGTGTGATGCCCACCCAAATGGCTGCTTGTTTATTAGCTCATTTATAGGTTTGTAAAGTGTCAACGGTTGTCTTGTCTGGTGGTGTGTGTCTGTATTGTTTATTTGTGTGTGTGTGTGTGTGCATATGTGTGTGTGTGTGTGTGTGTGTGTGTGTGTATGTGTGTGCGTTTGCTTGTATGCGTGTGTATGTGTGCTCTTTAGCATGTTTGTATGTTAATGCATTTATTTATCTGTCTGTCTGTGATTGTGATCCATTAGAGTACCGTATGAATGTGTATGTGTGTATGAGTCCATTTACGTATGTACATACATGTATACCAGTATGTTTTCGTGCTAGGTATGCAGTTGCTATCTCCCTATCTTCTTATGTCGTTGTTGTCATTTTTTAATGAACTGTTTGTCTGCCAGGTTGGACAGAGAGGCGGCGGAGGATGTGGAGATCGGGGGTTACCAGGTGAAGAAGGGAATGAAGGTTATAGTGCCTGTCTACACCATTCACAGAGACCCCGAGTACTGGCCAGAGCCAGACAAGTTTCTGCCGGAGAGGTCAGTGTGGTGGACAGTGGTAGAGAGGAGCAGGACTTTGTGTCCTTAGCATAAAGGTAGTCGGGGTTGAAACCTTTTTCATGGGTGTACGTGGCATAGTGGGTAAGGCATCAGATCCTTTTTCCATGGTTTGAGGTCTGAATCTGTCTTTAGATACCCAGGCTGGACTTTTTTTTTAATCATAACATCTGTGAATGCTCCGGTCTTTCAGATGAAACTTTAAACCAAGGTTTTGTGGGTAAACACAGGCACAGAATACTTTGCATGCACATTGACAGACACTCCACTTTTCCTAGACCACTGTGTATGAGCCATCATGTGCCTGTGGATGGATAATGTGAAGAAAAAGAACACATACACACTGGTGTTGTCATCAGGTATTATCCCAAAGACTGAATGTCGAGACTTCATGGTGGGATTAGAAACAGTCAAGCACATAAATATCTTATCAGTTGTCAATGTCGGAGTTCTCATCGAGGAACAAAGAGAGAAGAGAGAGCATAGCCAGTCTCCAGACGCTTTGTTTTGGAGCCATCCTCATGTCTTGAGGTCACATGCATAGCCAGTTCAGTAACAAACAGAGTTCAAATGGCATCAAAGATCAAATGGCATTAAAGTTCTGGAAAAGTTTGGAGAGAATGAGATGCCTTTTAAAATCTGTAAGAACTGACCTAGGTCTGTCAGAATTTGGAAATTTGATGTTAAGAAAAAAAGAAAACAACGTTCCTTGGTTGTTGTAAATGAATTTTGTTTCAAACATGGATTGAACGACTAACTGTGTTAACTTTTCAGTCATTTGGAGATGCTTATGAAATTGAACCCTACTGAAAGTAAGGTCACAGTGAGCGATTTCTGCTTTCACTGATCAAAGTGATAGCCCCTGCCCTGAAACAAAGATAAGGTTATGCACAAGTGTTTGTTTTTAGTGTGACTTATCAGCAGTCTTTGATGTACATTGTGTCTGGACATTTAGTCCAACTGGATCATGAAAAGTTTCTACATTTTGTGCCATTTTTTGTTTTTGTTTTTAGTACAAACCCTTAGCTCATGTAAACAACAAGAATGATGTTTGTTTTATCAAGAAGGGCTGACTGATAGAGTCTTCAGTTCATTCAACTGTAATATTAGACAGTCTCTGCTCTACATTAGGCTGATATCATCAACGTGAAATTAAGGTATCTTCTTAAGTGAAATTTATTCCCAGAAATCATGTTAGTTGTTTTTGTCTGTACGTTAGTTGTACTCTGAAACTACATCTACATGGAATTAAGGTATCTTCTTAAGTATGAAGAAATGTTGACTGCTGTACCTTTTAAGTCTTCTTAAGTGACACTTATTCCCAGGAATCATGTTAGTTGTTTTTGTCTGTACATTAGTTGTACTCTGAAACTTGCATTAATTCTTTGAGATACAGAGACTAGGAGATCAAGCGGAGAAACGATGTTTGAGAAACATCAGAAATTCACAAAATTTAGAGTTTTTTTTTTTTTTTTTAGTTTACATGATGTAGCAGCACTTTTTTTTTTAATGAGTGACATATAATGAAACATTTTAAGAATAGCTAAGTACACTAACCTTATTGCTACCACATGTTACTGTTGCAACATCACCAAAATGAGTGGCACATACAGAGGAAAATTTTCGAACGTACTCATAGAAAGTGCAGTGTGGAAATGTTTATGTTTCGTAGATCAAGGGCAATCTGGATGTAAAATTGAGACTAATGATTCTATTTATAAAGCTAACTTCAGCGTCTACTCATCACTTGAAACAGCAGCAAAAAGAAAAAAAAAAAAAAGGGGGGGGGGGGGTGATGCTGAGTCAGGAACACAAACACAAGGATGGAACTGGAACCATAGGAACTGCAGAAACTGGCCTATGCCGCTCAGCCATCGGAAAGACTCAGTATGAGAGTATGAGTGGGCCACCTTCCAAAAGTTTTTGTTGTGTTAGTGTTGAGTTCATAGATATTCAGTTAGCAGTAATACTTTCTCCTCCTTTCAATTTAGATGTGCTGTACACAGGCCCATTTGAAGATCTACTGATATCATACAAGAAAATAAAACTATGTTCGTATGACTATGTAACAAGGTCCAGTTGCTTTGATGACACAGTCCTTCAGGGAGCTGTTGAGAGACGGAGCATGCAGGGAAGAAAGAACAACGTGATGACACAGTCCTTCAGGGAGCTGTTGAGAGACGGAGCATGCAGGAAGAAAGAACAACGTGATGACACAGTCCTTCAGGGAACTTGAGGGAGGGAGCATGAAGGGAAGAAAGAACAACGTGATGACACAGTCCTTCAGGGAGCTGTTGAGCGAGGGAGCATGCAGGGAAGAAAGAACAACGTGATGACACAGTCCTTCAGGGAGCTGTTGAGCGAGGGAGCATGCAGGGAAGAAAGAACAACATGATGAAACTGTCCCTCAGGGAGCTGTTGAGAGAGGGAGCATGCAGGGAAGAAAGAACAACATGATGAAACTGTCCCTCAGGGAGCTGTTGAGAGAGGGAGCATGCAGGGAAGAAAGAACAACGTGATGACACTGTCCCTCAGGGAGCTGTTGAGAGAGGGAGCATGCAGGGAAGAAAGAACAACGTGATGACACAGTCCCTCAGGGAGCTGTTGAGCGAGGGAGCATGAAGGGAAGAAAGAACAACGTGATGACACAGTCCCTCAGGGAGCTGTTGAGCGAGGGAGCATGCAGGGAAGAAAGAACAACATGATGAAACTGTCCCTCAGGGAGCTGTTGAGAGAGGGAGCATGCAGGGAAGAAAGAACAACATGATGAAACAGTCCCTCAGGGAGCTGTTGAGAGAGGGAGCATGCAGGGAAGAAAGAACAACGTGATGACACAGTCCCTCAGGGAGCTGTTGAGCGAGGGAGCATGAAGGGAAGAAAGAACAACGTGATGACACAGTCCCTCAGGGAGCTGTTGAGCGAGGGAGCATGCAGGGAAGAAAGAACAACGTGATGACACAGTCCTTCAGGGAGCTGTTGAGCGAGGGAGCATGCAGGGAAGAAAGAACAACGTGATGACACAGTCCTTCAGGGAGCTGTTGAGGGAGGGAGCGTGAAGGGAAGAAAGAACAACGTGATGACACAGTCCCTCAGGGAGCTGTTGAGCGAGGGAGCATGCAGGGAAGAAAGAACAACGTGATGACACAGTCCCTCAGGGAGCTGTTGAGAGAGGGAGCATGAAGGGAGAAAGAACAACATGAAGAACTGACACCATTGCAGAGTGGACAGGGAAAACACTTGCAGAGATCCAGACAGGCTTTGGGACACAGACAACAGAACTGGAGGAACCAGGTGAACTTGTCCTCAGTGTGGCACCTCAGTGACTCCCTATGATATTAAGGGAGAAGAAGAAGAGGCAGCCAGTTCCTCTCTTGATGTTCAGGTCTGTGAGGTGGTCCATAGTACGGTGGACTTCGTTGTTGTTGAGGTGATTATTAAGTTTCCTACAACGTCTTATTGGCTTAATTTTTAAGTCACTTGTTGCCATGCTAGCCAGTGTGTCTATTTACTCATTACCTTTGAGTGCATACAGCTCTTTAAAAAAACAACAACAACAAAACCCAGAAATTAAAAAAAAACCAGTATCTCACTGTACAAGATGCATTCACCAGCTTACTACAAAGACAATAAGTCAAAGCATTTCCTAGTGAAGTACAAATATTACTGACAGTGCATGTGCATATTTCAGACACACTCCAGAAGCCAAGGCTGCTCGTCATCCATTTGCATTCATGCCGTTTGGTCAAGGTCCTCGGAACTGCATCGGAATGAGGCTGGCCCAGCTGGAGATCCGTATGGCCCTTGCCACCGTACTGCAGCGCTACACACCTGTTCTGTGTGACAAGTCTGTGGTAAGTTAATGACAATAGTCACCATACAGCATGGCTACACACCTGTTCTGTGTGACAAGTCTGTGGTGAGTTAATGACAATAGTCACCATACAGCATGGCTACACACCTGTTCTGTGTGACAAGTCTGTGGTAGTTAAACAATAGTCACCATATACAAGGTTACACACCTGTTCTGTGTGACAAGTCTGTGGTGAGTTAAGGACAATAGTCACCATATAACAAGGTTACACACCTGTTCTGTGTGACAAGTCTGTGGTAAGTTAATGACAATAGTCACCATACCTGCGTGGTTACACAGCTGTTCTGTGTGACAAGTCTGTGGTAAGTAATGACAAGCAATCAGTCTCGTTACACCAGGTCTGTGTGCATGTGTAGTGTGCAGTAAGTTTGTCAAGTGTTGTGTGTGTGTGTGTGTTTGTGTGTGTGTGTGTGTGTGTGAAGTCTTTGTTATGACAATAGTCATCATACAGCATGGTTACACACCTGTTTTTGTGACAAGTATGAGGTGAGTTGTGACAGTAGTCATCATACAACATGGCCACACACCTGTTCTGTGTGACAAGTCTGTGGTAATTCATTACAACAGTCACCATACAGCACAGGTGCACACCAGTTTTATGTGACAAGTCATGGTAAAAGTTACCATACAGCTGGTTATATATCTGTTCTTCGTCGCAAATTTACGATAAATTATGACAATAGACAACACACTGGAGGGCTACACACCAGTTCTGGGTCACAAATCTGTTTTAACATCTTCCACCTGTTTTAAAATCTATAGAAGATAACATCAGTGGTTGAAGAATGGAAGAATGCAACCTGCGTCATTGTGCGTGTGTGTGTGCATGTGTGTGTACACATGTGTGTGTTTGTGTGTGTGTGTGTGGGGTGGGGGTGGTAAGTATAGTCTGCTGGCTAAAGAACCCCAAATTGAGTTGTAACTATCATGAGGCATGTGAATCTGTATGACCTGTTCATCACCCCATCTTCGTTTTATCAGAGTTGTGTTTCACATGGAATATTGATGTTCTGTGTACAGAGGTTTTTTTTATTATCATTTTTTTTGTAACCATGTTACCTTCCATGCCCATCTTGACAGCAGCATGAAGGGGCCACAAAACTGAGATTAATGTTTCAAAGATGATCAGCCAGAATGAGTATAATGAAGGTGAAGCTGTAGAGTTCCACTGCAGTCACAGACTAGATCACAGGGCTTTGTTTCATGATATATTCTGGTGCTGGACAATGAAGTAGTGGGGGAAAACAAGTGCAGGTAATATATTGTGGTATCAGCCAGGCTCAGGTGATACAGACACCTGGAGTGTTGGTCAGGAAATTGGAGTAACTCTCAGAGACACTGCTATCAAGTGGAGGAAAGTGCTGCATGGTTATAGTCTCCCCATTCAATCGGAATCAGTTTTGGGTAGAAACTGTCGGCAGCTGAAAAGTCCCACTAATAAATGCATCTTATGGGAATCAAACTCATGATTTTCCGATTCAGAAGTTTATGATGCAAACTTAACAGCCACAGTGGTTTGTCTCAGCAGGGTCCTTTGACGTCTTCACACAGCGTTTCTTACAGTTTGCTCACTGCTCCAGAATTTGCCATCTCTGCTACAGTGAATTTCATGTCTTCCATTTGTTGGTGTATTTTGAAAAAGACCTCCCTTAATACCTGATGTATGTCTGTCTGTTACATACCTTCCTGTTAACATAATTAGCATTGTTGGTTATTGATGAGTGTTATTGTAAAACTTTGTGTCTGAATGTTAGGTGAGATGAAAAATGCTCAGTGCAAGGTGCTAGTGATGACATGTACTGATATGCTTTTGCTCTACCGATTCCTTGGCTAGAGCCATAAGATTTGCCATACATGAGATTTTTGTGTCTGCAACCATTTTTCATCCCATAATCAAGGTAGGTAGGTCCTCAGGGATGATGCCTAATGCAGTATTGTCTTTCTCTCTATCATCTTTGATATTACCTAGTTTTTGTCACATGTCTGTCTGTCCAGTACCCACCAAAGATTGACCCTCCACAAATGAGGATGCTGGCCAATGATGGACTGTGGGTCAAGTTTAAGCCTCGTGACTAGCCGTCAGACACTGACCCACCTCACCAGAATGATGCAGTCTGCAGCCAGCAACCAGAAATACTGTTGTTGTTTTGTTTTACGTCTTTCCACATTACGTGATATTAGACGAAAAAAAAAAAAAAAAAAATCGGGGCCGGGGAAAAAAAAGGGTAACACAACGTGTAAAAAGGAAAAAAAAAAAACTTATTTACAACTATAACACAAAAATAGAAAATCCACTTAATCAAAGATTAAGAAAAAAAACCCATGTAACTCTTCTGCCTCATCTCACTACTGACTGCTATCTATTATAAGTATTTGCCAATTGGACTTTTAGCTAAGTGTAAAAAGAAAAGATATGTTTCACTTGGTGACAGGAAAACATTTTGAATAGACTGTACAGACGTATTTGGAATGAATTTTTTCATTAAGTCACACAAAAGAATGTGATCAGTTGATATGCTATGACCACATATACAATGTATATTTTTGACATACTTTGTTTTAAAGCAATCCAGTTTCCATCTACAGATCAAGGAACTTATCTGTCGTCTACGATAAATGTTTTGATCGTACTTACTTAACTTTTCATGAATATTTTTCATTTCATCATGTAAACCAAAACACCCAGTTTCTCTTTCTATCAAATGAAAATTAGAAAATTGCACTTTTTCTGCCAAAGTATAGCACTCTTGCACTGACATGCAGAAGTTCAAAAAATGCGAATCTGAAGATCGTTTTGCTCCTCTCTTTGCTAGAACATCAACCTTTTCATTATAATATAACCCACAGTGGGAGGGCACCCAAAGAAATGTTACTTCAGTGTCTCTAACTGAGAGGAAATGGACTAAGTTATTTATTTCAGTGATCATCTCAGGTCGAACTTTTAATTTAAAATTCTTCATTGCAGTAAGAACTGACTTAGAATCTACGCATAAAACAACTTTAAATAAATTTTGAGGGTAATCAACAACAAACTTTAAGGCCATAATTATGGCAGTTAACTCAGCAGTGAATATAGATTTGTTTTTTCCGAGATAATAGGACTTTTCTTTGTTAAGGCCTGGGATAATGTATGCTGCACCTGCATGTTCATTGATTAATGATCCATCAGTGTATATCTTAAAATGGTTGGAGTAGTGATCATGCAAATGCATTTTCATATTGCATAATAACAAATTAGTATTTTCAGCCTTTGTTATATCTGTATGCTCAATATCAAAATGTGCTCGTACTAGTTTCCAGGGAGGGATAGGAGACACAATAGATCTTTTTGCAATAGATGTTAGTTTGATATCTGAGGAATCTAAAATCGAGGAAGTATATGTTCTTAGAGTCATTTGGGATGATATGTTTTTAGCCCTTTTGGGAAAATCAGTGTCTGATTTAATATTTATTTCAGGGCTTATATTGTTGTCTATAGTAGAACTTCTTATAACAAATTTGGTGCATGCAAGATTCCTATATTCTTCCAGTGGTAATATCCCAGCAGCACTGTATGCTTTTGTACAAGAGGTATGGACTGGTAGTCCCATGGCTATCTTATACGCTTTGGAATCAATACTTTGAAGTTTTTTCAATAAGTATTTGGGTGCACTGAAGAACACCTCTTGTGCATACGTTAATTTTGATCTAACCAGTGCAGTAGAAAGGTGCAAAAGAGTAACTGTGTCCTGAGCCCAAGCATGCTTGCTAATAATCTTTAACAGATTTAAAGTTTTTCGAGCTTTTGTCAGAACATGTTCTATATGGAAATTCCATGACAACTTGATGTTAAATTTACTCCAAGGAATTTAACTATTTTTGTATATTTGATGGGTATGCCGTTGACTTGAAATAAAGGCATATTAACTGGATCAGATCCAGTATTAAATAACATCATGTGTGTTTTTTCAGTTGATATTTGCAAACCATTTTCAGTCATATAATCAGAAAAGGTATTTAGTTCTTTTTGATATAACTTTTTAATATAGTTTTGTGATCTGACAGATGTACTTTTTTTTAATGTCACTTTCATCCATATGCATATGTCATCTGCATATTGGGCTAGTTCTATGTTTTTAGCAATTTTTGAGGGTAAATCGTACATTAGAATGCTAAACAGTAAAGGGGCAATAACAGACCCCTGAGGAATACCCATGTGTAATTTTCTTCTCGTAGAATAGGAGTTCCCTACCTTCGTTCTAATATATCTATTTTCTAAGAAGTTTCTAATAAAATCATAAATGTTTCCTGACAACCCAATCTCTTTAAGTTTATAAAGCAAACGAGAGTGCCATACTTGATCGTAAGCTTTAGTGATATCAAAAAAGGTTGCTAGCAAACATTTTCTCCTGGAAAACTGATGTTTAATTTGAGTGGTAAGTTTGACCAAGTGTTCAATAGCACTTCTACCCTTTCGAAAACCTGCTTGGTTTGTTGGGATAACTTTGTTCTTTTCACAAAAGTAGTTTAGTCTATTTAAAACAATTGTTTCATAAAGTTTACAGACATGAGAAGTTAATGAAATAGGTCTGTAACTATCTATACTTTCTTTCAGTTTACCTTCCTTGTGAATCGGTACTATTACTGATTCTTTCCATATTTGTGGCAAATGACCTGAGCTCCAGCATTTTTTAAATATACTAAGTAAAATGCTTATCCATTTGTCTGGAAAATGCTTAATCATTTCATTTGAAATGGCGTCAGTCCCAACAGCTGTCTTTTTGTTTGGGAGAGAATCTATGGCGTCTTTCACCTCTTGTAATGTAACTGGGGCGTTGATGTCACACGTGTCGTTATCAGATACATCATTAAAGACATGGGTACATTCTTTATCCTCTCTGAATTTTCTTTGGTTTTCAGACAACCCATCTAACCTGCTTACTTTAGCAAACTGGTCGACAAACGCTTCTGCTTTGTCTGTGGATGATGGTAATTTGTTATTATCAAGAATGATAGGATATTCTGGGAGTTTGATTCCATTTTTCATCGTTTTTATCTCTTTCCATACCATTCTACTATCTTTATGATCGAATGTGTTTCTCTTGCAGAAATTATCCCAATGATCCTTTTTGGCTTGTTCCATAACTCTATTACTATGTACATTTGAGTGTTTCATTTCCTTAAATTTTTCATGTACCATTTTCTTATCTTGACTTTTCTTAGTGTGCATGTATTCCTTGAATAACCGTTTTTTCTCATTAACTGCCTTATCGCAATCTTCAGTCCACCAAACATTACCGAGATGTTTACCCCCATTAGAACCCTGATTCTTCAATTTAGGAATACATGAACCAGACACTTTTAGAACAGAAGTACAAAACGTGTCATACATTGTATCAATATCATCATCTGGGGACAAGCTTATGTCTAGATCTTTAAGTCTGTCGTAAAACTGAGACCATTTGGCATTTTTATAATCAAATCTTAGGATTGCATCATCAGGTTTTGTGTCTTCAAAATCAGGGGACTGATTAATTGTAATAATGATTGGTATGTGATCACTCCCAAGAGTTTCACTATAAGTTTCCCATGCACACGACAAAGCCATTTTAGGTGAAACCAAAGTTAAATCAATAGCAGTAGGTCTATGTGTTGATATATCAGGAACTCTGGTATAAGAACCATCATTGAGTAGACATAAAGTTGAGTCTACAACATTTTCCACAAACCTATTGCTACTGACCTGTGTGCTCTCTTTTTCCCAGAAAGGAGAATGAGCATTAAAATCCCCTCCTACTAACCATTTACCATTATCATTCTTGATATTTTTCATCCATTCAGTATTAGCTTCATCTGGACCCTTAGGTAAATATACAGAAGCACAGTTTACTTCTAAGGAGTCCGAAAACTTGACAGTTACAGCACATGAAAAAATCCCATGTAATCCACTAGGCACAGGTGATTGTTTGTCACAATACTGTAGTCCAGTGTGAATATAGATAGCACAATTTACTCTATCACCATTTTCATCTGTATCTACTACTGGTGGATAGTAGTACTGTTCCAATCTTGGCAGTTTGTTCTTACTGATATTAACAGACTGGAATAAGAGAACATGGCAGACAGATGACACTAAAAATTGACGTAAGCAGTCAATATTAGAATAGAGAGAGCGGCAATTCCACTGCAGTATTTTTATGTTGTTGCTGAATTTCATGTTTAAAAAAACCCACAGATAACTAAACAAATAAAAATATTTTGCTTCAACACAATTGGAGCTTAGCTACACACAGACGTAGGCTGGTATGCTGTATTTGTTCCGAACAAAAGCAACAAAAAATGTCACCAGTTGTATAAAACATTGAACCTATTGGACCAGGCAGAGCCGTAGAAGGAATCCTCAGGGAAGGGAGTGGGGCGCAGGTACCGGGGACGTCGCACAGTCTTCCGGGGCCGTTCCCAGAAGAGGTTCCTCAGATGCCGGCCAATATTCCTCGCTAGGATGCTAGCTCCTCTGGCAGTGGGATGTAGCCCATCACGGAGGTTGAAGCGGGCGGCTTGTAGGTTGGAGTGAGTGATGAAGGTGATGTTTTTCTCATCATTCAGCTCTGACACCAAAAGTGCGTTGTACAAGTCCCCTTTGATATTGAGTTCGGGTCTGATGTAGGAGCCATCTTACTGATTATGATGGCCAGATCAGGATTTTCTTCTTTGATACTCTTCACGCACTTTGCCATTGTTCCGGAACATGTTGCTGCTGATTCTGTTTCTAGGTCCTTCGATCCAACATGTATGAGTAAAGCATCAGGAGGTGTCCTGACAGATGCACTTGCTTTGGCCACTGCTGGTTTGATGTCCTTCATTGTTCTTGCATAACTCTGATGCAGCTTACATCCGTAGGACTTCCCTAGTCTGTTGGTGTTGACTTTCTTTATGATAGGGTCATTTACATATAAAATGTTGGGAAGGCCCTTTAAAGTTGGATTTGGTTTCTCTCTGGACTTGGCCTTTATGTCTTTGACGTTTTGTTTGTCTCTGGACTCGGCCTTAAAGTTATTATTGTCATTTTTCTTGCACTGTTCCTTAGACTTCGGCTTGTGACGCAAAGAAGCTTTGACGTCATATTTGTTTGCGTTATCATTTTCTTCTATTTTTTTGTTTTTATCATTTTGCTGTACATTTCTATTCTGCTTTTTTTTGTTTTGTTTGTTTCGACAGGCAGATCATCCGGAGGAGTTGTTCTCGACGGTGTTGAGATCCTAGCCACTTCTGCATAAGGAGGTAGTGGAAGGGCTCTGTCTGTGTTCCTATGCTAGCCGAGTCCTTTCTAGATCTATCGATTTTGGCATGCAGAGATCTTATTTGCCCTTCCAGCTTCGCTACTATATCACACAGCGAGGTAATTGTGCCTTCGATCTTAGCGAAGGTCTGTGTGGTACTCACGAAGTTGATGTTGTCTGTAGGACCATTGTTGTTTCTTGGCCTAGACTCCAGCCCATCCTTGACGACGGACAAACTGAACGGCCTCCTCAACTCCGAATTGCGATTTGTCCCCTCATCGTTTCCGTGCTTTGTTAGCACATCCTCAGTGCATCCTTTTGCACACAGTATTGGTATGCAGCTTTTCCGGATACTGGTTTGAGAGTCTCTTGTTTGTTTTGAACGGAACATAACAGCATCCACAGCACTGAACTATCAGTTGTTGTCTGCAGGCGCCATCTTGTGTGTGTGTCCAGAAATACTACATAAATACTGTGACTCCAGAAATACTGTGACCAAGAAGGAATGACAAAACATTGTCTGGCTTTGGTCCCTCACTTCCAGAATGAAACCAGTTTAAAGACTGTCTAAAAATCCCTTTGTATCCCAGAGTTGAGACATTTGTGCATGCTGCTGTGTTAAATGGCATTCCTCCTGAGGATGCTGTGGATCAGAGAATCTTGCTACAGAGCAATTGGTTTTTAATGGAGCATGACATAAGTCTGTGCATGCTAATTCTTGGCACAACCGAAGGTAAGTTGTTAGCCTTTGTTGTGCTCAGAGACCTTGAAATTTGCATGCTTGTATCCTCTACCCTTCAACTTTGCAGACAGAGAGACAGACGAATAAACAAAACAAAACAAAGAAAAAAAATAAAGGTGACAGGTTTGAAGACAAAAAAGAAAAAAACTTAACAGACAGGTCTGAAAACAAGACACATGCATGCATGCATGCAACACACACAACACACACACACACACACACGCACCCGCACGCACGCACGCACGCACGCACGACGACGCACGCACGCACGCACGCACACACACACACACTCACACACACACACACACACACACACACACACACACTCACTACACTGGAGAGAGATGCTCCTAAAATGTACATGTACACAAATCCCTAGAGTTTTTTGTTTGTTTTGGTTTTTGCATGACAGAAATAAAGATGATTTTTTTTTATCAGACTCCCAGTTCCCAGTTCAGTACATGGGTTCTCCGATGGATAACACCATATGGAAATTATCTAGACATTGGAGTGTAATTGTAGATAGTACTTTAGGTGTTGGTGTTCTTTATTGTGTACATGTTTTTTTTTCTAACCATAATGTGTTGTTTTAATATATAGTAACTCTTTTGTTCTATGCAATATGAAAAATCCTGGCCTTGGTGCCTTTAATGTCCAAAAAGAACATGGAGCAAACACAGAAAAAAAAGCCCTAGCCCTGATCCTTTAAATGTCCAGAAAGAACATGCTACAAACATGAAGTAAATAAATAAACAGACAAAAAAAACATTCTGGAGGAAAATCTATCCTCTAAAATGATAAGACTTGAGTTAAGGGGGAAGGGGGCATGACAAAGAATCTTTCTCAAGAAGAGCTCTGATATGTTTTTTTTTTCTTCTTGGAAATAGACATCAATAGGACCAGCAAGCAGCTGCTGTTTCATTCTGTTGGAACTCATCAGGCGAGCCATTGGATCCCGCTTACCTGCAGATGAAAAGCTCTTCCACATAACACTATGCGTAGACAGAGAGGGAGATCCACTTAGATCTATAGGTAGAGATGAATATACAACCAAAGTCTTTCTCCATTTTAAAGCCTGTCTTGATAATTCCACCCCCCCCCCCTCCCCCCACACCCCTCCCTCAGATGTATGCAGTCCCTAACGCACCTTTCCTTTTGTGTGCGCATTAGTTGGTGTAGTTAATGTTACTTCTTCCTGGTATATAATTATGTAAATGAAATATATTTTTGATTTGGTTTTGTTCTTTTAAAATAAATGCATTATTGGTATGGAGGTATTTCTAAATTTATACAATCGTTTGAATGGCCTTATTCAATGAACGAATTATATCTGTATATGTTTATGTAAGTTCATTTCTTTGGGGATTGGTGGAGGATGTGCCTTTCATGGGGTATATGTATTGATGGATATGTACAGCTGTTGCTATTTCTTGTTAGAACTATCCCCAGTGGGAGTTATTGTTGGACCTACTTGTTTGAGGGACCCCCTTTCCTTCTCTTCCCTACCACATACAAAAGCCAACTCTATTTAGTATATTTATGTGGATATATCTATATTTATATATGTATGTATATACATATATATATATATATGTGTGTGTGTGTGTGTGTGCGCGTGTGTGTGTGTTTAGATATATTTTTTGAGTCATAAAGATCAACACATTCATAGCTGGCAGGATCACCATACTTACTTGTAGTTATTATTCCTTGTGGAAGACTGGTTGCCATAGTAATTGCCATGTTCATATTAACACCCCTCTTGGTGTATGTTTATTTTTACATCTTGCTCCTCTGAGCTGAGTCAAATGGATGCATATCTGCATATACTCGTTCGAAAAAAACCTCTTTGGGATCCTTTGAATGCTATATGTTGATATTAATGGGCCCAAGTTTTCATTGTTCCTTTGTTAAAGCTCCTCTTGGGGTGATGTTACTTTACGGCTTCATTACTTGTTTGAGTGGCCCTTGAATGATACTCATGAAATGAAGGAATCATACAGAGGTTGTACTGATTAAAATGAACAGTAACAAACCTAAAAGCCATTATCTCTTTCCTTCAAATCAAGTTACTAGAAGTATCAGATGGATTATGCTTGCTTGAGAATGTGAACCTGTTAGTATTAACAGTGTGTATGTGTGGGTGTGTGTGTGTGTGTGTGTATTTGTGACATCACTTTACCGTGGGTGAGAGCCATTTAGTAAAGATACTGTATTCAGTGTAGCAATAAAAACTAAGATCGAGTGAAGTGTATCCAATCGCTGGTTTGTCGATGGGAACCTGTTCAGTGCCATGTCCAGAAGTGGATGTCAACACTTTCAGTTGTTATGGCATTTTTTGGTTTTGTTTCAAATTCGTGCTGTTGTAGATGAAAAGATGTGACATTGTGTATTTTGTTTCAAGAAGATGGTCGAGGAGTGTAGAGGTCTGAAATCTGCACTAACTACAATGGGCCTTAACTCTCTTCAGTTTTTTCCCTTGGATTTCGGTCAGTGGTGATCAACTGTTTTCTTCCCGGAATTATGGTATTTAAAACAACATTTTTGTTATCTGAAGCAATATATCGCCTAAAAAACCCCGATATAGACACTTTCATCACAAAAATATTATTATTTTAGAAATAATGCGCTGAATGTTATGAAAAAAAGAATAGCAAAATGCAAAAATCTCAAAAACTGTTGAGAGTTAACAAAAGATTTCCACCATTCCATGTTTAGGTTAGCGAAAAATGCCACCAGTGCTTTGCTATATGTGAGTCAGAGCTACTTAAAATCTGTGGTGGTCACTTTATTCCAGAGCTTTTGATATTAGTATTGTCGTATTTTGAAATAATGTATCCATGACTATAGATTGTACTATCTGGCTTTTGCCGCAGTCATGTCACTTTCAAAGATTGTGATTTAATGCTGCTTGACCTGCAATTGATAAGACATTCAGAGTTATACATGCAATAAAGAATGTGATACAGAAATCGAAGTATCTGTGCATACAAAAAAATGAATACAAAATGTAAGTTTTATTTGTGCTTGATGACTTGTTTTCCTGAACTTTTCTGTTCTTCATTCACAAATAAAAAATAGAATCACCAGTTTTTATCTATTTGTTTGAAGATCAGAGAGAGAGAGAGAGAGAGAGAGAGAGAGAGAGAGTTTGTGTTAGCCTCACCTCCTCTTGAACTCCCTTTTTAAAAGGATATAGAGTGATGTATAGATCAAAGACCTGATGTATCTGTTTAAACATCATAACAGCATAGCTTGTGGAGGTAGATGGGAAGTCATTTTAAAAATTGCTGGAATGATTGATATGGAAATGTGTTTGTGAGGAGGGGGGGGGGGGGGGAGGGGGGCAGAGGAGGAGGGATGGACAAAAGAATTAGCATGATGAAAGAATTTGTACAGCCTCTGGGTCAAAACAAGAAGCTTAGTCTGATTCCATCAGTAGCAATGTAGGTGAGTGATATTGGAAGTCTGGCAGACGCAACGCTTCTTCACAAAAGCATGGAAGCTCAAGATCAAATTTCTTCAGGTATGATGTTCATGAGTGCCAAGCTTCGGAACTCAAAATCTGGGAAGCTGGGGCCAAGGAGGTGGTTGGGTGGGCTGAAGAGGGGACAGTTTGCCTTTCGACTGAAAGGATTTCTGACCCCCTTATGTTTCAGTGGACAAATGAAGGGTTTAAAAAGGAAAGGCATTTTCCATACATTTAACTGCCAACATCCTTAAACAGTTGGACTTTTTTCTTTTTGCAGTACTTTATTATCCCTATTCAAAAAAAGTTACCTCCCCCCCCCCCCCCTCCACTTTTAAACAAAATTTTGAATTTCAGTCTTCTTTTACCCCCCTGGAAATTCAGGAATATAGGGAATACTTACTACACCAGGGAAACGCCGGAAAAATTTGGGATGATTGGCAGCTATGAATGCTGTATGCAGACTGCATAAAACCAACAAAGCCATAGGAACTTGGTGATCATTTCCTTTAGTGCCACAGACTTGCCATGAATGGAAGGGAGAAAAAGAAGATGTACTCTGTTGTGTTTACTATTTGCTTTTGTTTCTTTTTAAGAGAATCCAAAAAAGTTGAATGGATTCCTTTAATGTTTGAATCTGAACCGAAAAACCAAGTTCAGATAGACTAATTTCATGTTCATACATGGACATATACGCAAAGAAATCAATGTCCTCATATGTTCACCAACATATACCACAAAAGTGACCTTGACTGATATTGGTTGATATTGATGTGAGAAATAAACACATCAAAATATGATATGGTGATAACCTTGACCTTTGCTAACACACACTAGGCTGATGATGATGTCAGAACCAAATACATCAAACTATGGATTCATGACCAGTCTTGACCTTGTCTGACTCTGGGCTGAAAGTGGTTGGAGAACTAAACTTTTCAAACTAAATGACTTATTACTACTGACCTTAGCCGACACTGGGTTGACAATCACATCAAACCATGACCTCGGTGATCAGCCTTGACCTTGGCTGACACATTGAGTTGACAATGGTGTGAGAACTAAATGGGAAGCGACGGGGGAAGTGGAGGAAAGCGTGGGAAGGGGAGGAGGTGAGGACATAGGGTAGGGGAAGGGGAAGGAATTACAAAGAAAGGGAAGTAGGACGTGAAAGAGGAGAAGGGGAAAAGAGGGATGGGTGGGGTGGAGGAACGAATGGGGATAAAATAGAGGGGTGAGGGAAGAAGAAAGGGGGACGTACATATCCTGATAGAATCACTTTAGTACACGACGGTGACATGAGTCTCATTTCTAATGTGACAGAAAATGCTACTAAAGAAAGAAGTGAAGTGATGTTGGGATTCGAAGCGGGTCTGAAGGAGGGAGGGGAAAGGGGAATGGCAGAACTCATCACTCATTAAGTTTATACACAGGTCGCCATTAGTGGTGTCCTGTGAATGTTTCAGCTTTCCAGACAACACACGTATAGTGACTCTCAGTATGTCTTGTCTGTCAGAATGTGTTACTTCACAGCTAGAAACAATGAATGACAAGATGACATAACTCATACATCTCTACACTGTATGTGCTTATATTCTTTTGTTCCTATACATTACAAACAGGCCAAATGTTAAAGCTGCCTTTTTATACAACTGAATGTTACATAGGCACAGAACATAAACTTTGTATGTTTGTTGTTCAGTATGTGAAAAAAGTTAGATTGACACTGTTTACAGGCAATTGTGAGAACACACACACACACACGTGCATGCGTTCATACACATGTACACACACACACAAACACACACACACGCACGCATGTACATACACAAATGCATCTAATATAAAGAACATTCTTTTTGTCTATCATTCTAACTGTATTGGGATTTGACGCAGGTCTAAGGAAAAGGGGATAGGAAAAGGGAAAATAGGGGGGTAGAGGGGGGTGGGGAGGGGGGTATGTTTATGTGGAAAAATGGAGGAGAAGGGGGGGGGGGGGGGTGTCAGTAAAGCGGAGACATGCAAATACTTTTTGACTGATCTTCACCGGGCACATCAAAACTGAATCAATTGTTGTGATGTTGATGGTGATGGGTGAGATTTACAGAGGCCCTTAAGGACAAGGTTTCCCAGACTGTAGTGGGTGTAGCTCTTGGTGTTGCTTTTCTCAGCGGTGATTGGTTGGAGTCAGTGTTGTTGGTCGTCTGCTCTCTGTGTCCTTCCATGCTCTTGGACAGTTCCCCTTCAGGATCACTGATATGGATCCACACGATCCACTTTTGGCCAGCTGAGATAGAGCACCCTAACTGGTCGCCCCTCATCCCCCTCCCCCAGCTGGCAAGCCAGAGGTGTGAGTCTCAGAGGTTGGACCCAAGGCTGGACTCTGAGGAACCTCTTTGCTTGTTTTGACTCTCTTTGCCTTCTGCTTCTCTTTCCTGCACAAGGGTTAAAACCAACTGTCTGTACTGGAGGACAGGAGGGAGTCACACAGGACCTCAGTGGGTTGCATCCCTAGGGTGGGATGTGGCTGGAGGAAGTCCTGGACTCTGAGGTTATGGGTTGTCCTAAAAATCCATGGTGGTGCCAGGGTGGCCGCTAGGGCAGGGCACCCACTGAAGGCATGCTGGAGCGATATATCCACTTCTGCATGCACATTGGACGCCCATAAGGCTAACCCTGCAGCACCCTTTGTGGAGCCCCCTCACTAGTTAGAAATGTTTTCTGGGGAATTTCTGGCTTAGTTTCCTCTGCCCACGCACGGGAAGGTGAAACCACCCCCTTGTCCCACATCGGTCTCTGAGGGTCTCATCTACCTTTCTGTGAGCAGCTGTTGGAGCATGGTTCACAACCTTGGTCATTGACAGCTCAAGCTCCGTGGGTGTGTCATTCTCTGCTGCAGGCTTAGCTGCTTGGTTGGCCGCTTCATTGCCCCAGACACCAGTGTGGGACTAGCTGCTTGGTTGGCCGCTTCATTGCCCCAGACACCAGTGTGGGACTAGCTGCTTGGTTGGCCGCTTCATTGCCCCAGACACCAGTGTGGGACTAGCTGCTTGGTTGGCCGCTTCATTGCCCCAGACACCAGTGTGGGACTACTGCTTGGTTGGCCGCTTCATTGCCCCAGACACCAGTGTGGGACTAGCTGCTTGGTTGGCCGCTTCATTGCCCCAGACACCAGTGTGGGACTACTGCTTGGTTGGCCGCTTCATTGCCCCAGACACCTGTGTGGGACTAGCTGCTTGGTTGGCCGCTTCATTGCCCCAGACACCAGTGTGGGACGGGAGCCTCATGATTGTAAGGTCCGGGCCCTTACATATAACCTGGTGAGTCAGAAAGGGGATTTTAGCCTGAGTCTCTTTCCTGGGGGTTACGGGAGTAGTGGGAGAGGAAATGGTAAGGAGGAGATGACGGGACACAGAAAAGATACGGTTGAGTGGGGAATGGGGAAAGGGGGAAGCGAAGAAGTGGGGGATGGGGGGAGGAGGGAGGGCAGTCAGGTCGGGAGGTGGGGGAGAGGGGAGCCAGGGAAGGAGAGGGGGCAGGGTGGATAGGGGAAGGGGAGGAGAGAGAGCACAGGAGTGTCAGGAAAGGGGAGGCGGGGGAAGGGGAGGGGTAGGGAATACGGGGAAGGTTGGGGGGGGGGGGGGGGGCAGTGAGGAGGAGGTGGGACGAGGGGAACGGGAAGGGTGGGTGGGAGAAATGGGACGAGCAGGGGATGGGGGAGGCAGCAAATACACACAGGCCAGCGTGCATGTGCATATGTGTGCACACACGGGAGAGGAGAGGGTGGAAGAAGGCGAGTCAAATTTTTTTTTTTTTTTTTTAAAGGAACTGACGACATGAAGTGTCCAGATGACGGCAGGAACGCTTAACCTGCAATGAGGGGGGAGGGGGGGGGGGGGGGCAGGGAATTGGCCGCTCTCCCCACTTCCTATCCCTTGCTCCTCCCTCCCCTCCCTTGCGTCTAGACAAAAAAAATTGAGCATGAAATGAGGCAGGGAACAGCAAACAATAAACAAGTAGAGTAACTCTTGCTCCCATAAGAAAACCTAACTCGGAGTAACTTTTATTCAAGACTAGCACACCCTTTTAAACTTGAACAAAGTCAGACAAATACAAAGACGAACAATCTGATTGTGGGGGAAAACAAGCGCAGGCCAACAACCCCTCCGTCATCACAGCAAAGACTTCGCAAAGATTTGAACTTAAGGGGGAGGGGGAGGGGGGGGGGGGAGGTTGAAGATGAAGAAAATGGGAACATAAGATTAAGAAAATATATTTCAAATATGAAAACTCTTCACTAGCTGCATGAGGGAACCATCGTAATCCCTCTCGAAGAGTTAAAAAAAATTGATCCAAAGAAGTAAAACGATCCAAAGAAGCAAATTGATCCAAAGAAGCAAACTGATCCAAAGAAGCAAAATGATCCAAAGAAGCAAGCAAAATGATCCAAAGAAGCAAAATGATCCAAAGAAGCCAGCTCATGTCAATTGAGCCAAGACATTACCCTGATACATCTTACCTATATTTTCGTATGTTGTTGTTTTCTGGTGGTGTGGTAGTGGCGGTCCAGAAACCCTGGAGCCCTCTCCCCCTTGGATCTGCCCCTGTTCAAACACACACACACCACACACACACGAACGCGAGCGCGCTCGCGTGCAAGAGAGAGAGAGAGAGAGAGAGAGAGAGAGAGAAGAGAGAGAGGGGGAAGGGTTGAGGGGGGTAAGTGCGGGGTAAACAAGGAAAGAAGCATCCAGATCCGATTTTTGAAGTTTAGATAATTTAACTCCCCCCAAAAGTATATTCAATTATATATTCTTTTCTTTTAAAGATTGTATGTGCCATAACTGTAATTAAAATACTTTGTCTTTACACTCTGAGTGTAAAGACAAAGTGTCCCTTTCAAATTTCCTTTCTATCTTTTGTCAAATCTCTACTGAAAAATGGGTTACCTTTTCCTGTTTCCCTCTGTTGTACAATGAAATACTTTGTGTGAAATCTGATTGGACAAATTGTTGCTTTTGATACTATATGACGTCACGTTTGTCTGGGACAAGTCGACTGATGATAGGTTACTGTCTGCAAATTGTACTACCATTAATAGACATTGTTTCAGTTGTCTGTCATATTGTCGGACTGTGAAACAATTTAATTCATATTTGGATTTTTTTCCCCTGCAGATTAAATACCAGGTAAGTCAACTTTTAAAGCAAATTCAACGAAAGACATTGGATAAGCACTTCGTTTTATTCAAATGCAAGCACGAACCTAGAGCCTTGGTTCGTGAAGGAATGTTGTGAGTGAAGTCGAGACAGAATCAACGAATGTAGACCAATAGCACGAGACACTGGCAGATGCTTCCACGGCTTGAGAGAGAGATGCAGAGGGAGTTACATACAGATTAATAGATAAGCATTTATATCATAGGTCCATATGTCCATTTTTCAATCGTCTGTCTTTTGTCTTTCAGCCTGTAGAAATTTAGTCTTGAAAATGGCAATATATAAATCAAGTGCAAGTAATAAGCATCTCTTTGGGGTTAAAGCTACTGCATAAGGTTACATTAAAAACCAGGAGATGCGGGTGGGAATGGGTAGAGATGCTGGAAAGGTTACTACTATTCATAAATAAGTCATTCATTGTTCATTGTTTTCATGTTTATTTATGACACTAATGTATAGTTAGTCAGCAGCACGATTGTAATTTCTCAGAATTGAGATAATAAAGTATTCTTGTATCTTGTATTCAAAGATCTCATAAAGAATGTATATACATAATATACACATCGGCCATTTAAATTCTTTACTGTAGTCATAACCCATTTAATTGAGCAGATTTCAACTAAAAAGTAGACTCTTGGTCAACAAATGGGCCAGTTTGCCTTCACTGACTCTTACTATGTCATACGCGGCTGTCAACACGGCTTAGGTCATGCGTCTGGAAAGAACTCCAGATGAAGATTGGAAGTTTAGATCTATAAAAGGCCAGGGAGAGAGAAAAGGGGGACAAATTAACTCCGGCCAATGAAAGAATTGTGCGCACACGACAAACCCAAATCCAAGTCTTGAACTAAGATCAGGCTAACTTTGTAAAATCATAGAAACTTTCGTGATGATTTGACCTGTTTTTTGTTGGTTTTTTTTTTTTTTTTTTTTTTTTGTTCTCCACTAGGGAGGGGGAAAAGCGACGCAAACCATACTGTCAACCGCTTGCACCCTTTTCATGTTTTTTGTTTTTGTTTTTCAATTTTTTTTTCCTTATAATTTATTTTAGAACTTTTTATTTCTTTGCTTTTGGTTTGTTCGTTTTTTTCGTTTCTTCGGAATTCCGGCCATTAGTTGAACTCTTTTCAACTTCGGTTATCAGAGAAACAGAACATAGACTTTTCTTTCTTTTTCTTTTCTTTTTAAAAAAGTTTTTTTCTTTTCTTTTTAAAAAAGTTTTTTTCTTTTCTTTTTAAAAAAGTTAAAAAAAAAAAAGATTTGGTAACCTCAGTGACATTCTGTATAATCTGGTTATTACTCTATGTACGTTGAACTTGAAGCCGGTTATCCAGTTGGTTTAAACGAATTTATTCAGGAAGTACACACAAAGGCAGCAACAACATATAAGACGAGTACAACAAGCAAAATGCTTATACACGGTACTCACTGAATATAAAAACAATGGATTGGCTGCAAAAAACTGAACATGAACGTTTGCATTCAAGAAATAATCTGAAAACAAATAATAACCTGAAACAAGTTTTTAGGGAGGGAACAGCAAAGCAAGGAAAAGGAAAATCCAACACCGAGGCAAAACATTCAATTAGAACAAACTATCTGTACCAGGGCAGGCTGTAGGCCAAAGACCTCTTTTAAGATTGTAATATATTTGAGATTTTAAGTCACTACAGTAGGTAAGCTCATTGGAAGTAGACTATACACTAGTGTAGCAGATGAAGGAGAAAGAATACTGAACATATGGTGAAAAAGTCACATCATTAATAAGATGAAGGAAATTTATTAGCGGATAAATCTGTTAGACATGCGAATAAAATCACCAATTGTAATTAATATTGCACAGTTTTCAGTGCAGGTTTTGTCTTGGTCACCACATAACAAAATTTTAGCATCTGCTTTTATGTCATTAGGCAGTAACGCTATTGTCTGAGTTCGAGCTAACTGGAAGAGTGGGCAGTGCAACAAAAAGTGATTGGCGTCTTCAACAGGATAACCACAGTTACAAGCTGCACTGTTTGACAGGTGTCGTTTAAATAAGTCACTGTTCAAGTCACTCATTTCCAGTCTCAGTTTGCAAATTATTATTTCAGATTGTCTGTCTTGCAAATAATAATAAGAAGAACAACTGTATCTGTATTACTAAGGTAACGCTTAACAAAACTAAGAGAATCAGACTGCTTAATGTTATCAGGAAGACTGTTCCAAAGAATAGTAGTGGAAGGAAAGAATGATAATTTATACAGTTCCAGTCTGCACCTTGGTACTTGTCTTTCCTGGGGATTTCGTCTGTGATAAGGGTTGATTGAAGCAACTAGAGGAGGAAGACGTTCAACTAAATACAATGGCACAGTGCCATTAACAATTTTGAAATACAATATGAGTTTATGACGACGACGTCTTTCTTTAAGGGACGTTAGTCCTGATTCATTGTATAGTTTTTGATGATTAGTACCACGAACTGATCCAGTGATTGTCCTAATAGCATCCAAATTGAGGTTTTCAAGATCTTGGCTTTGTTTATTCGTACAGTTGTCCCAAATAACATCTGAGAAGTCAAAATGAGGTAGAATAAATGATTTATACAAAGTAAGAAGAGATTTACGACTCAATCTGTACTTGTATGTCCGAAGACATGCAATAAGGACACGGCACTTGGATAAAATAGATTTAATATGGAGGTCCCATTTACAGTTGTTTTGTATCATTACACCTAGATGCTTATGGGAGTCTGATTCCTGTAATATCACATCACTAAATTTCAAGGGCTGTGTTTGGGGTACTGTGTGACTGGAAATGGTTAATAATTTAGTTTTGGATTGGTTGAATTCTACTTTCCAAGCAGAAGCCCACTTTCTTATCTTGTCAAGATCTGAGTTTAAAATTTCTGTCCTGAGTTGGGTGTTATCTAACGCCAGATATATGCTAGTATCATCTGCAAATAATTTGATAATCGATTCAATATCATGTGCAATATCATTTATGTAGACAAGGAATAGAAGTGGTCCAAGAACAGAACCTTGCGGAACACCTGCTGATATTGGGAGGTAGGACGATTTACTCCCTTTTAGAACAACAGCCTGGGACCGATCTCTTAGATAGTCAGTAAACCATTCGAGAAGTTGTCCACGGATACCCAAAGCAGACAGTTTATGTAATAATGCTTGGTGCCACACTTTATCGAAGGCTTTAGATATGTCAAAAAAAATTGCTTGTGCAGTTGTTTTAGCTTCTAAAAATTTGCAAAAGTCATCGTATATACTCAAAAGTTGAAAGACAGTCGAGTCATGTGGAATAAACCCAGACTGAGCGGTTGCTAAAAGATTGTTATCTGTGAGGTATTTGAAAACATGTTTTTGAACACATTTCTCCAGCACTTTGCCTACACAGCTCAAGAGCGAAATGGGGCGGTAATTTCCACACTTGTTTCTGTCTCCTTTTTTGAATATTGGAGTTACATGGGCTAGTTTCCATATGGATGGAAACCTACATTCTGTTAATGAACGGTTAAACAAAAAAGTCAATGGTTCACAGATAACGTCTGCAGCAGCTACTAACACTTTGTTATGGACTAAATCAGGCCCTACTGCTTTTTTGCAGTCAAGACTTTTCAATATTTCCAATACTATATTTGTAGAAAGAGTCAGCTGATCTATGGACCCGTTGAATTCATTTAATCCAGGAATCTCAGCTCCACCATCCACCGAACACTGCGCAGCAAAGTATGTATTGAATACAGTTGCTTTATCTTTCATGGAGTAGTAAACTACACCATTTTCTTCTATTGGGGGAATATTGTCTTGAGGCATACCTTTGGCTGAAATGAATGTTTTTACTAGTTTCCACCAGTCCTTTGATCCAAAACCGCAAGGAGAAGAAATACGACTATCAAGTTCAAGTGCGTACTCAGCCTTTCTTAATCTGATTTTTTCTGTAAGGTCGTTACGGATTCGACGAAATAATGCCCATGTCCAACCGAAATTTAAGGATTTGGCTAATCTGTGAATGGCATTTTTCTTTTTTATAGTCTTTTTTATTTCAATAGTTATCCATGGAGCATCACGTTCATTGACTGTAATTTCTTTAACTGGCATACAAAGTTTTGCCGTGTTCATGAGTACTTCTGACATTTTTTCAGCAGCATCATCAATTGATTCTAAAGACAGAATTGCATTCCAATTAGTATTTGATAATTCGGTAATCAATTTTGCAACATCTAACTTCGAGTAATTACAAATTGTGCGTCTGTAGCATGTGTTGGGCCTATGATGATTTTTCAAGACAGCATATGGTGATGAATGATCAGTACAGATCGGTGGCATTACGTCCGTGGTTTGGATCATTTCAGGACATGGTGTAAGTATAAGGTCTAGTAATGTTGAAGATTGTTCAGTAATACGGGTTGGTTTCTTAACCAGTTGAAATAAACTATTTGTAATCATTATATTCTGGAGATGATATGGGAGTTGATTTGCACAGTCAGCATTAAAATCTCCAAGAACAATATATTTATGAGGAGTTTTGCCTGCAAGTTGGATTGATTGGTCGATTAAGCCCCAGTAAGCTACATTAACATCAGGAGGCCTGTAGAATGTTCCAACCAATAATGTGTCCTGACCCAGTTTAGTCTCCACCCATACCGCTTCTAAATCTGCTACACTCAGATCAGGCCTGGGTTTACAGATTAATTTAGTTTTAACATATACAGCGACACCACCGTGTGCGTCTCCAGGCCTGTCACACCTAAGAGGAGGGTGAAAACCAGGGATCATGGTTATCCAGTTGATGTTTTCTGATACAACTCCTGTTTGTGTTATGTTGAAACCCAGTTCCAAAGAAAGCCGGGAGAACCGATTTTGGCATTACTGTCAATTTTGAGTTCAGTTTTTATATTGGGTATTTTTATATAGCGCCTATCCTCGGTCACAGACCAAGCTCTAAGCGCTTTACAATAAACACACTACCTCACTCACTCAACGGGCTGCCTACCCAGGTAGAGCTGGCCGAAGAGCAGCCTACTGGCGCTCATTCAGTCGTTTCCCGTACCATTCAAATATGAGTCGCTCATTTTCATTTATCTCATTTATTCCTCCAGTTTCTCACATAGGATGCATGCGATGTTTATATGTGTCCTCCATTTCCACCGGTACACGATGGCACACGATAACAGTAAGTGACAATTTTTGTGGCTTGGTAAGAAATACCAGGCGGCTATCTTCAATTTTGCCAGGGCAGCGGGGAACCTCCTGCTCTTTTCGATTTTCAGCTGCCGTGGGTTCTTTAACGTGTGCAGGGGGCCAGGAAGGCACACGGGTCCGACTCGCTTATAGTCCCCATCCGATGGACGTGACGTTCAGTTCGATTTGTCATTCAAACTGGGAAAGAAAGGGCGAGAAAGGCAGGGCTCGAACCCACGCACTTCTCACACGTTGGATTGGCAGGCGAACGTCATAACCACTCTGCTACCTTTCTTCCTCAGGCTTTTTAACAGGCTTGGAACGTTTTTAAAGAAAACAGTAAAGGAACGAATACATATTTGAAAACAAGACCTAAACAACCAGTCAGCCAACCTACTGATAACACCCACATCGGGCTGTTTAAACAGCAAAAGTATCCTACTCAGCCTCGAGCTGAATCTTCCTATCAACAGCCAGACTAAAAACCATGTCTTCCTGCTATTTACAAGATACCTCCCTGAAAACTAATTAATAAAGCAAACAAACAAACGGAGATGACTTTTTCTCTGACAAATGTTTGCCAGACCTCGACGCAGCCATGTCAACGGAGGGCGGGGAACAGACGAAAACCAGAACGCCCAAATGCGCGCGCTGCCGAAACCACGGGTACACGGTCAACTTACGGGGTCACAAGGGCTTCTGCCCGCACAAGAGTTGCACGTGCGAGCTGTGCGATCTGGTGAAGGAGCGGCAGGAGGTGTCCAAGCGGCAGATCAAGCTCCGCAGACAACAGCAGCAGGAGGAGATCCTGGGCATGTACGTGCCTGTTCCGCCCAGTGTCTTCTCCCAGGGATCCGTCTGTGAGTGATCTTAGGATCCATATGTGAATGCCCCCCAAAGATCCGTGTGTTACTGTCATAAGGATCTGTGTGTGAGTGCCTCATGGAATCACGAATGGTGCTCCAGTGATGTGCGTGTTAATTAGCCATTGATTCTAACATGGGTGACCCAAGAATATGTAAATGAGGGGAGTGTGTGCATATTTCACCGTGTCTTATGTGTCACTGTGTTTTATGAATCACTGTGTCCATATGTCAGAGTGTTCATATGTGTAACCCTAACCGTAATTGTCATCGAACCCTAACCAAACCCTAATCCTAACAAGCCCTAACCCTGACCCATAAAATGGCGACATGCAGACACGGTGATATAGAGAACCTCCATTGAAACGAATAGGTGATTGAGAGACACGGTGACACCTAGACCTAATGACACATAAACACAATGGCATCTAGAGGTGACCCCCTGTATGACCGAGTTCTCCAGGGATCCGGGTATAAGGGACTGGAGGATCAGTGCATGAGGAATCCAAAATGATGTACGTGAGTGCCCTCAATACCTGGGTGTGAGACTCCTCCCCAAGCATCCCATCGTGAGTGACTCAAGCATTCGTGTGTGAATCCTCTATGGATCCCTGAGTGAGTGCCCTGGATCTGTGTGAGTGCCCAAAGGATCCGAAATGACTGTTCCGGCCCTTGATGTGCCTGTACGTGGAGGGATGTGGTCTAGCTAGAACCATTACTCCACGACAGTGGGTCATCAGGGTGCTACGATGGATACTTGGGGAGTCAGGAATCTGCATAGCTGTCTTGTCCTAATTAGTCAGGGTCAACAGGGCAGAAGTGTTGTGGCCATTCCAGTGCTTCATGATGTCCACCCACAACGTCTTCGGTTGTTGGTATGGGGCTACGGATTTATTGGGAAGAGGGAGGGGGAGGGGGGTGGAGGTGGGGTGGGGGTGGAGGTGGGGAGGGGGTTTAATAATAATAATAATAATAATGAATACTTATATAGCGCCTATTCTCGGCTAGAGACCAAGCTCTAAGCGCTTTACAATCAACACTCGTTTACACAACGGGCTGCCTACCTGGGTAGTGCCGACTGAAGAGCTGCCAGCTGGCGCTTCATTCAGTCGTTTCCCGTGTCATCCAGTCAGTATTGTTCAATATCGTTCACTCATTTTCCTTACTTCCTTCATTCTTTCCATTTCTCACGCAGGGTGCATGCTATGTGTAACGTGTCATCCATACCAACGGCCAAACTGGCCTTCTCTTCCGAAAGTTGGTGATGGGATTTTACGTGTGTGCAAGATGTTATGCGTGCGTTCACACACGGAACCTCGGTTTATAGTCTCATTCGAAGGACTGTATGGGAAATGGAGTCAGAACCAATGTTAACTCCGAAGGAAAAATCCCCCTGTACCGAAACGCCCCCGGCGGAGGTTCGAACCCGCAACCCCAGGATCACCAAGATTACAAGTCCGGCGCTCTACCAACTGAGCTATTCCGGCTCCCAAAAATTTTTTTTGCTGTCCCAACCTCTGCGCCACCTCAGAGATAGTGCACCCACGCCGCTCATTCCGACAACCCGTCCACAGCCACAGCCCGGTCGGCCCCGTTTACACCACTTCAACTCGAATCGGGTCAAGCTTTTCCCATCAAGTCATGTAGGCTATTCGCAGCCGTAGATCCTCTGTGAAATATCCGATGTTAAACAGATGGATCCTCGCTTTTTATACATGGTTGGATATCAGATAATGTTACGGCTCAGCCGAGCTCAAAATCCAGAAGTAAAAACTGTAAGAAGAAAAGAGGAAATGTTTATGTGAGTGCGTATGAAGAGGGAACTTGGAAAGTGGGAAGAGAGGGGAGGGAAGGGGGTTATAAAGATGGAAGGAACACAGAGAAATTCATAATATGGACTGAAATAAAAGGAACATATTTTCGAAGCGAAGAATGGGCACCTAAGCAGGTGCTTTTGTTGCGAGTAGAACGAACGAACGAATTTTATTTTAAGAGGGTAGTGGACTAAGTATGAATACTTTTTTTTTTTTTTTTTTTTTTACAGTAGAGTGTGAGTGTGGGTAGCCAAGGACGTTAGATTGAAAGAAGGGGGGGGGGGGGGGGGGGGGGGGACAGTTCGAAAAGATACTGTGGCTGTTTTAATTGCCAGTCAGTATGAACTTCGATAACTCATCCTCACAACAGATTGGATCCAAAACTAAGTTAAATTCCACAGTTTCTCACAGTTCATCCATTCTGTTTCAAAGATGTCTCTGTCTGAATACAATCTCATTCCTGGTGAATTAGTGCGTCAGATCGAATATCTTTTGTACTGAGACCATCTTCCCAACACAGAATATTGGGCATTTTGATATTATGACCAGACGAGGCAACATTAAATGTGATTTAAACATGCACATTTAAATAGAGGTATAATGTGAATAGTCAGTACACGTGAACCACCATTTATTTCTGTGGTCAACACAGATGGAATCAACCTGGATTATTTACGGGTATTATTTCCTCGCAAACGGGTAGATCGTCTGTACGCGGTGCTACTTCAGTGCAGCAACGATGTGAACGCCGCGACAATTAAACTTCAGCAAGGTCAGTTTAACACTCAGGTGCACAGGAAATAAAACATGTGCGTGCACACTTAAATGCGCATACACTTTGCTCTCTCTCTCTCTCTCTCACACACACACACACGTGTGCACGAATGCATGCACGCGCGCGCGCACACACACACACACACGCACGCACGCACGCATACACACACACACACACACGCATGTACACTATCACGCTGCACGCATGAGAAAAACGCAAAGATGTTTAATGCGTTACGATTGCACTCTAAAGGTTCCTGTGGGAGCAGAAAAGAAAACAAGGGGAGGGAAGAAGATTGTGACTGGAAGAAGGGAGGGAAAGGGACGATGGGAAAAGGCAGATCTTGGTTATCATTCTGAGGGAATGAACTAGATCTGAGGTAATGAAGTGAGTTCATAGTGTGTGACGTGCATACACATGCACACGCGTGTGCGAGCCTGCGTATGTCTATGCGCAAGTCTCTGTGTGAAATTTGTACGTGCGAGCGTGCGTGCGTGCGTGCGTGCGTGCGTGCGTGC
The DNA here is from genome assembly GCA_033310375.1 of Conus canariensis. Taxonomy (NCBI): domain Eukaryota; kingdom Metazoa; phylum Mollusca; class Gastropoda; order Neogastropoda; family Conidae; genus Conus; species Conus canariensis. Next base: position 85,910,271 of record CM065719.1, read on the forward strand.
GTGTGTGTGTGTGTGTGTGTGTGTGTGTGTGTGTGTGTGTGTGTGTGAGAGAGAGAGAGAGAGAGAGAGAGAGAGAGAGAACAAACATATGACCATGTTATGTTTCAGAGGAACACACGGGGGATACAAGAGAGTCGCTGGTCAGTCTGACCACCAAAGCTACGTCAACAGGTAATCTAATACAATGGAACCTTTCCAGATAGCTCTAAAAACAAAAACTACTCAAGGAAGAAATCTATATACAACGGAACTATTCAACACTGATGGTCAAAACTTCCTCAGCAGGTAAACTGTGTACGACGTCACCGTTCAATATCACTGATGACCAAAGAACCTCAGCAGGTAATCAGTACACTATGGAATGGTTCATTAAGGCTAGATGTCCAGCATTACTTCAACAGGTAATCTGTATACAGTGAAACCAATCATTACGACTTTTGACCAAAACTATCTCAGCAGGTAATCTGTAGGCTATACAATGGAACCTTTCAATAACATCAACGGTCTAGCTACCCCAACAGATAGTACACTGGAACCTTTTCAATAACATTGATGACCAGAACTACTTCATCAGGTAATCTACACACAGCTGAGCCTTTCAAGAACACCGACATTAAAAAGCTACCTAGCAGGTAATCAGTATACATTGGCGAAATTGTTCGAAACACTGATGGTCTAAACTGCTCAGCAGGTAATCTATGTACACAGGAAAATTTCAGAAAGACTCAAGACCAAATCTCCCCCAGCAGGTAATCTGTATACAGTGGAACCTTTCACTGATGACTGAGACGATCTCAGCAAGTGATCAATATACAATGGAACCTTTCAATAAAGTTGATGACCAGAACGATCTCAGCAGGCAATCTATATACAATAGAACGTGACACCGATGACCAAAAGTACATCATCAATACCAAGAACAGAGGTGCAGTGGACAGTCAGCCACGTTTAGTGCTTGTAGTTGCAATGTGCCAAAGCAAGAAGGGCAGAAGAAAGTCAGCAATATTTACTGTTTGTCGAGGTATTGCGCCAAGATGGAAAGCGCAGAGGCACGTCAGCAGTGTTCACTGTTCGTATGCGTGGTGTGCCAAGAAGGGCAGAGGAAGGAAGGGCAGTCATGTTTACTGTTCCTAGGTAAGGTATGCTAGGACGAGAAAAGCAGAGGAGAGTCAGCAAAATGTTTGTTGTTAGTTAGTGTGTTTCGCCAAGACGAGAAGCAATGAGGATGATCAGCAACTGTTGCTGTTTGTAGATATGCGGTGTGCCAAGAGGGGAGGGGCAGGGGAAAATCAGCCATTTTTATTGTTTGTAGATGCATGCAGCATGCCAAAATGAGAAGAGCACAGGGAATCGGCAATGTCTACTGTTTATGTATGTCGTGTGTCAAGATGAGAAGGGTGGAGGAAAGTCAGCTATTTACCACGTTTTCAGAAGTAGTGTGTGAAGATGGGATGGTTCGAGGAAAGTTAGCAGCGCTAAGTCTTTGAAGATGTAGTATGACGATGATGATCTTAATTTCCAAACAGGTTCTTGCAATGTTCAGAACATATCTTTCCATCAGATTTTCGTCTGCCATTCATTATTTCCATGACACCATGAAGCTGCATGCTTTGAAACATTATTATATCAATGATTCGGACTATGTAAATCTCGAATGAGCATTAATATGCGTTATCATTAAAAACAATGTCTGTGTTGTTGTATCAGCTCCAGTGATGAAGATAAACAAAGCAACGCAGTGGCCCGTGGAGTCGAATCACAGAACAGAACCTCCTTGTACCCTAGGCACCGTGATACCACACCCCAGAGCACGGCAGAAGAGTATTGTGAAGGGCCCAGATGACCTTCAGCACACCCCGTCCCCTCACTGCCCCTTTCCTTTCTGCTGGTCTCACGCAGTCCCAGCCCAGTTCACTCCCATCGACTCCATATCTGTTCCCTCTGGTGATGCCTTCCCCAAAACTTCTCCCAGGTCTCTAATCAAACCGGATCCTTTCAGCCTGGAACCGTTTTCCTTGGACAACTCTATGGCCCTGGAAAGTTGTGACTCTGGAGTTCCTGGTCGTGGAAAGTTGGCTGTTGAACCGGTGCCCAGGGCTGTATCCATGGCGGAGTTACCATCGGTCGCCCAGCTGCCAGTGACATCGTCCACACTCCCAAGCCAGGCAATGGATGCGTCTGACCTGCAGTCCACAATGTCCACCTGCAACCAGCTCGGGAACATCACGCCCAAAGTCAGCCGTTGGAGTGGTGGACCAATCTATACGTCAGCGTCAAATGCCCTCAGCCCGTGGTTCGACATTCCAACCTCTCTGCCCCTGCCGAGGATGGCGGCACCTTTCAGTTTGCCCCCTCCCCCACTGCCTCCCTTTCCCCCAGGGTGGGATCCACGCTCCCTACCCCCTCTTCCTTACCTTCCGGCGTCTATGGCCAGCATCTTGCACAGTAGCCCCTACAGTCAGGGGACAAGCTCCTTCCAGGTATCGCCAGCCCGTCTCTCTCACTCCTCGGCTCTCCCTTATGTCAAAGAAGTTCCTTCCAGTTCTGATAAAGCTGGAGAAGCACTCACAAGCTCCAATGATCTGATCCTAACAGCTGTGGGTAGGTCCGATCTTGCAGTCAATGCTGACTTGTCGAGTGGTGAGAATGACATAGACATTGTGGGGGTGTGCAGTGATTCTGACGGGTTAATTAACCCGACAGGCTTTGAATGAATCATGGAGCAGAAAGGAAAAATCACACTGGACTTTTTGTTTTATGATTCAAAGACCAGAAAATGTGGACAACAGACATTATTGACACATTTCATTAGTGACTGCAAAACTGTGTGGACAGCCTAAATAGTATCAGTATCTTTTCTTCTTTCTGAACAACACATGCATTATAGTACATCTATGCTCATCAGTCATTTATCTCGATGAAAAATGTGTACTATACAGTATCAGTAATAAATGACAACAATAAGCTCTATACAACATGCACTTTGTGTTTAATACAATGTAACTTTCCATTTGTTGTTTTCTTTTGTATTATTGTTTTGAGATGAGAGAAACTTTGTCAGTACTGCTTATGACAGGTTGGTTAAACTGTACATACAATATGTTCAGGACGGCCATGTGTCAGCATGCGTACAGTAAATTTACTTCTCATCCTCATGTAATTGAAATTTCTTTTGCATGTGAAATAAAAAACTGCTCATGCTTAATCTCAACCGGCATGGGGGATCTTGCTGGATGTATGGTTCAGAAAGCGTCAAAGAAAGATCTTCCCTTCCATGAAATGCCAAACATGAAATATACATGTATAGATACATCGGCACAGAAGATCCGTAGAGCAATTGTGTCGTCTGCTACAGAAGCCTCAGTTGTTCTAGAGTAAATAGTATTAGCCAGTCGGATAGATTCTTTATTACTACCACTTGCAACGAGCTTTGTACAAGAGCGAGATGACTCTTTAATGTCACTACAACAATTGTAACAAGTTCAATGTGGATGTGATAAAATCACATTCAGCCAAGCCTATAGATCAGTTGCATCAATGACTTGTTCAATCCAAGCACAGCAATGATTTTCTCTTATCATTTCACATATGCTTTCTTTGTAACAGTATTTTACATAATGTGTCTTGTGTTTATTTGCATTTTGTCTCACTGTCAGCAACACTGAAGTCTGTTTCTGTCTTCTTGTCATAATTTCACTTACATTGCAAACTCGCACACAAAAAAAGACACATTATGAAGGATACCATCAATTAATATTTCACTTGTATGCGCATTTTGTGAACAGGATTTCTTTTTTCCCCCCTCTTTAACTAACTATCCAACTTGCCTCAGCTAGATGATTGGCACACTCAACAATTTGCAAACTTCATAACCAAAAGTAAATTTTCCTCGCACCCGTCAAAACGGCCCCGTCCACAAGTTTACAAAGTCCCCAGGAAGCATGCTTGTTGCAGTTAGCTAGCCCTCCTCTCCTCCATTTTGTACTTATATTTCAAGCTTTCAAGACCTGTTGCATTCTGCACTTTTGCTAGAATTTTACAAATACATTTGAAGGAAAGCTGGCAATGATTTAATTCTGATGACTTGAAGAAAAAAGTTAATATTGACTGTTCTCTCAACAAATGAGACAGACACAACAGACTGATGGGGGAAAATTAATCTGCCTTTAGCATGTGGTAAGTATTGCATACAAAGGCTTTCAACATTGAATGCAAATGACTCTGGCCTTTGTATTCATTGGCAGCTGTTTAATCTGGCTCAAGGGTAGCAACTCCATCAAACAACATACTAACCCGTTATTTCCCTTACAACAATTTGAAGTCAAATTACCCATTTTATTTCATAGAGGACTTGAAAGGATTTCTTTTTTTTTAGAGTTCTTTTACAGAAACATTAACAATATTAAAGTGGCAAGAACAGTCAAATAAATTTGGTTAAAAAGTACACAGTAACTTTTGCCCCTGAAGAAAACAGCTACTGCACTATCAAGTTGAAAGCCTTTTCTTTTCTTTTTTTTAAAAATTCAAACAAGTGGCAAAAACCGCTGAAAAATAAGTGAAATAGTGACGTGAGGGTAGGAATGCAAGAGTGACCAGTAAATGGGGTATCAATTCAGATTAAGCTGTGGTCATTTGTACCTTTCCACACACTCCGACAGGCTCAATTCTTAACAGTGCTGAGGAAAATAAATCAAAGTGGAACAATTCTATATGGTTAACAAACTGCAAAAATCTGACCACTTTTCTGTTGTTATCATGTTGTTAAATCTTATCCATGTTCAGTTGGTTTTCTTGTATTGTTTCTTCTGGGTTACATAAAAAAACATGATGAATATCTGTGTCTGCTCTGATTTTTGCAAACAAAAGTGCTTTGCATGGCAGAGAGAGAGAGAGAGAGAGAGAGAGAGAGAGAGAGAGAGAGAGGGGGGGGAGGAGAGGAGGTGGGGAGAGGTATTAACATTACATTGAATTGGAACAAAAACTATTATCAAACAGCAAACACCAATTTGATTCTGATGATTGTAGTTGGTGATAGTTTTAGTTTCCTACTCATTACTGAACTTTTAAACAAACTGTCAGTAATGATGATGTTATGAGGGTATACTACATGTTAAAAAAAAAATCTAGATAGAATTAAAGAAGCTAATACTAAATTACTCACAAAATACAATAATTCATTTTATCAGTGAACTGTCATGGAAAGTGTGGCTTATCTTGCCAAGGAACTACCACTTAAAGTATAGCTCATAATTCTAACTAAGATGCTATCACAGAAAGTATAGCTCATTTTGTCAAACTATCAGTACCACAGTTAATGCAACTCATGAATTTTTTAAAGGAACTGTAACAGAAAGTATAGCCTACTTTATGTTGAGAAACTTCAACAGATAGTGCAGTCCATTTTGTCAAAAAAAACTATTTAGGAAAGCATAGGTCATAAACCTTGTCAACAAGTCATCGCCGAAAGTATGGCTTAATGTGTCAAAAGGCTATTAGTTTTACAGAAAATATTGTTCACCTTGTCAAGAAACTACCACAGAAAGAATAGGGTCATGTTGTCAAGAAACTACCACTGGAAAGACTGTTCATCTTGTTGAAGAAACTATAAGGAAAAGTACAACTTACCCTGTCCAGACACTACCAAAGAATGGGCAACTCTTGAATCTTGTCAAGAATAACAGAAAGACCTCACTAATCTTGTAAAGACACTTTTGCAGAAAGTCTTGCTTGTCAAGAAACTGTTATAGACAGTAGAATGTACAAATCTTGTAAAAAAACTATTACATAAAGTCGAGCTTATCTTATCAGAAAACAATCACAGACAGTATAGCTCACGAATCTTGTTAAGAAACTGTCACAGAAAGTCTAGCTTGTCAAGAAACGATCACAAACAGTACAGCTCACAAATCTTGTGGAGAAACTATCATGTAAGGCTAGCTTCTCTTGTCAAGAAACTAAAATATCACAAAATGTATCGCTCACCCTGACAAGACATTATCACAGAACATTTTGATAATCTTGTTAAGAAACTGTCAAAGAAAATATGGTACAATCCATCCAGAAACTATCATGGAAAGGACAGCACATGAATTTCATCAAGCAACTGTAGCAAAAAAGTATCCCTCATGTTCTCTCAAGACTTGTCATGGAATGTATTGATCATTATGTCAAGGGTCTATCAGAGCAAGAGTAGCTCATCTTTTAAAGGAACTGGACAGGCAAAAAAAAAATGTTTTCATGTATACAAGTGGAATGGATGCCCAACAGATAAGCACTCACCTTTTAAGTGAAATCTTTGGGTTGTAGTTTGACTTAAGAATGAAATGGATTTTCTCCTCCTCTCTTTTAGATACAAAGTAGTCTAAAGCTGTGGTCTAGGTACCACTTTTCCAGATCAGCAATTGAGGGTTGCAGGCAACATGCACTCAGCAAACATAGAACAGCAACAAGTAACATTTTGGCAAAAATTCAAGTTCATCCTCTTTGGTTGGTAAGCAAGATAAAAAAAAGTGAGTGCCGTAATGTGACCTTGTGCTCTCTCTGGAAGTGCTGGGTAAATTTCATACAGAGCAATATATTGTGATAAGAAAAGCTTACAAGATAATTTGGTGGAAATCTTTCTGTGATCATAACATTGTTCACTCAGGTCCGACACCAAAGTGGAGCTCAAAGTGTAATGATTTTGTACAATCAGAAAAAAGCCCGCTTATTTCACAAATGCCAAGTCCATCAAATCATTTATATCATCAATCATCCTGATGTGATCTTTAACTGGCCACTCTCGTGGTGGTAACGACAGTATCATTTCACATAGGAAATTCATATCAAGGAATTTGATTTAACTCTTTCATTCCTACTTTTCTATGAACCATTACTTCCTCTTGTTCATAGATTCTTGTAATATCTGTATTCCCTTCATTCCTGGATTCAGAGAAAAAAAGAAGTGTAAAGTGAGAATTGCCATGTATACAGTAGCAAACCGACCAGAATAGAGCGGCAACCACTTTCCAATGCTGTAGGGGCCGTCTGGCATCTATTCCATTCATAAACACTGCCCTGCAAGCAACCCGGTCATGACGTGTACTGATGACACAACCTGAGCGAAGTTCAAAGCGCTTACTGCGAGAACCGATTTTCCGGGCTGCGGGAAGGAAAGGAGGGATTTTGTGCTGCCTGGTTTTCCGGGCTGCAGGAAGAAAGGGTACAATTTCTGCAAACCGGAAAACTGGGTTGTGGGGATGAAAGAGTTAAAGGTGTAAAATTCATAATGGCCATGCTTGAAAACATTTTACTGAAAAATCAGATGTTTTTGCTTATACCAGAACACTACCAGTGATGTAACATGTTGATGTAATTCTAAATCACTGCCCATGCATAACACAAGTGGGTAAAAAGCATAAGTTGCTAGACAAATTTCACCATTACACTGATTAATAATCCATTTTGTCTTTGAATTTCAGATGTTATAGGTATTCATGTTCACATGAACCCATTTGAGTGTTATATAACTTAATCATCACATTTCTTACTGATTAATGTAGGTTGTTCTCTTCTGAGGCTATAGCCAGTTAGCACTTGGGATATTCTTTCAGCAGTGTATGTTGAATCAAATCCTCTAGCCCAGTGGCAGTCCACTGATTGCTGCATTACAAACTGGCATCAACTAGTGGATCAAATGACAGTTTTAGGGCCCCCTCCCAACCCTTCTCCTTGTCCCTCTCAAAAAACAAACAAAGGGGAGTGGTGGGAGGAGAATGAGGAACAAGATTATCGATAAATTGAACCAACAAAGCAAATGCAACTTGATGAGGTTAAATGGTTAGTAGATGGGCCCCAAAATAAAAAAAAATGGAAACATTAAAGACAAAAAAAAAAAAAAAAAAAAAAAAAAAAAAAAAAAAAAAAAAGACACCCACACGAGTGACAGAGTTGTGAAAATATGAGAAAAACGTTAAAATATTTTGTGGTGCAATTAAAAAATCAAGAACAAAACCTCAAAAAAATTTTTTTTTCTTCCATCCATCTTCACAAACTTATTGACATATCTTCACTTTACCTTCCACTCTTTCCAACAGCTTGAAATCCTTGCACAAAGATTTGCAAGACAACAAAAACCATTGTGAAACTTGTTTATTTCAGTTCCTTAACTCAAGATTCATAACAATCAAGAACACAAATGAATCATTCCAACTGCACAACAACGAAAAAAAATTAACAAAAATGATATGAATGCCTTGTCTTAAACACAAAAATTAAAACAAAACCAGACATATAAAACCGACATTAAACTGTTTCTCAACCATGTCAAAATGTGACAAGTGTCAATTTTTTGCCAAATGTTTGATGACATGATGGTGAAAATTGAGTATGCTCGATCCACTTTCCACCAGTTCCTCATTTGTGAAGAAAAAACAGATGCATACAATTTTTGATAGCCATATTTCTCATGAAATAACAATGAAAACTAGTTTTCAACCTGTTTCCTGCAATATAAAACATAGCATATTTGTGGCTCCAACTGTTGTTATCTCGAGTAAAAAAAAAGTGTTGTCTACAATGTAGACATAACTTAATGTCAACCATTTCTGATCCGAGAGGAGTCCCCATTCTGGCCACAAAAGTCAACAAATGCATGCCAAACAATGCACCTCTAAAAGATCTTCTTTGGTGACGACCACCTTCTTCATACAGAAGTAGAACTATTGACAGAGCTTGGTCTATTACTACAGACCAGCAGAATAATGCAGTGTGTAGGCAATAAACATGGCACGTATCACCTTTGTGGGGGATCTGTTTCAAGTACACCAGCTGCAAAAGCCAAACAGGATCAAGGCAGCTTTGCTATGCAACATACTCTTACATTCATGCTTAACACTGTCATCCTGGGTCCATGGACAATCGCCTCTACAGCGACCAGTTCTTTTCTAGACAAATGGTATGTTCTGAATATACCTCATATATTCTGAACTTCAAACACCTTTTCCCCTAAAAAAAAAAAAAAAAGCACATACATACAAACATATACAGTTAAATGTTATAAATGAAAATCCAATAACGCAAAAAAAAAAACACCAACAATTCAAAGAGAATCATTTGGCCTCTGGACCACCACAAGGCAAACAAAGACTTGAACTTTCATGCATGAAAAAACCACTGTTCAGACAGTTGATCCTTTTCACTGTCAATGTTGTTACTGGTAAACTACTGACCATGAAGCGTCACATCCACAGCCTGGTGATGGAGGAGTTGTATCCAAAGTGAGTGTTTCTCACAGCAGGTGTCTGATTTCTTTCATACACTAACTTACCATCACTTTTCAGCGGCACGATTCTGAATGCCCTACACATGTTCTGCAGGACCAGCAAGATGTGCAGCCTTTACTCAGAACAGGAACAATGAAATCGAATGTAAAATGTAACCAACCAAAAGTAACTCATTTCACTCTTTCTATGAGATATGCATACTAAGTAAATCTTGATGTCATGAAGCAGCGTGAGAGAGAGAGAGAGAGAGAGAGAGAGTGAGAGTGAGTGCAGGTGCATACGCACGTGCGTGTGTGTGTGTGTGTATGAACATTTTCTCTACGAAAAAGTTTCTTTGAAGGAATGTGCAGTATAGCATGTGCTTACGAATGCTTTTTGTGGCTCATTTTACAGTTGGCTAGTAAGCTGGGCAGACCACTAACAGCCAAACCGACCATGAAGACGCAGCATGACAGCTGTGCCTCATGCACAACCACACAGTACATATTCTGTAGGGACTTGCCCCACATGGCATGTCTTCTGAATGTGTGCAAAGAGTTTAGCAGTAACACAATAATGTCTTGTAAAAATACCATGGAAACTATGTTTACATAACTTCATTTTCCACAGCCAATGGAAGCATAAGATAGTTTACATTAAGTACCAACGACTCTTTTGACACAGTGCACCTAGTACTAAAAATTTGTATTTACACATACATACATACTGTGGGAGGGACTGGGGCAAGCACACACCGTCAAAAGTGATACAGAATCATTCACCAGTCTCCGCCCACTCCCCTCCCCCCATCCCTCCCTTCTCCCCATTGTCCCCTCCCCGTCTATTCATTTAAATATTTGTACAACCTTCAGAATGTATTTGCACAAGATCCTTTTCCTTTCTTCTTTCCAGCCCTTGTTTGAAAACTGTAAGTCACACATCCACAGTAACAGATTCCAGCTTCAAAACCACCATGATGGTTCTTATCTCGTCCTGACCAAAGTTAAAAACCAACTTTAAAAGTGTCTTTGCACATATTTAAAAAAAAAAAATCAATGTGAAGCCCACCCTAGTAAGGACATGAAGCAGAATACTCTCTTTTGCACTGGACATAAGTTGTTTATAGATTTCAGCCCTGCAAGCCAGAAAGAAAGGGCGGAGAGAGATGGCGAGGAAAGATTTATCTCTATTGGCTTATACTTCAGCCAGCCACTCAAAGCAGGATCAGGGTTGAAGCCTCTCAAAAAAAAAGTTAAATCCTATAATGCATTGTACCAGGTTATAGAGGAATTGTCAAGCCTATACAAAAAACCTAACCCACACACGAGAAAAGACAGAACAAACAGTACTTAAAATAATTATACCATTCAACTATTTCAACTACTAAGACTGACAAATCTAAATGGCCCTCGAGAAACTAGTCACACCTCTCAGTTTCTAACTTCCTGATCTTTTAACAGCTAATAACATGCAGAATAGACACTCTGAGCCCTTTACACTGATTAGGTCACACTGTTTTCCCTGCTTCGTTGTCACAGCTGGGCAATCTGAAAACATCTCAAGGACTGCAGACAGGAGACTATGGAAAAGAAATGGGTGAATGAATTGCTGATAAAGAAAGAACAAAGATGACAGAAAAAGGCAAAAACTTAAGAGTAGCAGAATATGGAAAACTTCCTGAGCAAACTTTTCAAAATAGGACTCTGGTTTTACCTGAAACATCCTCCCCAGCCCGGCATCATATGTGCATAAGACAGAGAAGTAGGGAGGTGGAGTGACAGGAATGACAGAGAGAGAGGAAAACTAGTGCAGGGGGAGTGACAGGAATGACAGAGAGAGAGGAAAACTAGTGCAGGGGGAGTGACAGGAATGACAGAGAGAGAGGAAAACTAGTGCAGGGGGAGTGACAGGGGTGAAAGAGAGAGAGGAAAACTAGTGCAGGGGGAGTGACAGGAATGACAGAGAGAGAGGAAAACTAGTGCAGGGGGAGTGACAGGGGTGAAAGAGAGAGAGGAAAACTAGTGCAGGGGAGTGACAGGAATGATAGAGAGAGAGGAAAACTAGTGCGGGTGGAGCGACAGGGGTGAAAGAGAGAGAGGAAAACTAGTGCAGGGGAGTGACAGGAATGATAGAGAGAGAGGAAAACTAGTGCAGGTGGAGTGACAGGGGTGAAAGAGAGAGAGGAAAACTAGTGCAGGGGGAGTGACAGGGGTGAAAGAGAGAGAGGAAAACTAGTGCAGGGGGAGTGACAGGGGTGAAAGAGAGAGAGGAAAACTAGTGCAGGTGGAGCGACAGGGGTGAAAGAGAGAGAGGAAAACTAGTGCAGGTGGAGTGACAGGGGTGAAAGAGAGAGAGGAAAACTAGTGCAGGGGGAGTGACAGGGGTGAAAGAGAGAGAGGAAAACTAGTGCAGGTGGAGTGACAGGAATGACAGAGAGAGAGGAAAACTAGTGCAGGTGGAGTGACAGGAATGACAGACGAGAGAGGAAAACTAGTGCAGGGGAGTGACAGGAATGATAGAGAGAGAGGAAAACTAGTGCAGGGGGAGTGACAGGGGTGAAAGAGAGAGAGGAAAACTAGTGCAGGTGGAGTGACAGGGGTGAAAGAGAGAGTGGAAAACTAGTGCAGGTGGAGCGACAGGGGTGAAAGAGAGAGAGGAAAACTAGTGCAGGGGGAGTGACAGGAATGATAGAGAGAGAGGAAAACTAGTGCAGGGGGAGTGACAGGGGTGAAAGAGAGAGAGGAAAACTAGTGCAGGGGGAGTGACAGGGGTGAAAGAGAGAGAGGAAAACTAGTGCAGGGGGAGTGACAGGAATGATAGAGAGAGAGGAAAACTAGTGCAGGTGGAGAGACAAGAGTGAAAGAGAGAGAGGAAAACTAGTGCATCACAAACTGCTTCATAAGAACAAGTTTGAATAACTGATCTATGCAGAGTGCTTCTCTAAAAGGAACCGACCCAAAGGGCTGTTTCATTTCAACAGGACCTGCTTGGAGCGAGTCAGTCAACATGTTAAGACAAAGCAATGATTCAAACCAGCATATCAGTATCACAACAACTAGCAGTTGCTACCAATATTTTTGATTGGTTTCCTTCTGAGGTGGGTCTGATTCTGTGTGATCAAGAATCAACTGATAATGGCTAATAACAAAACATCCACACACACAAAACAAATCATCACTATAAAATGCAATGATCAAAATGACAACTAAAAAGGAAGAAGAAAACTATCACTATCCTTACACTAACAAAAAAAGAATGAATCACATTTCAAGTCAAATACAGCACAAGGACAATCACATTAGAATCAAAGCAGTGATGAGTGACATTTGACCTTTCACTCACTTAGTTTACGACGATCTATAGGAAAAGCCATTTTTCATATTATAAGGTTTTTGGACAAGTATCACTTCTCCTTCAAAATCTTATGAGGTTCATTCATCCTACAAAGAACGTCCACATCATGTTAAAAAAAAAATCAATCAGTTTACATAAAATAGAAATAGCAACTGAGCTACAGAACTTCTGTTTACTCAAATGCAACCAAATGCTTGACATAATTCTTGAAATATTCATGACCATAAGATTAATCTAAAAAGCACTGACATTTTTTTTTCTTTTTTTTTGCACTGAATGAAAAATCTAAAACTATGCTTAAGAATTCCATAGATGTCAATCTGGAGAAATCAGAATACTAACCTGACCATTTGACAATCAATGATATGGTCAATGAAGAAAAAAGTAAAAAAAAAAAACAACTGTGATCTTGAAATATGATATTACAGTTCTCTCTTTTGTGGGTAAAAGAATAATATAAGGTGGTCAGGTTAATACTAATGAAAAAACCCAATGTATTTATGTCAGATCAACAGGCCTAGTGTATACTTCTTCAAAATTTCATGAATACAATCTGCATAAGTCCTAACAGCAACCAGAATAACATTTCCTTTCGGCCTACAACAGACAGACAATATAAAAAAGGAAATATTTTACATAATTTTTCTCTGTAAGATGATCATATACTGAACAACAGAAACTAGCAATGATAATCAAAACAGATACTTTTTTCTGAGCCAAAAACAAGGTGGCACAATATCACACAGCCTTCTGAGAAACTTCCTTAAGAACTTCAATTATGTCTAAAAGAACAGAAACGGATGCTGATAATTATAATAGTTATGTTGGATACCTCAGTTAGCTAATGAAAACCAATGGAACACAATATGAGTTCTTTTGCATTGTTAAGCAACCATTTATGCGCCCGTGCCTGTAATTTACACATTCCCAGCAGTTTAGACACCAACATAACAGCAGTGAAATATAAAAAAAACATTACAATTTTGATGCAATCAAAAAAATTCATATTCACCGGCCTGATCAATCAAAATAATGGTATGCTGATATATAAAATCTAATGTTACTGCCTAGATTACAAAAAAAGAGTGGAATGAACGTAGATTTGTTGACTTGTTTTTTTTTTCTCTCAGAAGAACATTTCCTTTGATTTGAGTGTCTGCATTCCCCTTCACATTGAGAAAATCAGACAGTTGAAAGAACAGCATGGATGCTGTTTAAAGTCAAAACAACACACTGAAACTCTGACAAGTTTGAAATATAAGAATTTGAAAAAAAAAAAATCATCAGTGTCAGAACCAGGTACCATGGTATGTCTCTGTATGTCTCACTGGCAATAGACACATGCAGTTTAACACTGAAGAATATCTATTGACTGCACTAGTATTTAGACCTTTTTTTTTTCCACTTGCTTTGCCTGTAATCAAGATTGCAGGCTGGACACTTAAAGGTCTCATCAAATGGAAATATATCAGCTTATCAACCACCACCACCCCATCTCCCCCAAATTCTTTTTAAAATCACACGTTTCAGCACTTTACCCTCTTCGCTACCAGCATTTTAAAACTGTTTTCAAAGCTTTTGGATGGATTTAATGCTGTAGCCCGTGTTCTCAAAAATGTGCATTGCTATTCATCTTTCTATGTATCAACTATGAATCCACTGTCATGTAAATTTGTGTAATGTTATCTATCTACAGCCATGCACCCAGGAGTAGTGTTATCAAATGGGGAGCAGTGTTATACATTGCCATCATTGGAATGTGATGTTAACCACTCTATAGCTCTATCTATTCAATGTCAAACAACAGAAGGAGCATCATTTATCCATACACCATTATCTAGCAGATTAAAATATTACGTGTTTTTCTTTCTATCCTATCATGAGCTGGCAAATAAAACCTTCACAATGTTTACAAATATTTTCCTTCAGCTGACAACTAGCAACATAAAATGAATATCTTTACATCAATATTGTTTTTTTCATTTATGGTTTTAAAAATCTAAAAGGTGTTAAAAATCTGTTCTCTGTCCAAAAGAACAAGAGCACCAGAAGAATATGTCCTGTATACTTACCAGACTGAATATCAATGACTTTTGACTCTAGAAATACACCATACAAGAAAGCACACACACACACACACACACACACACACACACACACACACACACACACACACTCACTCACAAAGAGACAGGAGAAAGAGCATTGTGGAGTCTACAGCTGTATACAGAGCAAGGACTTGGAATGTCTGTCTAGAATGTAACACTACTCAAGTTTTTCACTCAACGTCAAGAAACAGCTCTGTCTTTCAAAGGCCTTCCAGTCCCATACATCACAACTTCTTGTAGCCAGCCTGGTTCATAGCTGTCAACTTCTGGACACTGGCAAAATCAGTCATTCTGCTGGCTGGACAGTTCGTGACAACAGTGTGTCTTCTTCGAAAGACCATAAAAATAGTCAACAGACCAGGCACTCTTTCAAAAACTCAATCGCATTTTGTTGTAGCTTAAGCACTGGCAGAATGAAGAATTATTTCATGCACACAAGAGCTTCAATCCAGAGCAAACTGCACTTGATCAGTATCAAGTCCTTTCTCTTAGACTGAGAACACTGTTGTTTTCACTGTGACTGTTGTTTTGAGACAGGTCAGAGGTTGCATTTTCCCAAACAAGACGAAGGAGTCAATCGAACTGGCACTGTGAGAGATCACTGAACTTGTGACTGGTGATGGATTCCACACTGAATGTGTGATGGAAAAGTCCTCTCATTCCTTCCAGAGCATTTGCCAATGAATAGTATAAATGTTCTACAGCAAGTTATCATTCCTGCACATTTTTTTTTTCATTTTATATTTTAATGACAATTATTTTCTTTTGATAGCATGAATTGCAAAGTTACATTTGAAAAAAAAAATCTGTTGGAAAATGTTAAAAGTAAACATAATAAACTTTCAGTAAGGGATAACTGATATGCTTTTGTCATTTATGTATTAGTCTGTTGAATTTTCAAAGTAAGGCAGGGCAAAACTGTTTTTAAAGAAAAGAGACAAATTTATTTTTCATACATTGCTGCGGACTAGGGACAACAGTCCACTGTATAAACACAGCTGCAAATCAAAGTTTTTCCTGATTTTTTCCTTTCTGACCCCCTCTCTCCTAAATTTCCTTTCTTCTGCCATCTCTCATCTTTTTTCCTTCTTCTGCCATCTCTCATCCTATTTTTTCCTTCTTCTGCCATCTCTCATCCTATTTTTTTCCTTCTGCCATCTCTCATCCTATTTTTTCCTTTCTGACCCCCTCTCTCCTAAATTTCCCTTATTCTGCCACCTCTCATCCTATTTTTTCCTTCTGCCATCTCTCATCCTATTTTTATCATTCTGCGACACACATCCTTCTGTATTATTCCTTGCTGCTCCTTTTTCTTCTAACCCTCTCCTAAATTTCCCTTATTTCATCCTCTCCATTCCTTTTTTTCTGCCCCCTCTCTCCTAAATTTTTCTCTGCCACCTCTCATCCTATTTTTTCCTTCTGCCACTCTCTCTTTTTCCTTCTGCCACCTCTTCTATTTCCTTCTGCCATCTCTCATCCTATTTTTTCCTTTCTAACCCCCCTCCTTCTAAATGTCCTTCTGCACTTCATCTTTTTCCTCTGCCCTCTTTTCCTTCTGCCACCTCTCATCCTATTTCCTTCTGCCACTTATCCATTTTCTCCTTCTTCCCTATCTGCCCCCCCCTCACCTCCTTTTTTCCTTCTGCCACCCTTCTTTTCTTCCACCTCTCTCTATTTTCCTTCTGCCATCTCTCATCCTATTTTTTCCTTTCTAACCCCCTCTCTCCTAAATTCCCTTATTCTGCCACCTCTCATCCTATTTTTTCCTTCTGCCACCCTCTCCATCCTATTTTTTCCTTCTGTCATCTCCCATCCTATTTTTTCCTTTCTGTCATCTCCCTCATCCTTATTTTTTTCCTGCACCCCTCCTATTTTTCCTTCTGCCACTTCATCCTATTTTTTTTTCCTCTTCTTCTGTCATCTCCATCCTATTTTTTTTCCTTCTGCCATCTTCCATCCTATTTTTTTCCTTCTGCATCTCCCTCCTATTTTCCTCTGCCATCTCCCTCCTATTTTTTCCTCTCTGCCATCTCCCTATTTTTTCCTTCTCTGCCATCTCCCATCCTATTTTTTCCTTCTCTCTCCTCCTTTCTTCCTCTGCCCATCTCTCCTCCTATTTTTTTTCCCCTTCTTCTCATTCTCTCCTCCTCATTTTTTTCCCCTTCTTCTGCCATCTCCCATTCCTATTTTTTCCTTCTTCTGTCATATCTCCTAGTCCCCCCCCCCCCCCCCCCCCCTCTTCTGCCATCTCTCCTCCTATTTTTTCCCCTTCTTCTGCCATTCCCCATCCTATTTTTTCCCTTCTTCTGCCATCTCCCATCTTATTTTTTCCTTCTTCTGCTATCTCCCATCCTATTTTTTCCCTTCTTCTGCCATCTCCCATCTTATTTTTCCCTTCTTCTGCCATCTCCCATCCTATTTTTCCTTCTTCTGTCATCTCCCATCCTATTTTTCCCTTCTTCTGTCATCTCCCATCTTATTTTTCCCTTCTTCTGTCATCTCCCATCCTATTTTTCCCTTCTTCTGTCATCTCCCATCCTATTTTTCCCTTCTTCTGTCATCTCCCATCCTATTTTTTCCCCTTCTTCTGCCACCTCCCATCCTATTTTTTCCTTCTTCTGTCATCTCTCCTATTTTTTCCTTCTTCTGTCATCTCTCCTCCTATTTTTTCCCTTCTTCTGCCATCTCCCATCCTATTTTCCCTTCTTCTGTCATCTCTCCTCCTATTTTTTCCCTTCTGTTGCCATCTCCCATCCTATTTTTTCCTCCTTCTGCCATCTCCCATCCTATTTTCCCCTTCTTTTGTCATCTCTCCTCCTACTTTTTTTCTTCTTCTGGCCATCTCTCATCCTATTTTTCCTTCTGCTGCCATCTCCCATCATATATTTTCCCCTTCTTTTGTCATCTCTCCTCCTATCCCCCCCCCCCCCCCTTCTTCGTCATCTCTCCTCCTATTTTTTTCCTTCTTCTGTCATCTCTCCTATTTTTTCCTTCTGCCATCTCCCATCCTATTTTTTCCTTCTTCTGTCATCTCTCCTCCTATTCATTTTCCTTCTTCTGCCATCTCTCATCCTATTTTTTCCTTCTGCCACCTCCCATCCTATTTTTTCCCTTCTTCTGTCATCTCTCCTCCTATCCCCCCCCCCCTTCTTCTGCCATCTCTCCTCCTATTTTTTTCCTTCTTCTGTCATCTCTCCTCCTATTCATTTTCCTTCTTCTGCCATCTCTCATCCTATTTTTCCTTCTGCCACCTCCTATCCTATTTTTTCCTTCTTCTGTCATCTCTCCTACCCCCCCCCCCCCCCCCCTTCTGCCATCTCTCCTCCTATTTTTTCCTTCTTCTGTCATCTCTCCTCCTATTCCCCCCCCCTTCTTCTGCCATCTCTCCTCCTATTTTTTTCCTTCTTCTGTCATCTCTCCTCCTATTCATTTTCCTTCTTCTGCCATCTCCCATCCTATTTTTTCCTTCCTTTTTTGTTTTCATTCAGAAATTAGTAAAATACTGAATAGTGATTTCACACTGAGATTTAAAATAAGTGAAACACACTCACACACACACACACACACACACACACACACACACACACACACACTAAAAAATTAGTCATGATCTGCAGGTATGCTGTTACTTCTCACCTAATCTTACTGCATTTAGATTAAGCAACTACAGCACATAAAGACATACCAGGAATCTTTAACACATTGGTACAAATGCTTAGCAACTACAGCACATAAAGACATAGGAATCTTTAAATTAGTATAAATGCACGTTTTTAAAGTGCTTACTGCAGCTGCTTCAAATGAACTCTAGTAGTAGCAATTTTGAAACTAAAAATATTCCTTAATGAATTCTGTTTGTTATCAATCATGGATCTGTTAAAGTAAATCAAGAGCTCTGACAATAGGCATGTATGATAAAAAGAAATTCGATGTGGTATTTCAATAAGGCCTTCTTTCTCAGTTTCTACATGTGCACTAAGTGTATAGGTCATTTTAAAGGTTTCACCACAAAACGGCTGCATGCCATACTTCCTTTTCTTTTCTGCATAAAGTACTGTGTTCCATGTCTTGAAAATCACGCCAAATGCAGTCAACTAGCCAGTACCTAGATTTGCTGAAGAACTCTACGATACTTGATGAAGAAATGCAGTGGACTCACACAATATTATCCCCTGGCAGCAAGTTCAGTGGGAAAAATGCCAATGGGAATCAGGTGAAAAAAACTAAAGGCAAGGAAGGGGAAGGTGAAGAGAATCTGAGGACGGCAAGGTCAGGGTTGGCCACTCAACTCCACAACTGAACTGAGAACAACAACCTAGAGCTACAAAAACTGACCACAATGACAACTTAAAACAAATATTGTTGCCCAAAAAACAACTGTCTGAGATTTACATGTGTCCATATGTATCAGTGTGTGTGTGTAAGTATAGGCGAGTCTGAGACTTACTACTGGATACCATGCTGCTTTTCCGCATTCACTAGCTACAAACATCCTTTTTTTTTTTTCCGCATTCACTAGTTACAAATATCCTCTTTTTTTTTTCCGCATTCACTAGCTACAAACATCCTCTTTTTTTTTTTCCGCATTCACTAGCTACAAACATCCTTTTTTTTTTTTCCGCATTCACTAGCTACAAACATCCTCTTTTTTTGGTTAAGTTAAACATGAAGATCTGCGTTCTTTCATTTCATCTGTTGTTTGGGAATAAGCACTGGCAAGGATATAAGGGCTGATTTTATTTTGGCCTTGCCATTTTGTAGTTTTCCAGACATGTACATTTTACAGATAAAGATTAAACAGTTGCCAAAAGACAGTAAATGATAGCATACAAGCAGGGAAGATTGGTAAAAACGATTATCAGCATCCATTACTGGTGTGACACATTTGTTATCAACATTCACTTTATCCACATCTCTTGCATGTTGTGATCACAAAACCATGTTCTATGTACATGTCTCCTGGCAAATTAAACTTTTAAGGATGATCTTTACAACGACACACTTTGAAAATAGGGATGAATGTACTGTCACTGGCTTTGAAAAGCAAACAATAAAATTAAAAACAAATACACACACAAAAAAACATGCTCTGGGAGTCTGATACCTTTTTCCATCTTGTTGGAAAACACAGTACTGACAAGTGAGCGTATCAATATGCTACCCTGGTAGTGCTGATACCATGGTACTTTTGTACTGTTGTACTTCTTCCTTGAGTGATTTCAGTTTTTGTCAATACTACTTTCTGCTTGTTTCCTCGCAGTTACTATGATGCGCTGTTTGATAAAGGCATTTTGTATGCTCTACTTTAGAAACCAGAAGGTTCTGCCCTGAACAGCTTACAAAGGAAAGGTTAATGGTGAGAGCTGACAGATGTCACATAATTGTTACCATCAAGCCTCCTAAGTTAAGAATTAACAGTAGTTCGTCTTTCATCAAAGCCAGTGTAAACTGATGTAAATGAACTGATCCATCCAAATCTGTGAAAAAGATCTGAAATTGTTTTCTCCTGCTGATTTTCTTTTTCAATGATAAAACAGTGATCGATTTGGAACGTCAGTAAGGAAAAAAAGTAAAATGCACTTCATGCTGCGTGCCAAAACTTTCAATGAACAGTCTAAGAAATCTAAGTGCTGCTTTGTGGCCCTTTGACTGCATTTCAAATTGTATGCATGTGCTACAGATATAGCCTGTTTCTACTTCGTTAGTCTGTCTAAAAACTATTGCTTGCGTCTGACTGGTAAGTCATTAGACACAAAAACAGAACACACCATCAGACTGAAAGAAAGGGGGGGGGGGGGGGGGGGGGGGGGGGGCAAAAGGATAGGGGAGAAGGGTGGGGGAAGTGAGGGAGGGGGCATGAGAAACACTGACAAAATGTGATCTTTGGGCTAGTGAGGTGACACGTGTAGCCTGCCTAAAAAAAAACAACAACCCCAAAGCATTCTCAAGTCCAAAACACTGTCTGACTGATGTCAAGGGATTTGGAGGTATTGTGTATGTTAGAAACCAAAGCAATTTGTCCTGTTCCATCTTCACCCTTAACACTTCAGACCTGTGTATCCAGATCGTTTCAAGACTCTGTCTGGGTCATAATTCTCACTTGTCTACAGAAAAACATATGAGCTCCTTTCAACCCCTAAAGACTGCTATTGTAGTTACCTAAAGACTGCTATTGAAGTTACCTAAAGACTGTTATGTAGTTACTTAAAGACTGCTATTGTAGTGACCTTCTCAGTACTGGGTGATCTATGCTCAACAGCTGCAGCTCTGGAATGGTCTAAAACATCATTTTACAGCCAAAGGTTTTGCAGATCAAAGACACACTCACATGCCGACCATTGCTCTTGAGGACTGAGTTCTCGATGCTGTAGATAAAAATTACTCTCTGAATCATTCAGCATCTTCCTGAAAATACTGCCATTAGGTCATAATGACTGGAAAACAACCTGAGGAAAAAAAACCCTGACGAAACAGAAAATGTACTTGAAAAGTCAAATGGAAATGTGCATGAGGTACATCCCTTCTCTAGTTGCTCATACACACTACTGAAAGCTTGAAAAGCAAAACTAAACATTTGACCAACAGAGATTAGACCCTGTCTTGCCATAAGCAAAAAACCATTTTCAAGAGCCTGATCACCAGTCAGGTGTAGAACGCTCAGTGTTATTGGTCCGTTTTTGGGTCAGTGCTTGAGACCCCCCCCCCACCACCCCCACCCCCAAAACATGCTGCTACGTCTATATAAATTGAAATGTAATCATTAGTTTTTATTTACCTTTCCAAAGATATACATCAGCACATCTGAAATGTATACAGAAAAGGAGTATTTACATTAATTTCTATAACAGCCTTTGCCCTGTTACTTTGGCAGTTAGGATGAATGGAAAATACTCAAACCAAATGTGTATATATATTCACTTCAAAGCAGTCTGAACAGCATTTACGTCTTCTGTGCAACATAAACCATTTCTTACTAGTACGAACTTGTTTCAATATTGTAAATCATGGGAAAAAACACAATGGAATCTAGACTAAAGCAGAAAGAGAAACAACCGCGTCAGTTGTACCTTGCACAAGACTTGACTTACACGTTGTCAAGCTAGCAGGAGGAGGTAGAAGTCAATGAAATGAGTTCCCTGTATGCACATCGCCTGAAGGTTGCCTACATATTTCCCAATCGCACAATACACTATGTTTGTTGCAGGAGAAAAAGACCATTGCACAAGAAGTCCAGACAAACAAACAAAAAAAAGCAGAGAAGGTTGTCTTGACTTGCGCGCACTTTACTGTAGGCAGTGAGAAACGAAGCGCGTTACTAGTCAGGCCATGACAACAGAGGTCAAGAGGTCATGATGGCTGGCTCGGTGGCCTGATACCCAGAGATCATAGTTAGGGACTGTGGAGGGGAGGCGTTCAGCTTCACAACATAATGGCTGTGTAGAAGTGTGGTGCCACAAGAAGATTCATGGACTTGCCTGCAACCAGACGGTGGTACATGACATCACAGCAACCCTCTCCTTCTTGCTAACCCTTTTCCCAAACTTCTACCTATTGGTGAGGGGACTAAAACAGACTGAAACATCACTGAAAACAAGCCAAAGTAGAAATACCAGGGCTCCTACTGAGGGGAAAACAATGCTTGAAATGATCAGGAATTCCAGTGGGCATGCCCCCTTCCATCCATCCACTCTTCCTGACAATCAGAAACTTTGCTTTCAAAACAGTGCAAACTGATGCACATTTGAGCGTCAAGCATTGCTGACGTTTTGGTCAAACCACAATCAGGACCATTTGTTTGTACAGCTTTTGTCAATCTTGTTCACTTTTGTAGCATCTAACCCATAGTCAGACCACCGCATAGGGCTAATTGTCAGATCAGACACAGCTGTATCCATGTGACCCTCGTCTTCAATCTGTTCATCTTGATCATGTATCTATCAGCTGTAGATCCTGCCCAAAGTGGCCTCATAACTTAGCAGATATGGTGTAGCATACATGGACTTGTCTGCAGGCAACACCACCATCTTAATGAAAGTGAAACAAACGTGACAGAAGCACAATGTCAGAGAATAACATTACTTCCTCTTCAACCATATCAACAAGATGGTGACGGACCACTCTCACAAAGAAGTGTTAAAGACATTTTGTTACCTGCTAGCACACCAAAACATGACCAGAGCTCTGCAGATCTCACTGCCACTTTCCTTCTTCTTCCCAGACTTTTTTCTCTCTCTGAAGTATTCTCTTTTCAATGATGTTCATTTTCAAATTTTGCTGAAATCCATGAGTTCATAAAATGGGAGCCCTTGGGATATAAACACACAAAACAAGGTGCAAAGTTGAACTCATTTACTACACAACATGAAACGATGCAAATAACACTTAATCAATACACAACAGGAAATAAAGTGAACTTTCAACAAGCGTATCTTCTTCAGATGTTACAAATCACAGATATAAAAAGTGCACAAAATAATAAACATCAGCTGCTGTCAGCAATAGAATTTGTATGAATGTATATGTGCATTTTTCTTTCTTACACACTGTTTTACTGTCATCATTCAACCTCCTCTTGGTTCTATAGACTGGTCAAACTACAGCCAGGACCATTCCTATATACCCAACTGCTGATTTTAATATGTTTTAATCAATGATGATCACTCTAAACCCATCAAACTCAAACACAGTGTCCCAAAGGGATCTGTCCAAAGCCCTGTTCTTTTGAACTATACACTGCTACTATCACCCGCCATCACAATTTCAGACATCGTTCTTATGCAGATAAATTCAATTTCAGGTAAGTGACATGTCTGAAAATCTGACCTCCTTTCTGCAAGAAACATTTAACTGCTTGCTTCTAAGTAAGACTAGCAATTAATTTCACTCACCATCCCTTCAAATACCATGCAAAGCCTCACAGATGTGTGAAAGCTGCTGCATTACTTAAATTGTTGACAATCTTGTACAAATGATTCTGTGACTGACCTTTGAACACGGCCTCGTTGGACAGAACATGAACACTGCGGAAGAAAGACTGCGGCACAGCCACTCTGCGTCTCAACAGGCAGCACTCACGACTTCCTGGCTTCCACTCTCTCCTGGGAAAAAAAACCACAGAGAAAATCTTTCCAACAACATTCAGCACAACAGTTTATCTCTTGCACAACTTTGCTTTTGTCTTTAAAATAAAAATTGAAACAGCTGAATAATTCAGACCACAAAAATCTATCAGTTCATATGTATGTATTCCGCAACAGATGAAATAGAACTAAAAAAAAATTTTCTGTAGAGGCTTTCCATTGGGTGTACAGTTAATCATCAACGTAACAACTGTTAATAAAAATCATGAACCACAAGCCATAATTCTCATAATTATATGACAAGCCATAATTCTCATAACTATATGAAGTATGATAACGACACTTTCCATGTAACAAATGCAAAAGATAAGCGTACATTTTCCAAAACTCACCCTCTCAACAGCTGTTCATCTGCCTCCGTTAGTTCAGCAATATGAAGAGTAGTGTAGAGACCTGCCACAAATGTATCAGGCAAAATTGCAGGTTCATACACATTTTTCAAAAATTAAAACAAAACAAAACAAAAAATCTTCATTTCTTGTATTGTAACCAAATCATTCACTCCATCAATTGATGCATAAAGGCAAACACAAAGCCACCTACAGCTGCTACTTTCATTTTGGTCTCCAAGATTTCTGTAAGTTAAGGGCTTTAACTGTATGCCAAAGGTTAAAAAAAAACGAGTATGACTGCACACCGGACTGAATATTGTGGCAAATGGAAAGTACTCCATTCTGTTGGAAGACAGAGATACCGTCATTACTTCCCTGACTGATGCACTGAAGATCATGTCATCATAGTCAACACTGAAAGAAGAACCGTCTCAAACCACAGATTTGCAGCAACCTGGCAGGTAGTCAACAAGAAATAGCCA
Source organism: Conus canariensis (assembly GCA_033310375.1). Taxonomy (NCBI): domain Eukaryota; kingdom Metazoa; phylum Mollusca; class Gastropoda; order Neogastropoda; family Conidae; genus Conus; species Conus canariensis. The sequence goes on from CM065719.1 coordinate 85,934,929, forward strand.
TCCTTGCTCAAAGATTGGATGCAAGATCAATGATACAGCATGCTAATCAGTGCCAAGAAGATCAGCTGAAGGCCAGCCACAACAGCACCACTGTTTTTGATAAAATCATCCATGGATAATCGCTTGGAACAATTCAACAGTTCACTTAACTGACATCAGTTAAGAGAAGTTCATTGTCAATGAGGGCTCTGAACCAGCTATAATCTCAAAGGCAGCAAGACATTATCAACACTATCCAGACTAGTTCATTGTCAATGAGGGCTCTGAACCAGCTATCATCTCAAAGGCAGCAAGACATCATCAACACTGTCCAGACTAAAAGCTGTATGGAAGGACAAGAATGTGTCTATGAAAAACAAGGTTAGGCTCCTGCATGCTAAGATCCGTCTTCCTATATGCATGCAAGACATGGAACCTAGCATTGCATCTTGACAGAAGAATCCAATCTATGGAAATGGGGTGTTACCTCAAGACACTGAAAATCAGACACACTGATCATATCACCCATGAACAAGTGTGTCGAAACAAACAGCACATGGGACTATTTGATCTACTGACATCAGTTCAGAACAGATGACGACACTGGCGTGATTGTTTAACAAGATCTGATCGCTTTCCTAAAACAATCCTCTGGGGATCTGTTGAGGGAGGGAAACAGAGGCTGAAACAGAAAAACAATGTACTTACAAAAAAAAACACTGAAGAATGGACAGGGACATAATTGACTAGGACCCAAGTCTTGGCACACCACTGACAAAACTGGAGGAGTCTGATGAACTGTTCTTCAGGGACTCCCCATGGAGTTAGAAGAGAAAAGAAAAGCAAACTTCTGATGGAGTGAACCGACACTCCCAAGTAACAGGCACAGACATATGGCCTGAAACTGCTCCTGTTCTTTCCACAAAGAAGTGTTCATTCCCACTGTCACCTCTGAACTTGTCGTGATTCAAACTTCTGTTTGTTTGTCAGGCTTATCTATCTTCCCTCTGTCCTGGTTCTAATTTCTGTTTGTCTGTCAGGCTTATCTATCTTCAATCTGTCTTGGTTCTAATTTCTGTTTGTCAGGCTTATCTATCTTCCCTCTGTCTTGGTTCTAATTTCTGTTTGTTTGTCAGGCTTATCTATCTTCCCTCTGTCTTGGTTCTAATTTCTGTTTGTTTGTCAGGCTTATCTATCTTCCCTCTGTCTTGGTTCTATTTTCTGTTTGTCTGTCAGGCTTATCTATCTTCCCTCTGTCTTGGTTCTAATTTCTGTTTGTCAGGCTTATCTATCTTCCCTCTGTCTTGGTTCTAATTTCTGTTTGTTTGTCAGGCTTATCTATCTTCCCTCTGTCTTGGTTCTAATTTCTGTTTGTTTGTCAGGCTTATCTATCTTCCCTCTGTCTTGGTTCTAATTTCTGTTTGTCTGTCAGGCTTATCTATCTTCAATCTGTCTTGGTTCTAATTTCTGTTTGTCTGTCAGGCTTATCTATCTTCCCTCTGTCTTGGTTCTAATTTCTGTTTGTCAGGCTTATCTATCTTCCCCCTGTCTTGGTTCTAATTTCTGTTTGTTTGTCAGGCTTATCTATCTTCAATCTGTCTTGGTTCTAATTTCTGTTTGTCTGTCAGGCTTATCTATCTTCCCTCTGTCTTGGTTCTAATTTCTGTTTGTTTGTCAGGCTTATCTATCTTCCCCCTGTCTTGGTTCTAATTTCTGTTTGTCAGGCTTATCTATCTTCCCCCTGTCTTGGTTCTAATTTCTGTTTGTCTGTCAGGCTTATCTATCTTCCCTCTGTCTTGGTTCTATTTTCTGTTTGTCTGTCAGGCTTATCTATCTTCAATCTGTGTTGGTTCTAATTTCTGTTTGTCTGTCAGGCTTATCTATCTTCAATCTGTCTTGGTTCTAATTTCTGTTTCTCTGTCAGGCTTATCTATCTTCCCTCTGTCTTGGTTCTAATTTCTGTCTGTCAGGCTTATCTATCTTCCCTCTGTCTTGGTTCTAATTTCTGTCTGTCAGGCTTATCTATCTTCCCTCTGTCTTGGTTCTAATTTCTGTCTGTCAGGCTTATCTATCTTCCCTCTGTCTTGGTTCTAATTTCTGTCTGTCAGGCTTATCTATCTTCCCTCTGTCCTGGTTCTAATTTCTGTTTGTCAGGCTTATCTATCTTCCCTCTGTCTTGGTTCTAATTTCTGTCTGTCCGTCAGGCTTATCTATCTTCAATCTGTCTTGGTTCTAATTTCTGTTTGTCTGTCAGGCTTATCTATCTTCAATCTGTCTTGGTTCTAATTTCTGTTTGTTTGTCAGGCTTATCTATCTTCCCTCTGTGCTGGTTCTAATTTCTGTTTGTCAGGCTTATCTATCTTCAATCTGTCTTGGTTCTAATTTCTGTTTGTCAGGCTTATCTATCTTCAATCTGTCTTGGTTCTAATTTCTGTTTGTTTGTCAGGCTTATCTATCTTCCCTCTGTCTTGGTTCTAATTTCTGTTTGTCAGGCTTATCTATCTTCCCTCTGTCTTGGTTCTAATTTCTGTTTGTTTGTCAGGCTTATCTATCTTCAATCTGTCTTGGTTCTAATTTCTGTTTGTCTGTCAGGCTTATCTATCTTCAATCTGTCTTGGTTCTAATTTCTGTTTGTTTGTCAGGCTTATCTATCTTCCCTCTGTCTTGGTTCTAATTTCTGTTTGTCTGTCAGGCTTATCTATCTTCAATCTGTCTTGGTTCTAATTTCTGTTTGTTTGTCAGGCTTATCTATCTTCAATCTGTCCTGGTTCTAATTTCTGTTTGGTCAGGCTTATCTATCTTCCCTCTGTCTTGGTTCTAATTTCTGTTTGTTTGTCAGGCTTATCTATCTTCAATCTAGTCTTGGTTCTAATTTCTGTTTGTTTGTCAGGCTTATCTATCTTCCCTCTGTCTTGGTTCTAATTTCTGTTTTGTCAGGCTTATCTATCTTCAATCTGTCTTGGTTCTAATTTCTGTTTGTCAGGCTTATCTATCTTCCCTCTGTCTTGGTTCTATTTCTGTTTGTCTGTCAGGCTTTCTATCTATCTTCCCTCTGTCTTGGTTCTAATTTCTGTTTGTCTGTCAGGCTTATCTATCTTCCCTCTGTCTTGGTTCTAATTTCTGTTTGTCTGTCAGGCTTATCTATCTTCCCTCTGTCTTGGTTCTAATTTCTGTTTGTCTGTCAGGCTTATCTATCTTCCAATCTCGTCCTGTGTTCTAATTTCCTGTTTGTCTGTCAGGCTTATCTATCTTCCCTCTGTCCTGGTTCTATTTTCTGTTTGTCTGTCAGGCTTATCTATCTTCCCTCTGTCTTGGTTCTAATTTCTGTGTTTGTCAGGCTTATCTATCTTCACCCTGTCTTGGTTCTAATTTCTGTTTGTTTGTCAGGCTTATCTATCTTCCATCTGTCTTGGTTCTAATTTCTGTTTGTTGTCAGGCTTATCTATCTTCCCTCTGTCTTGGTTCTAATTTCTGTTTGTCTGTCAGGCTTATCTATCTTCCCTCTGTCTTGGTTCTAATTCTGTTTGTCAGGCTTATCTATCTCCCCTGTCTTGGTTCTAATTCTGTTTGTCAGGCTTATCTATCTTCCCTCTGTCCTGGTTCTAATTCTTGTTTGTCAGGCTTATCTATCTTCACTCTGTCTTGGTTCTAATTTCTGTTTGTTTGTCAGGCTTATCTATCTTCCCTCTGTCTTGGTTCTAATTTCTGTTTGTTTGTCAGGCTTATCTATCTTCCCTCTGTCTTGGTTCTAATTTCTGTTTGTCAGGCTTATCTATCTTCCCTCTGTCCTGGTTCTAATTTCTGTTTGTCAGGCTTATCTATCTTCCCTCTGTCCTGGTTCTAATTTCTGTCTGTCAGGCTTATCTATCTTCCCTCTGTCTTGGTTCTAATTTCTGTTTGTCAGGCTTATCTATCTTCCCTCTGTCCTGGTTCTAATTTCTGTTTGTCTGTCAGGCTTATCTATCGTCAATCTGTCTTGGTTCTAATTTCTGTTTGTCAGGCTTATCTATCTTCCCTCTGTCTTGGTTCTAATTTCTGTTTGTCTGTCAGGCTTATCTATCTTCCCTCTGTCCTGGTTCTAATTTCTGTTTGTCTGTCAGGCTTATCTATCTTCCCCTGTCCTGGTTCTAATTTCTGTTTGTCTGTCAGGCTTATCTATCTTCAATCTGTCTTGTTCTAATTTCTGTTTGTCAGGCTTATCTATCTTCCCTCTGTCTTGGTTCTAATTTCTGTTTGTCTGTCAGGCTTATCTATCTTCCCTCTGTCCTGGTTCTAATTTCTGTTTGTCTGTCAGGCTTATCTATCTTCAATCTGTCTTGGTTCTAATTTCTGTTGTCAGGCTTATCTATCTTCCCTCTGTCTTGGTTCTAATTTCTGTTTGTCTGTCAGCTTATCTATCTTCCCTCTGTCTTGGTTCTAATTCTGTTTGTCAGGCTTATCTATCTTCCCTCTGTCTTGGTTCTAATTTCTGTTTGTCAGGCTTATCTATCTTCCCCTAAAAGTAATAAGTTTGAAATGACTTCCTTCCTTTTTGTTTCAAGCTAAATAGTTAAAAAAAAAATGCTTGTTTCATGCAATCTCTGTACCACAGTAAAAAGTATCTCTTTCACCACCACCACTGGCCAACACACTTTGACATCAGGCTTAAGAAGACCCTGTCATGTGACAGGCCATTTTCAATGTATTACACAGCCTTTTTGTTGTCATTTATTTTCTAGTGATTTAAAAACTCATGACTGACCTGTGCAAAGATTGACTGAAAATGTGAAGCTTGTCTGGTACAGCTTCACCATACTCCTGAAAAAAAAGGGGAGAAAAGCCTCATTTTTTCTTTCAAAAATAAAAGGTTGTAAATGCACATTCTTAACTGACCTAATTTCACTCTAACCTTTTTTTCTCGATGAAAGAAAACAGCAAGAAACACAAATGGTTAACTCACACACACACACACACTTGTGCACACACATACACAAAAGTAATAATCTACACCTTCCTCTCCCCTGCATACAGAAGGAATACCCAGGCATGTAAAACTAAAGACAAATAATTCTGGAATAAAAAGTCTTTAAACTGCTCACAAACATAACGTGCTCACCAAACAGCCACTTCTGAGCGCGTGTATGAATTAATCATATGTTAGAAATCAATATGTCCTTTGTATACTGTATCAGTTTGAAAATTTATAAAAGGAAAGAATGAAGCGAAATGAGAAAAGATAAATTAATTGACCAAAAAAAAATTAACAATGGAAGGCAAAATTCAATTAAAAATCTTACAACTGGCAGTGTTGCAAGCACAGGCACTGACAGACTGCAAGAGAGAGACACAGAGAAAAAAATACACCTGCAATATTATGAGCAGATAAAAAAGATAAGTCAGACAGATATATAAAAGAGGGACTATAAAATAATCATTTTGAAAAAGAAGTTGATTAACCCTTTCACCGCCAGACATTCTATTTTGCATAAATCCCCATCGCCAGCCATTTCTCCAAAAAAGCTCTTATTTTATACCAGCATATGTGAAACGCGGATATCTCTGGAACGAAACAACCAATTCTCATGCTATTTTTTGTAAAATGGAGGAGATACACTGTACTTTTATTATATCATAACATGTTAGTAATGGTAAGTCAACAACAATTTCAAATTTTTAGTAATTTCAAGTGCAAAAAAAATGCAAAATAAAAAAAGAATGTTATGTTTCTTCTAAACGTAAAAAATGCAGAAAGAATGCCAACAAACTCTCAACAAGGGAGGAAAAATACTCCACTCACAATTGAAGACCAGAAAGTATGGTATTTCCAACAGAAAAGTGGAAGAAACAACCACAAATACAACTACTCCAATAGCAGGGAACACACACACACACACACACACACACACACACACATTCTTATGCCTAACTGGTACACATGTAAGAAAGAAAAAGGGAACACACACACACACAAACATGCACACACACACACACACGTCCCTTTCACTCTCAACAGTAATATTCTTTTATGAACACAAAGTCATTCATGTGCCTGTTGGTCTCTGAACCCTTGAGAGCCATTCAGCTGATCATAAAACCCACCCAACACGTCTCTGCTGCTCGCCTCTCACGTGTCAGTCGGCCACGCCCCCTTCTACCTCGACCAGCAAGTGTCGGCCCACAGCGTGTGTGTGAAGTTCACTGCCTAAAGTCTTAGTTCACTCCCTCACATAACTATCAGTCAGTCAGTGAACAGTCAGTCAGTGCTGGCTGCCTCAACGCAAAAACACTAGGGCACAGCGGTAGTAAGTGGGCGTCTAGTCTTATCTCTCGTCAGCATGCCTCTCCCAACCATTTGGCCACGGTCCAACGCTTCACGTTGCGATAATTCGGTCAAGCCCTCACTATCGTTGTTTCCTCGTGACTATCTGGGTCTTCTTCATCTGTATTAGGAACAACTGACTGTCTATTCAATATTCCCAGCACTTGATCTGTGGTAAAGGTACGGCAAGGTCGAGTACGTAAAGTGCTTGGTGGTGACGTCATAGTGAATGGAAAAACAATCGGAATAAAGTCGATAAAACACTGAACTGAATAGTGTTCTGACAAAGCAAATGGCTGTGAGCATGGGTCAGACCATCCCCCAACTATGACGTTTATTGCTGGCTTTTTATCTTATGAACTTGGATCGTGAGAGTATCGGGAGTTAGGTCACCCTACTTTGTCGCCAAATGGCAACGTTGGCACTCAGCCCTGTCGTCGCCAAAAGGCGACTTTAGCGGTGTAAGAGTTAAGAAGAATATGGTAAATGGAAAATAGCGAAGAACAGTCACTGAGAGACAGGAATGACAAAACAGTATGGGGAGTTTGTGTTATACTCCCTGTTTGGCTAGTATACTTACCATGTCAGACCATAGCATTCAACGGCAGTTAGCCAGCTCTGTCAGGCCGAATTTTTTCCGTGGCCAATGCAGTCATAAGACAGTCACGTGATGTCACCCCACTTCCGGCCCCGGAAGAAGCCAGTGTCAACTTCCTATAAGTCATTCAGCGAGGCCTGGTGTATGGTGACCCCGAGAACCTTGGCGCCAGAGGGGAAGGTAGGGAGGGAATTAGAGTCTGACATGGTAAGTATACTAGCCAAACAGGGAGTATAACACAAACTCCCCATTTTGGCGTCATATACTTTACCATGTCAGACCATAGCAGAATTTAAAGGAATCGGAGGAGGGCGAGCGCCCTAGTGGTTCTTGGGGTTGACCGATATGGCTGCATTGGCCGCCACAAAGGAAATCCCCTTAGACCCATCAGCTCTGGTCATGCGGATATCCCTCAGGTAAAAATTAATGAAGGGATTTTCCGAACGCCAGTAGGCTGCCTCCAGCAGGTGGCGCACGGGGACAGAGTACTGGAACGCTGTGGAAGTGGCCAGTGCTCTGACCTCGTGGGCCCTGGGTGATAGGACAGGGAGATCCTTGTACGCCTGAGCGTAGGTAGATCTCACCGTCTTGGAGAGCCACCTGGAGATAGTTCCCGCCGAGATATCTCTAGTATTGTTGGGGTTGAGGGAGATAAGGAGTCGTCTCTGGGAGGAGCGCCTGGGGCGTGTGCGTTCCCAGTAGTACCTGAGACACCTGGAGGGGCAAAGGTCCATGTCTCCATCTTTTTCTCCCTTTCCCAAGATGTCAGAACTCCGGAAGGAACTTGAGAGAGACTGAGCCGTCCCTGTGGAAGGCGATATCTGTGGGGTCACCGCTGAGGGCGTGAATCTCACTTCGTCTTCTGGCCGAGGCCAGGGCGAGGAGAAAGGTGGTCTTAAAGGAGAGGAGGTCAAAAGGAATAGAAGCAATGGGTTCAAAAGGGGTTTTTCTGAGGGCATCGAGGACCGTAAAAAGGTCCCAGAGGGGAATGCGCCTAGGGGACTGAGCTTCCCGTAGAGCAACTCCTCTAGACACCTCTCTGAGGAGAAAGTCATTGTCAAAAGAAGGGCCCCCCAGTTGACGAATGGTAGTGCAGATAGCTGATCTGTAGCCCCGAATGGAGCCAGCCGACAGCTTAAGGGAAGAGGATAGGTGGGAGAGGAAATTTCCTATTTGGATGTTGGAGGGGCAGTAATGGGGAACAGAGTTATCTGAGCACCAGGTTATCCATCTCTCCCAACGGTAGTTGTAGAGGGATTCGGTGCTGGCTCTGCGAGATGCCGAGGCGAAGTCCCGTAATCCCTGAGAGGCCCCTGCCCCGGCTAGTGTGTCTAGGACGGACTGGGGTCTCTCCGAGTGGGGGGTAGATGCAGATGTTCGCAGTTGGGCTGGCATAGAAGCCACGCGTGTAGGCGAAGCATCTTGGGATTGGAGTGAGGAAGACCTGACCGGGGTTGTCTCAGCATGTCCCAGCGAGGGCTGAGCCGGAGGGGGGGAACGTGGGTGAGGGACTTGGGGTCCGGGAACCAAGACTGGGTCGGCCACCATGGCGTTACGAGGATCAGCCTGGGTCTTTCCAGCCTTGCCTTCCTGATCACCTTGTGTAGGATGGGGAAGGGGGGAAAGGCATACGCCAGTAGGCCCGTCCCGGGGAGGGATAGTGCGTCGACTGCATCCGCCTGGGGATCTGGAACGGGAGAGACGTACAGGGGCAGGTGATGGTTGAAGCTGGTGGCAAACAGGTCGATCATGGGCACAAACCAATGGTTGCGCGACACCAGCGAAGGAGGGCCTCTGTTCTGAGGGAGAGGCCTATGGAGCGGGCCTCTCCCCCTTTGTTGACATAGCAAGCTACCGACGTATTGTCCGTGAGGAGGAGAACAAGTCGGTGCGCGACCTTGTGCTGGAGTTGGAGAAGGGCTAGCCTGACCGCTTCCAGCTCCCACTCCCCGAGGCGTGACTGTCCTCCACGTGGGCCCCCCAGCCCAAGTTGGAGGCGTCTGTATAAAGTTCCAGTGGTTGGGTTGGGTTGGGAGGGAGATGGGGACCCCGGTGGAGAGAGTGGCTGGAGTGAGCCGCTCCTCCGTCGCCGAAATGAACCAGTGTCCGAGGGGAATGACCTGGTCCCAGCGGTCGGAGGTCTGTGACAAACGTCGGCGGAACTCCCTCTGAAGTTGGCGTTTGGGGACCCGCCGCAGGGGAATGAGGGGAGACAGGGACTCCATCATTCCTAGGAGGGAGGACAGGGTTCTGGCCGAGGTGTGGGGTGCCTGTGACAGGCAGGAGATGAGGTCCACTATGCGTGCAGGCCTCTCCGGGGTCTGCCCGACGAACCGTAGGAATCGTCTGTGGGCCGGGTGAATCAGGATCTGAAAAATAGGCGTCCTTCAGGTCTACGGATGTGGCCCAGTCGCGATGATGGATGGAGTCTCGGATCTGGGTGGGGGTCTCCATCTTGAACTTGGTGGGCCTGAGGAACTTGTTGAGGGGCGAAAGATCTAGAATGGGCCTCCATCCTCCCGAGGCTTTTGGGATCACAAAGAGTAGAAGCCGGGGTTTGGGTGGGAAATCTCCGAGATGGCCCCTCTTTTGAGGAGGTCTTGGACTTCCGTGCGAAGAGCTTCTGCTTTGGCGGGGGAGGGTTCGTTGGGGGAGGGAGGGGGAGATAGCATGAGGGGGGGGACGCTCGTGGGCCCAAGGAAGGCGAAACCCTTCCTGTAGCACCGCCACTATCCAGGGGTGAGGCGTATGCGTCTCCACTGGTGGGCATGCCGGGAGAGGCTGCCCGCCAGGGGGGGCGAGGGTCTGGGCTGGTGGGTGGGGGATAGGGCGAGGGGGGGTGCTACCTGATCTAAGTCCCCCTCGGGCTGTCTCCCTAGTCAGCTCCGGGAGCGTGACTGTTGGCCTAACCGAAAATTTTGCTGATGGGGTTTTGGCTTAGGCCTTGGGAGAAGATTAGGTCGCTTGGCGGGCCGTGCGGTGCGGGAAGGCGATTGTCTGGGATAGGGTCTGTGCCTGGGGAAGGACGAAGTGGGGGTCTAGCAGGGCGTGGCGGTGGCCTGGGCGCAAAGGACACAGCCTGCTTGCGTTCCTCAACTGCTTGTGCTATGACGTCAGCCGAGTAGTCGCCAAAGAGCGACTGGACCTGGCCCGGGATGCATCGCAGGGCTGCCTTAAGCGTCGGGGAGAGAGAGGTCCGCGCCAGCACGGCCTCTCTCGCGACCAACAAGCAGTTGAAGTGGCTTCTGGCTGCGCTGTCCGCCGCAGCCGAAAGGTGATGCGAAATCCTGTTAACTAGGTGTCGCATGAAAGGATCGCTGAACAAGCGAGGGTCAGGCTCTTGGTGCGCCTCAGAGCCCGGGTCCCCCGGTACTGGGATGGCACCATCGTCCTCCGGCCATAGAGCCTCCGCTCGCTGAAGGGGCATGTCCAAGTAGGTGTGTCCCGCCGTGGTGTGGAGGATGCCCATCCTGGCTACTCGGACCCATTCCTTTAGGTTCTTAAAGGAGATGGCGCCGGAAGTAGGGGGGGCAGGTGGGGAATCAACCGACGGTCCGACTGGGAAATGCCCATCTCCCTGGTCACGGGATTGTCCGTAAACAAGGAGGCGACTGAGGGGTTCTTGGGTAGATTGGTCTAGATCTCTGGGCCGGGGGAGAGGGAGAGAAATTCGTCAGCGGGTGCGGCCTCCCTCCTAACGAGGTCTGGTCGCCACCGTTCTATCGTGCGGACATCGTACAATGAGGTGGGGGCTAGCTCCTCGTCATCGTCCGCCTCAGGGAGGTACTGGTCCTGAGAGGGTTCATAGCACCCGTCTTCAGGAGGTAAGTCGAGGGGTGCCTGTAGTGTGTCCCCGGTGGCCCTATAATCGGCGGCCGGGACATCGTCCTGCCGATAGGACAGCGCCCGAGGAGGGAGACCAAGGTCGACCCAGGTAAGTGAGGCCGGGTGCCACATTCGACCATGTAGCTGGTCGTGCTGGGTGTTGGCGTTAAGCCACTGGTCTCTCTCGGGGCATAGAGCCACCGGTCCCCGGGGAGGTAAACGGGCTGTGGCGGCCCTGGGGAAAAACCATGGTAGGTAGGCCGCACTCAAGGTCTGACCAGCGCGTTGGGCGAATGCGTAGGTCAGACATCCGCCGAGTCGTAGCCACGAGACCCTCTTCTTCTTGTAGGCAGAAAGTCCCCGGGGACCCGGGTAACCTGAATCACTGTTGGGGGGGGGCTTGAGAGGCCGTGGCCTGTCGTCCCCGTCCAGGTCCGTGCACTGCACCATACACGTCCTTGGAATGGGCCTGGGAGGGCCATAATGGTATGGAGGAGGATGCGGAAGTCGAGCCCCCAACCCGCGAAAGTGCGGATTGGTCAGGATGCGGTCCCGTGTTCCTCCCCCTGGAGGAATATGTCAGGTTACCCTTGGTCCCGCTGGTAGATCCTCCCCCCGGAGGAGCGGGACCGCGGACGTTGCCCAAATGGGGATCCGAAAGGTCGGTTCCCCAACGTCCAATACCCCTAGGGAAGAAGGTGACGTTCGATCGGGGTAGGTCGACCGTCCTTGTGCATGGGCACGGCCGGGCCCATGGCGCGGCGTGCCCGCACGCCCAGGATTATGGACACCACCGAGGTCGTGCGTCGGGGTGACCATAAGGCTGCTTCCGGAGTCGAAGCGCTCCTCGAGCTCAGGTGTTGGCTGCACCTGTGCCCGGTGGGGCCGAGCGCTATGAGTGCACGTATCAATTTGGGGGGAAAAAGAGATACGTGACTCATCAAGGCGAGTGACGGATGGTGATTCCATCCCAGATCCGTCACCCGTGCTGGTCCGCGGCTCGGCAAGGTGCCCCGGGGGCCGAGATTCGCGTGACTCAGCATGATAGTTAGAAGTCTCCGAGCGAGTCCGTAGGCTAGAGGGCAAGCTGGCCGATGGAGAAGGGGTGGGGGAGGGCGAATTCCGTTGGCTAGTCTTTGCTCGGCCGGGCCCCTTGAGGGGAGCCTTGCCATTAGACTTTCTGGGCAGCACCTTGAGGGGAGCTTTGCCCTTAGACTAGCAGGCAGATCAAATGAAAGGCATTTTGAAATGGTGGCCGCTTGCCTATCAGCCTTGGGACGCCGCGGTCGTGCGTCCGTCGGTTTGGTAGACGAGGAAGATCACGCGTCCCTTCCGCGGAGAAGTCGTCTCTGTCTACCCGAACCGTACGTTCATCAGTGCGAACGGATTGCTCCGAGATGGAATCGACCCGCGGGTTCTCCGGGAAATTGAGCGAACTCCGAGCAGTGGAGTGGCTCGACCCGGCGGTGTCCTTCACCATGTTGGGCACAGGTGGATAGAGCAAACCCGGAACACACGACCGCAAAGAGGAGACAAGGTGGCCGATCGAGAAAATCAATTAATCTCGATCGTCCGTGTGGTGTCGTGCAAAGTGCTCGAGAGATCGACTGAAAACTCGAACTACCCGTACACGCCACCGGTCGTGTGACTGGTATGGCTATTAATAGCAATCTCTACACGTGGAGTATCACTGTGTATAGGTGTGATAGTTCTTGGGCACTAAATCTTAATAAGCAGATCAGTGTCACACACCCTTACTCGAACACGTTCTACCTGTGAAGGGTAAAGAGTACAGGTGTGATAGTTATTGAGCCCTAAACCTTAATAAGCGGAACCAGCACAAAATGCGTGCTGAACCCGAGGCTCGGCAATATGGTGGGGGAACACGACCGGCGAGCGGTGCCGACGATCGCGAGTAACAAAGTCGCGAGAGTGCCGGTAAAGAAGACAAATCTTTAATAAATACGCTCCCGAGAGTGCCGGTAAAAGAGACAAATCTTTTAATAAATACGCTCCCACCAAGAGCCTCACACGGCAAAAATACTCAAGGTCTAGTGCAAGCCGGAACCAGCACAAAATGCGTGCTGAACCCGAGGCTCGGCAATATGGTGGGGGAACACGACCGGCGAGCGGTGCCGACGATCGCGAGTAACAAAGTCGCGGGAGTGCCGGTAAAAGAGACAAATCTTTTAATAAATACGCTCCCGAGAGTGCCGGTAAAAGAGACAAATCTTTTGATAAATACGCTCCCACCAAGAGCCTCACATTTGCAAGCCACAACTGAATCAAGTATAGAACAAAACACAGCAAAGTTAACACAAAGGCAAGTATAGGCGAGACAGAGCACAAGACTTATCTTGCTTTGACGGCAGGCCGAAGATGAATGACTTATAGGAAGTTGACACTGGCTTCTTCCGGGGCCGGAAGTGGGGTGACATCACGTGACTGTCTTATGACTGCATTGGCCACGGAAAAAATTCGGCCTGACAGAGCTGGCTAACTGCCGTTGAATGCTATGGTCTGACATGGTAAAGTATATGACGCCAAACTGAGAGATAGCAATCATAAAAGATGATAAGAGTACAACCAAACAAAAAACAAAACAAAACAAAAAATCCCTAGTTTTGTAAAAGAGGCAAGGCAAGGAATAATGAAGTATAATACTCAGCACAATGTACCTCGGTTTGCTTCTGGTTTCCACTGTTTCTTTGGCTTGAATTAGTGTGTGCACTGTGCCGTACACACTCTGGTTGTCTGGACAAACCTGCATCATACACAAACATATGGCTGTTAACTATGAGCACTGACTGACAAGTTAATGTGTGAGAAATACCAACATAAGGTTCACATTTTGGAGCAGGGTTCAAAGTTTTGATAACTTTTCAAGGATTTCAAAATTGATATCAGACCTGTTTACCCTAACCGTTATTGGTGCACTTTTCCACTAAAGTGAGCGTATTTTTACAAAATGTGTGTACATATAGTTCAAATTTTTGTAAAAGTGGGAGTGTGAGGAAACAGTGGTAGTGGTATCTTCTCTTGACACAACAGTAGAGGGATACCTGCTCTTTCTGTACCTACCGTAAAAAAGGTTTCTCTCAATACAAATTACTTTCAAAACTGATTCATCACCTTACTCAAGCACAAATTCAAGCTTTGTTGCCAGTTTTCTTTTCTTTCTTTTTTTTTTTCTTTAAAAAAAAAAAAAATTTCAGAACCTGCTGTCCCCACTATCTTTCCAGTGTCATCCAGGGGTGAGTTTGTGCGCACAAGTTAGCGAGAGTCACCACTCTTTGATTATCGCACACAAACATAATGGTTATACATCACAAGTTTAACTACGGCTTCGTCTAGTAATTTTTTTCTGACATATTTTTTTTCAAAGTTTGTGATATTCATTGTATTTTTGCCATACATGTGTACAAAATACAACAACATTGTATGGGTAAACAAGTCTGTGAAATTAACAGCCATAAACTTTAAGCAGAATGTATTGCATGCATTAAAACATGCCTCATGCTGGCTAACAGTGCCTGTCTAAAATAAAACTACAGTGGTACTGACATAAACGAAGTGAACCTTTAGGGCTGCCATTCTGTCTTGCATTCTTTTGTCACTTTTCTTCTGAATAGTTTCATGGTCCTCAACTGTTATGACAGAAGTACACTCTATAGTAATGGCAAAGTTCCAGGGCTTTTCAACCAACTCAAAATAAAATCCAACTTTTAAGGACATCAAAATCCTGATTTTGGATTTAAATATCAATATTTTCAAGGACTGTACGAACGCTGTGGTAACGTTTGCCAGCTTCTCAAAGTTGATGACTGAGGGGATACTTCATTCTATAGCTTAGTGTAACACATTATATGAATCATGTTGTTTATAGCCCAGCCAACAGCAAAGAGCCATAACAGGGTTAAACCCATTATATGATACTGATGTTAAAAAAAGGTGTAAGCTCATTATTGCATATTCCAATTCTAGTTTATACATTCTTGACTTTTCTAGTAACAGCATAACAAACAATTTTGTATTCAAATCTGTTAAGCTCTACACAGGGTAAGGAAGGCCTTTATACAATGAATTTTTTTACCTGTGACACATACTTAAGCACATGTTTTAACAGATGCTATTTGTTTACCGAACTGAACTGATCTGGACCACCATTTTTTTAAACGGAAATGTGAATAAAAAGGACACCATCCCTCCTCCCATCGATTATTTTGATAAAAAAAAACCCCTGAGACCAAAGACAAAGAGATATAAAGATCCATGTACAGCATGCTGATGCTCCAGAAAACACATTTCTTCACCAACATCCCTGCATAGATTCTGACACAAGCACAAATATCCACTAAATTCTAATGGTCAAGAACTCACATCCAGAATCTGAAGGTCATAGTTACAAAAGGCAATGTAGCGTTGTCCCCAGTCGGCGTCGTTGTGAATGGCTTCTACCATGTAGTGCTCTATGTCAAAGGTCATTTGCAGCACAGTGATCTGAACAGTGAGAAACAGTCACCATCATCAGGTATGTAAACTGCCTGAAGACTAAAAACAAACAAACAAAGAAACACACAAAAACAGAAGAGCTGAGGATGAACTGGGCTGGGTGGGTGAGAGAAAGATCATTAAAAGCAGATGACAAAGTAACAAAGCGTCTTCAATATAAAGAGGACAGGGAGATAGTTTGGGGAAGGTAGGAAGTTTGGAAGGAAAGCTTATGATCAAAAGGCTGGAATGGGGGAGGGTGGTGATAAGGTGTGGTGGACAGACTCCAATAATAACAATACTGATGATGAAGATGATGATGAATTTTACTACTATCAATGATTCTGTAATCATATCATATCAGTAGTGCAATGGGCTTGGCGGCTATTCTGCTCATTTCCTTTTTCAAGATACCACAAATCAATCAATTATACATCTAGAACGGAAAACAAGTTTCACTAAGATTGGCAGTAAACACAAACTATATCTAATAAGACAATACACAAGAATACGAGCTGTTACCAGAGACATGTCCGTCTTCACAGTGCGGATAATGCTGAGTGGCTTCTTGTTCCACACCACCTGTACTGGCAGAATGCTGCGATAGGCCAGGTCATACTCATCTAAGAAACAAAAGAACACAAAACCAAGTGAACATCCAACAACAACAAAGCCCAATGAACACAAGTCAAAACACACCATGATGATTTATTCTGCAATAAATACTTATTTACTACAAACAAAAACAATTCACTGTCATTCTTTTTCAGTTTGTTAGTCACGCAACTTTTTTAACCTCAAGATTTGTAATCTTAAAAAGCATTAAGATTCTGATTTATGAATAAAATCAAATCTCGAGGTTAAAAAAGTTGCGTGACTAACAAACTGAAAAAGAATGACAGTGAATTGTTTTTGTTTGTAATAAATCACTGAAGAAATCATGAGAGGTCATCAAGAGGACACAATCGTACTCGACTTCTCCAAAGCATTCGATAAAGTCAGCCATACCCTCCTCATCCACAAACTCCGTCGCTATGGAATCAAAGGACGAACAAATGCTTGGATAGAAAACTTCCTCACAGACAGACAAGCAGTGCTGGTAGAAGGACAAAGATCGTCATACGTCCCTGTAGACTCAGGAGTTCCCCAAGGCTCAGTCCTAGGACCAAGCCTATTTCTTTATTACATTAATGATCTCCCGGCAGGGATCAGCTCCAAAGTCCGCCTGTTCGCAGATGACACGATGTGCAGCCACACAATAAAGAAAGCATCCCATCAACAGACGCTACAAAACGATCTTGACACTCTGACAAAGTGGGAAGAGCAGTGGTCCATGAGCTTTCCATCCAGAAAAGTGCTCAGCACTGAGTGCTACACGGAGACAGAACAAACTCCAACCCGTGTACAAACTTCATGGACACACTCTAGAAGTTGTGACCTCAACCAAATACCTAGGGGTCGCGATCCAAGACGACCAAAAATGGGGATCCCACATTGAGACGATCACCGCAAAAGCCAGCAAAACCCTCGGCTTCCTTAGACGAAACCTCAAAATCTGAAACAAGAAGATGAAAGAAACTGCATACAAAACCCTTGTTCGACCAACTGTTGAGTACGCATCATGCGTTTGGGACCCCCACACTAGAAACGAGATCCAGGAGATCGAAAAGATCCAGCGTAGAGCAGCCAGATGGGTCACACACAGCCACAGACCAACAACCAGTGTAGATGAAATCCTACGCTCTCTGAAGTGGCCTACATTAGAGAAACGAAGACAAATTGCCAGACTGGAAATGATGTACAAATTCCACCACAATCTTGTTGACATCAACTCCAAGTACCTGCCCAGGAAATCCCAGACCAGAAGAAGTTTAAGAAACAACAACAGCTGCAGCTACGACATCCCACAATGCAGGACAGACTACCGACAAATGTCCTTCTTCCCAAGAACCATCCCAGAGTGGAACAAATTACCAGAGGTTGTGGTGACGGCGGAGACCCTGGACCGTTTCAGGTTCAGACTCGCCTCTCACCAATAACACCAACGACAACATCCCAAAACCCCCCCCCCCATCCCCCCCGCCTCCTCCTGCACCCCCCACCCCCCTTTTTTTCCCCCCACTTCCTCCTCATCTCCACTCCCTCCTCCCCACCCACCCCTTAAGCTGAAATCAAAATTATGTCTGACAAACACAGCGCAAATCTTCGCAAACCCCCTAAGTATGCGACAGAGTCATCAGCATAATGATGTTGGTCGTGAACAGGAGAAGAAGAATGGATTAATGTTTTCTTATAACTTAAGAAAATTACCTATAATCATGAACATTCTTCAAAATTTCTTTTTCATTATACATCATTGCGGTGCTCTGGAGATATCTTTAAATTCATTGTAATTATTTTTTCAACAATTCTATTCAAAGATTACCTTCAGCTGGCTGCGGAGAATCTACTAGCTCTTCATTGGCCAAGGCAAACCTGCGTACAGAAAAAGTCAATGTCCTTGCGTGGTTGGTGTGCACAATAACACTCTCAGAACTTTGAGATCGGCTGCCCCCATCCTGACTGCTACTGGAGGAAGAAAAGAACGAGCGCTGTGAGGAAGGCAAGCGTGACGTGCAGGGCGGATTGTCTTCAGAGTCACTGGGCACAAACTTTCCAGCAAACACTTCAAAGGTGGGGCTCTGAACAACAGCGGTGGGAGGGAATGAAGCCCACTGGCGGAATAATGAGCGATAGGCTGAGTGTCTGACAGTGTGAGCTGAGTGTTTTTGTCTGACAGTCCGCCCGCATGAGCACTGTGCGGACTGCGCGAACTGTCGGGGTACCCTGAGGAACTCTTTGGTGACTTGGGTGACTTAGGTGACTTGGGTGACAGGCACTCGTGACTAGACACAAAATGGCCGTTGCCATTGTGACCGTTCTTCACATTCTCTGAATTGTTAGCACTACCTTCATTTCTGGTGCGCAAGGCCGGGCGATGTCCACTAACCATCAACAAAGAAGAACATGTGCACTGCAAGTTGGCTCGAAGTGGATTCCGGCATTTTTCACACACACGTTGAGGTCTGTCTTCCAGACCACCTTTGCAGATATCTGTTTGGTCATTATCGCTGTTCTCTGAAAAATCAGGAGAGTAGAAGTTCTCTTCTTCACCATCACTTGCTATTGCTGAGATCTCATAGACAGAGGAGCCTGACGCCTGGCGTCGTTTCTGGCTGGACGTGTCTGATAACCTGTCATCCACTGTTTCCTGAGTGTAGTAAGTAGTTACCGTGCCCAGAATGGACAGGTCTGCTCCCAATATAGTTCTGGTGGCACTTTCTCCACAGCTGCATCCTTCGTTGTCAGAAATTTTGGCAGAGAGGCGACCAGCATCATCAAAGCTTTGGAGAGGTAGTTTTGTGTCTACCTGAAGAGCAACCAGAGAGTCTCCAGTGTTGAGGACAACGATGCCATCCACACGAAGCTGGACGCGAGGTGAGAAGAAAGGGAATGGTGGAGCAAGATCAAACTTGGTATGAACACAGTAGCTGTGGAGAAGGCACTGCTGGATACGAGGGCTGGTACATGGAGCTTGGAACAGAAAAACACAATATTATTACTCCCAGCTTGTCCTCATATCTAAGTCGTAGCAAAAGAATGATAAACAAAGTATGCCACAAATTTGGACCTCCTGTCTCTCTCACTGAACCCCTCCTATCCCAACCTCCTATGAGCCCAGTCCTCTATCGATTCTTCTTTTGGGGTTCCCATGCTGTCAGGCTTCCACCCTATGGATTACCTCTTCGATTCTCTTGCATACTGCTACAAGTTTTCTCTGCTCACTGTGGACCCAGCCCTTACTGGTTTCATCACAACACCTGGAACCCCAGCCTCAGATCTTGTTCTATTCGAACTCTTGCACCTGAAGCTTGTTTGCCGCCCTGAACCCATCTGGACGGATTAACGTCCTTGGGTCCCTAAACTACTTCCAGCCTCATCCAGTCATTTTCTAGTGTTGGGCTTGGTTCCAAGTGTCAGATATGGAAAGAGACTGAGATTGGGGTATGCCAATCCCATGCTGATGAACATTTTGAGTGGCAATTGTTTATGATACAGAGCATCAGCAGAATAATTACCAGAGATCTGCACTGTACTGTTTACAGCCAAGTGTCAATCTGGACTTGATCCATGTCTGGCTCCATTTGTTCAGTGGTGTGAGATGACAGAAAAGGTCCATCACCAGTCTTTCGTCTGGCGACTTCACTTTCCTACCACATTTCTGACTGGTATCTTCGCTTCCAGAAGATTAGTGTCTTCTCCCCTTTGAGGATTTTCATCAAGTATTTTCTATTTCTGTAAATTTTTTAAATCTCCCTGTTATTTTGACTGTGCTGACAGTTTCCCAATGTCTTCACAAGATCACCTTTGGCAGAAAATGGGGAGTGAAATGATCAGCAGTACAAGGACTTGTGGTGACAGTATTTTATCCCTTGTTAGTATCAGAACTGATCAAGGAGGAGGCACACAATCAAAACTGGGATGAAAGATAGTGTGGCGAAAAAGAAAAGCAGCTGGAATCGAAAGTTCAGTTAAATTTATGTTGTCTATAGCTCAGTTGATCATGGGGGGCCATATCAGGAATGCAAGAAAGCTCAATCCAATACAGAAAATATGATCAAGGACCAGCTGCCGTGGCAAAGTGGTTAGTGTTGCGGACTCCTGGCTGGGAAGTCGTGGGTTTCGATTCCCATCAGAGTCATGTGGGATTTTTCTGCTCCGACCGGCTCCTACCCAGAGTTGAGTTTGCTACGGCCTCAGTTGGGAAGACTGGGACCACACAGTTGAGTTTCATCCGCTTAATGGATGCGTCTCTGAGAGTGTTGCTCAAATTTCCTGACCAACACTTCAGCTGTCTCTATCTCTCGGGCCTGGTTGACGCCAGGATATATTATGAAAGGAAGCCTAGAGTACAGCCCTGTCATGAAGTCTCAGACCGAAATGGAAATCCATACCATCATCTTAATCATCCTCACTGTCATCCATCAGCATAAAAAAAAGTCTCAAATTCTGTGGCCCTTCATGCCCTGCTCTCATGGTGACCTCAGTTTCGATGTCCTCTCCATGTCTGTGGCCTTGGTTTAGTTCCGTCGGGGTCACCGGTATCGGCGAGTCCATAGGGGCTGTCGTTGGACGGACGTGGTGGCGCCCTCCGGAGGGAGAGCTCACTCACGCCAGCTTCGCGACTAAGCAATTATTGTCATCAGTAGGGGGCTTAGTAGGTGGTGTCCTGCGTATGTTGGATCAGAACAGGCGCCACTGAACACCACCGAAGTGACTCAGCAGCAGTGCGGTGTCTCCTCCAGTGGGTTGCCTCTTGACGACTTGACACTGCCTGCTCCGTGTGGATTGTCGGTGCCGGGGCTGCTGTGGGACTGACCGGACTGTGGCTGTGGATGGGGTGTTGGAATGAGCGGCGTGGTTGCAGTGCCACTGAGGTGGCACAGAAGATAAAACAGAAAAAAAAGAAAAAAAAAAGAAAATATGATCAAGGCAGGGTTAGGTCAGTAACAAAAAAGAGATGATGAGAACAGCTTTTACTTGTTCAGGTCCATGAGGAACAAAAGTTAATTTCATAAGGATTAAATTTCCCTACATATGTCAGGCCTCCAGTAGATAAGCAGGAAAGACATCCACCATAAGGCAATTTGGCACTGAGGGCTCCACCATCCTGGAGGTGTGAGATAGAATTGAATAGAACCAGTGCCAAAGAAAGGTGGTAAAAGAGCATCCAAGAATTATGACTTGGGCCACAGGCCATCCAAGAATTATGACTTGGGCCACAGGCCATCCAAGAATTATGACTTGGCCACAGGCCATCCAAGAATTATGACTTGGCCACAGGCCATCCAAGAATTATGGACTTTGGCCACAGGCCATCCAAGAATTATGGACTTGGCCACAGGCCATCCAAGAATGATGACTTGGCCACAGGCCATCCAAGTGAGATTTAGATGATTGACTTGGCCACAGGCCATCCAAGAATTATGACTTGGCCACAGGCCATCCAAGAATTATGACTTGGCCACAGGCCATCCAAGAATGATGACTTGGCCACAGGCCATCCAAGAATGATGACTTGGCCACAGGCCATCCAAGAATGATGACTTGGCCACTGGCCATCCGAGAATGATGACTTGGCCACAGGCCATCCAAGAATGATGACTTGGCCATAGGCCATCCAAGAATTATGACTTGGGCCACAGGCCATCCAAGAATTATGACTTAGGCCACAGGCCATCCATGAATGATGACTTGGCCACAGGCCATCCAAGAATGACTTGGCCACAGACCATCCAAGAATGATGACTTGGCCACAGGCCATCCAAGAATGATGACATGGCCACAGACCATCCAAGAATTATGACTTGGGCCACAGGCCATCCAATAATATGACTTGGCCACAGGCCATCCAAGAATTATGACTTGGCCACAGGCCATCCAAGAATTATGACCTGGGCCATAGGCCATCCACGAATTATACTTGGGCCACAGGCCATCCAAGAATTATGACTTGGCCACAGGCCATCCAAGAATTATATGACTTGGCCACAGGCCATCCAAGAATTATGACATGGTTATGGCCCAGTTTCTAAAGAGTATAGAAAGTCAAAGGCCATAACACTTGTATAAGTAGGGCATCTTCTGTGAAGTCCTTTAACTGTCCAGCTCTCCCTAAATTCTCTTCCTACTTTTAGCAGCTGATCAATGACTAGGGTAAAAGCAATACTTACGTTCAATCAGTTTGATTACTGGTAAATTTAGATGAATGGTTACAACATTAAAACTGGATTCTATATCCAAGGATTACAGGCTTCAATCCTGGCATGCTCTCATCATAAAACGCTGAGAATTTCTCCCCATTTTCAAGATCAGTAACTTGCTAGGTAAAATGTGAGGAAGGATGTTTCCATCTCCCAGGTGACTTAAGATGAAGACCAGCTAAACGTTGAATCCCCTTCCTTTGTTTAAGCAGAAGGAGAAAAGATATGGACAGTAAAGACCTCATAAGCCATGTCTGACCAGAGTGATCATGGAAGTCAA
Organism: Conus canariensis; assembly: GCA_033310375.1. Taxonomy (NCBI): domain Eukaryota; kingdom Metazoa; phylum Mollusca; class Gastropoda; order Neogastropoda; family Conidae; genus Conus; species Conus canariensis. Next base: position 85,957,203 of record CM065719.1, read on the forward strand.
GCATAATCCTATACCTTGATGACCCCCCCCGCCCCCCCAACACACATATACCACCACAACTGTTCAGCTTCCAGTTCTACACGTTTTATGGCATAAAGTAAAAATCTATCCCATAGTTAAACTGAAATTGTTGTCCATACATAGACAGGACAACCACATACACATGCATAACACTTCTTTCTCTCAACATTTTCTTTCGCCTTAGACTGGTTATGACAGGGAGGTCAACCACACACACACACAGTGAACTAGAAACGTCCTGACCTGCACAACCAGCTAATCTAATAAACACAACCAAAGGGACTGAGAAGTAGTTTACATAGGTCAACTGATCTGAAACCTGATAACCAAATGGTGGAAACAAGAACTTTGCTGGAATTCCAAGTTTTAGCAGGGTGTGTGTGTGTGTGTGTGTGTATATGTCTGTGCCTGTGAAAGAGACCCTGTGTGTGTGAGTGCATGTGCGCGCACCTAGACGCGTGCTTGCTTGTGTGTGTGCGTGTGCGTGTGTGTGTGTGTAAGTGTGTGTGTGTGGGCATGGGAATGCATGTGTGTACATGTGAGTGTCTGAGTGTGCATGCATCTGTGTTTATGCGAGTAACTGTATGTATGTATGCACGAATGTGTCACTGTATGTGTATGGATACATCTGTTTTATTATTTTAATTCATCTTCTTCCATGCACTTTATTTGTACATGGCGATAAGTTTTATACAGACAAACGAGACTTACGTTTTTTGGTGGGATAGTGGCAGTGTTGACAGTTGCCTACAGAAGGGTGAGCAGTTACGGTCAGAAAGCACTGACAAGAGTCCTCCTTGTCACCAGGCACGCTGTCAAGAAACACACCCTCTGTCAACATGTTCAGCACATACAGTGACTCCACCACCGTCAAAAAACACACCCTCTGTCAACATGTTCAGCACATACACTGACTCCACCACCGTCAAAAAACACACCCTCTGTATACATGTTCAGCACATACACTGACTCCACCACCGTCAAAAAACACACCCTCTGTAAACATGTTCAGCACATACGCTGACTCCACCACGGTCAAAAAACACACCCTCTGTCAACATGTCGAGCACATACACTGACTCCACCACTGTCAAAAACACATCCTCTGTAAACATGTTCAGCACATACACTGACTCCACCACCGTCAAAAAACACACACCTCTGTACACATGTTCAGCACATACACTGACTCCACCACGGTCAAAAAACACACCCTCTGTCAACATGTTCAGCACATACACTGACTCCACCACGGTCAAAAAACACACCCTCTGTCAACATGTCGAGCACATACACTGACTCCACGACTGTCAAAAAACACACCCTCTGTCAACATGTTCAGCACATACACTGACTCCACCACGGTCAAAAAACACACCCTCTGTCAACATGTTCAGCACATACACTGACTCCGCCACCGTCAAAAAACACACCCTCTGTACACATGTTCAGCACATACACTGACTCCACCACAGTCAAACAACACACCCTCTGTCAACATGTTCAGCACATACACTGACTCCACCACCATCAAAAACAAAACACAAAACACTGATGCAATATAAATTATTTCAGTCCGCATGTTAAATTCACTTCTGCGATATGAAGAAAGAGCGATACCATATTTCACATGAACAGTTTATCATATTTCAAGTCTGATGGGGCATGAGGTGTGCGTGTGTGTACATGTGTGTGTGTGTGTGTGTGTGTGTGTGTGTGTGTGTGTGTGTGTGGTGTGGTGTGTGTGGTGTGTGGTGTGGTGTGGTGTGTGTGTGTGTGTGTGTGTGTGTGTGTGTGTGAGTGACCAAGACTCAGACTTTGTCATGAGAACCCTTCAGAGTCTATAGACACGACATGGTAGTAATCAGTATTATGAACAATCATAACTGATCTTCAGACTACAATTTTTTTCATGCCAGTATAAGTAGCCATTATCTCCTTTTCTTATTTTTGCTCTCATAAATGTATTTTGCAATATGAAGTTGAGGATGGTCACTGGTAAGCCTTTCAAGGAACAGCTGTCCAGAAAATAAGTTTCATCTTCGATCACATTATATGGTGAGCATTTTCTGTCTTCTCCTTAAGTGTTTGTGCATCTACCCCTCTCTATTTGTAGGCCTTGAGCACTGATGCAAAGTCTACTGAGGTCGCACCTTTGTTCAAGGTTTGTAACACATTTTTTAACGTATTGTTCTAGTCAACAGTTTGTATGTGTATGTGTGTGTGTGCATGCATGAGTGAGCTATGTATGTATGTGTGTGAGACAGATTGTGTATGTGTGTGTAAAAGTATGTGTTTGAATTTGTGTGCATGTGTTTGCATGTTTCCTTCAGCTTTGAAGCCTGTCTAGATGAAAACTATCTTCTGAATTCAAGACGACAGTGAAGTGTCTTCTGAATTCAAAATATATCAATGAATAGCAGATATGTAAAAGTTGGTATCAATGACTGGCTTGTACACCTTCCAAATACGTCATGTAGAGATTGATATCAATAACTGGCTTGTACATAGTCCAAACATGTCATATAGTGGTTGTTATAAATGACTGGCTTGTACACATAGACAATTTGCAAATATGTGATGTAGTGGTTGATACTGATGACTAGCTTGTACTTGTATACACCTTCCACATGACTTGTCATGGTTAAAGGTTTACATTAACGGCAGACTTGTACACGTACCTCTTCCACACGAATGATGCAGTGTTAATATTAAACACTGGCATGTACATACATCTTTCAAATGCACGATGCAAAGACCGATATCGATCACTAGTTTGTACATAATACATCTTCCACATGAGTGATGCACTAGTTGACATCAACCACTGGTTTGTACATAATATGCCTTCCATGTGAGTGATGTAGTAGTTGATGTCAGTCATTGGTTTGGACATAATACACCTTCAACATGAGTGGTGTAGATGATGTTATCAATCACTTGCTTGTGCATAATACACCTTCTACATGTGTGATGTACACCTTTCACAACAGGGATACAGTAGCCAATATCAATCACTGGCTTGTACATGATACATCTCTCATGTGAGTGATATAGTAGTAGACGATCCTGCATGCCCCCTCTGCCATGAAAAACAAACAGTGGAGCATGTCCTAAGCTCATGTAAAGTAGCCCTGGCTCAAGGAAGGTACACATGGAGGCACAACCAAGTGCTCAAAGAGATTGTACAAGTAGTCTAGGCTAGTACCAACACCACAAAAGGGAAAATCAGGACTCCAAAAGCACCCGCAACATTCTTCACAGCAGGAGGCGGCAAATCATGGCCAAGAACAACAGTGCCACTCGGAACATGCAGGCAGAGTCTGCTGGACGGGGCAGATGACTGGGAGTGCACTGCAGACCTCCCAGAATGGAAGAGTCACCCAGAGATCATCAGCAAGAGTGGCATGAGGCCAGACATAATAGTCCACTCTCAGTCAAGCAGCTGATCATGATCGAGCTCACGGTGCCATATGAGAACAGAATGGAGGCAGCTCAAATCTACAAGACTGAAAAGTATGCTGATCTGGCAAACAGCCTGAGGAGAGAAGGCTATCAGGTCAAAGTCCTCACTGCAGAAATTGGAGCTAGGGGGTTTGCAGGAACGTCTGCATACAGCCTCATGAAACAGCTCTCAGTTGCAGGGAGGGAAAAATCCAGAGCCCTGAAAGCAATGGCAGAAGCGGCAGAGAGGTGTTCAAGCTGGATCTGGTCAAGGAGGAACAAAAGTGAACTTCATAAGGCTTAAATTTCCTACAAATATCAGGTGTCCCAGTGGCTCAGTGGTTAGAGTGCGAGTCATTAAGTGGAAAATGAGCATGTCCAGAGGGTCATGGGTTTGAATCCCAGCCATGGCTCGTCCCAAGATGGGAAAAAAAGGGGCAGCAGAGGGACATCCGGAGTCATGACCCGGGTGTGGCCCAACCCCCATAGAGTATCAGGAGATAAGGGCCGAAACACTTGCTTGAAGGGGGCTTCTCTTCTGAGGACTCTCTGCTGTCACGCTCTCCACGAGTTTCTTTCTACTGTAGATATCACCCACTGGCTTGTACATAATGCACTTTGCACGTGAGTGATATGGTAGTTGATATCAATCAATGGCTTGTATACCTACACCTTCCAAACGAGTGATGCAGCAGTTAGCATCACATGCTGAAACTCACACTCACATTACCTTGCAGTATAGAACAGAATGGAGCTCTACAGTATCATTACTCTCAACCTTGCCAAGAAAACATACAAAGTGCTGCAAACATGGTGATTCTTCAGGCTTTGCTCTCTTCTCTTTGCGATCTGAAATTTGATTTTGCTTGCATATCTATACTTGTGGAAAAATTTTCTGCGATGTCTTTGATGCACTGGTAGTTTCATTCCAGAGAAAAGCTTTACTCAGTCTGGCTCTACGATGACGTCAAACTTTATGAAATGACTGAACATCACCAAAATGATTCAGCAGCAGTGCTGGATCTCCTTTAGCAGGTGGCCTTATGGTGACCTGACACTATCAGCACCTTGAGGACTGTTGGCTAAGAACTGCATCAGGGTAGTCTTTGGTGTGATAATGGATCAGTGAGTAAGATATTAAGAGTAACAGAAATGCCATTGAGGAGGTGGTGCTAAAATACGACAAAACAAGACAAACACAATTCCAACCATAAAAATTCAAATTTGTGGTACAAATTCTAAACTGTATTGCTTAGCGATACCTGCAGTAATATCAGAGATATACCTGTGCCCATAGATGATAATTTTGTCAGAATCTTGTGGCCATTCACAGTATGCTATAAACAGATCCTGTGTGATGTCCTCATCTCCAAACAACCGTACCTCTGAAATCTGAATGAAACAACATGTTATAAAATCAAATGTTACAAACAGTACACCTTCTTTTTCTCAGTAAAAAAAAAAGCATGTGCAGACAAATCTTGGAGGCCAAGCATCTGCTTGTACAAGCATATACACCCCCTCCTTTCCTCCATCCCCACTCCAAGAAAACATTTAACGAAATTTTCATAAATTAACAAAACATGAATTATAAACAGCTTGTCATATTCACTTTCATAATGCATAGATAAGCTCTGATTGCTAGATGTATTCAATATGTTGAGTAGAATGTTTAATGTATGCATGATATCTTTATATCAACAGTCAATGATATGAAACCAATCTTTATTGACAAAACATCCCCTATCCCTTCATACTCTAATTCCTCCACCTTCCCCACCCCCACCCTCCCCTTCTACTTGTTGCCCTGCCCCTGTCCCCAATAATGTTTAAAGTAATATAATCATTGCAACTTGCTTGTAGAAATCCAACGGCTGTGCATGTAAAGTCATGCATTTTAACACAATTTCTTTTTTCTAAACATGTTTTGCCTTTCATTCATCCCAAAGGTTTGAATTCTGTGACCTTACTCACCAGCTGCAAGGGTTTACAAGGCAGGAACAGCCACCACTGCAGCTTGTATACATAGATGGGGTAAGCCGTGTGCTCCTCCGTGTCAAGATACAGAGAATAGGACAGAACAAACTGACCTGACTTGCTGAACCCAAGGAATACATGGCTGCCACACAGAAACACAGAATCACCCATCAGTCAATAGGCTAATAAAGTGCCAGGCATCCACGACATATTTGTTCACTTGGGGCAGGGAAGAGAGTTACTGAAAAGAAAGTATTTCAATAAAACTCCATGCTGTTACCAGAGAGGGCTGAAAAAAAAAAGAAGACTGTGGCAAAATGTTTAGTGAGGATGGGGGATGACAGCAGGACTGCAAGGAAACTGTACAGACATTTCCTTGAATTAATACACAGATTCTGTTTTGCTGTCAGAACTTGCACAAAGATAGAAAACTCTTACTTTAGACTTAAACAAAGCTAAAACACTAACCAGTTATAAATCTGATAAGAAAATGCACAGCACACAAACACATCTTATTCTTAGCTTGTTTTATTTGTTTCCATATGGCTGAAAATTGAAATGAATGATGTTCCCTTACAGCTAGCCGAGAAATGATGTTGCACTGTAACCCCATTCAAACAATTAGGTATGCAGCATATCAATGATCGATTCTGCAAAAATGTTAAAGAAAGGTTGCAAGAATGATCAAAGATTATGTTTTTATTATCATTTGGAAAATTACCTGGCAGAAAAAAACAGAAGCAAATTCGCTCCATTTGTCCTAGGAGAAACAGTAACTCATTTTGCTTGTTTGTGGTACTTGGATCTGCTTGTCTGAATGAACTCCGTAAGTAACAAAAAGACAATGATGAGGATGGGGTTTCTGTCTCGCTTTCTGTACAGTTCCAAACTCTAAGTTGCCCACAACACTACCCTAAAAAGATTCAGTAAGCATTTTCCTCTCTTTACATTTCACATTCATTAGGCTTCATATTCCCAATCACATCGCCAATATTTGTCTTTGCCATGCTTCCTCTGGTGATGAAAGACACTGAATTACATGACGAACTTTAAAAAAGTATGAAAACAACCAAAAACTTATTTTACATGCATGCTTACGTGTGTGTGTGTGGTGTGTGTGTGTGTGTGTGTGTGTGTGTGTGTGTGTGTGTGTGTGTGTATGTATGTGTGTGTGTGTCTAAACAGGTTCTGTGTTGAGATATTCCTGAACCTTCGCATGATTTTTCCAGAACTATCTTTTTTACTTCCATGGCCTTTAACTAAATATAGTGGTCCTATTTTAAGACACTTGCAAGAGGAGCAGAAAAGCTGTCTGTCACAGGTGTAATGTGGCAAAGATGTGGAAAAGCTACGGTGGAGAGGGGAGGAGGAAGCAGCGATGGTGGCAGCACGCGCAGGAGATGGTAACTGATGTGTCCATTTATTATACAAACTATCCAATCTTGGAGTACGGTTCTGAAGAGGAAGAAAGGAAAAAGTTTGATTGATTTCTCGTTAAAAGACTTAAGTGTAAACACTCAACAAAAAAAAAACCCAACAACAACAAAAAACTGTTATACACATCACAGTCATTGAGCAGTCAGGTGGTGGTATTAGTTTCACTTGTATGTGCTCAAATACCTATAGCCTCATGTATTGATGGCAAAAATGACTAAAATAAGCTGTGCGCCTCTCAAACCCCACCCCATGTATATGATGTCCATCAGGAAATGTATCTATCTATGCCCTAAAAACAAAACAAAACAAAAAAAAACAAATACAAAAAAAAACAAACCTGTGACCACAAAGCCTGTGATGAAATCAACTTAAAAAAAAAGAAAGAC
>CM065719.1:85966967-86011967 GCA_033310375.1 Conus canariensis
ATGCTTGACCAGTGCGTCTTTATCCCCTTCAAAAGATTGTCAAACAGTGATTTTAAATAAACAAAACAATAAAAAGCTTGAAACTGAAAGAATTGAGAAAGGTGTCTTATCTTCTGTGATGGAACTGACAACTGGAGTTTGCTTGTGATTTCAAACACAAATGCACAAAACTGCAGAAAGTAAATTCCATAAACTGAATGCAAAGAACAGCTTCTGGCAAATTCCCCACTTTCAGCACTCCACTTGGAACTTTATTGTTGTAAAACTCAAGACACTTCCCTTTGTAATCTGTTCAGCACCCGAAATTCTCCCAAAACCCATGTCTGAGATCCTGGCAGACCTTGAAGGCAAGATTTGTTACACTGATCATATGCTCAACCATACTTCTAATCAAACCATCCATGATCAACCAGCCAGGGATTTGCTTCAATGACTTCAGGTGGCTGGAGTCATTTTGAATCAGAAGATTTAATTTTTGAAAACATCAAATTCTGGGGTCATATAGCTGATCAAAATGGAATGCGCTTGTCCCTGAGGAGGAATAAACAATCTAAAAATTCACAATTCCCTTATCAGTCACAGACCTAAAATTTTTCTATTGGCCTATAAACCAGCTTGAGAAATTCATCCTGACCTTAGCTGAGTAGACAACTCCAATATGCAAACTCTCTGATAAAAAAAACACAAACCCCGCTTAGCGATAATGTGGAATCAGCATAAAGACGCAGCATTTCAAGAAGTGAAAGCCCATCCTCACATCTTGTCCAATCCTCAAAGGGTCTTGGAGGTTTCCTTTTTAAGATCCAAAATGATGGGTCAAGTGCTTCAATGCTGAAATTCACTTCATGCTAACAAACACAGAACTAGAGAACATCATTAAGAGTTCATTGAAGAAGTAGGTTAGAGGGGAACCTGGCCAGCTTCTGTTATTACAACACATTCATTGGTTTGAGTTGACTGTCCAGATAGAGCTGAAAAAAAATCTAAAAACTGTGAACAAATCTAAAACTGCACAAAAAGTCACCACAATTTAGCGATTCTGGCATTGTTTCATGAAAAATTCAGCCCCAAAGTGGCTCATGTTTTAGGAAAATGTCAGATAACAGCAGATGTTTTGTAAAAGAAACTTTTCTCCGAAGATGGAGTATGGCTGCCTTAATGGCAGGATAAAAAATGGTCATATACATAAAACTCCACTCCCTTTGTTGGGTAGATCCATGGGACTAATACTTGCCTGTCCATATAGGGAGTGTCCGCAGGAGTATCAGCCTGTGTACGCATAAGAAGAAGTAAAAGAAACCCTGGTCCAATGAATGTCTGCCTCATTTAATCAAATGGAAATGTTAGCTGGTCAAGCAATCAGCATTCTACCTGCTTCATCACAAAGACTGAAATAAATCTGTAAGAAACAGAAAGAAGGTACAGGTCTGAAATGCTCATGCATGCACCTGAAAATCATCTAAGCCATACTGATCAGAGAACACATGACAACTGTAAGTGACATGCTTCGCCATGATGAAAGGGGACTTCTCCCAGGAGGCCTGCAACTGAATATATCAACTGGATATGCAACGGTCCTTGGGGACTACAAAATGCTGAGGTTTGATCACAGCATCAATTAGGTGGCGTTTTCTATCTTTAATGACAGAAGACAATGTCGGAAAGAGTTCCATTTGCATCAAACACTAATCTCGACACAAAGAACCACTTCTGCCACCATCCTTCACAGATTGTCCAAGGTCACAAGTAGGGTTGGATCTGTCTGATCTGAATTGCAAGGATACTTCTGTGTCACTGACTTTTACTGAAGATGGATTAAGGTGACACTCTTGAAAACTCACAAAGATAATTCCAATTGTGAAATAAACATGTTTGCAACATGTATTCCAGACCTAGCAATTTCATTTTTTGACAAACGACTTCACATAATAAAAATTCTCCATATCCGCATCCTTGCATGGATCTACTAAAGCCACTAAGCTTCCCCAAACACCCATAGAGTATGGTGAAGGTGAGACAGCAGAACACACTACAAACTTCTGGTGAACAAAAGCTTATGCATAGACCCAAATCTTGCCTTACTGCTGCACAGAGCCACTGCATTCCAGAATCACTTTCTCCATCTAAACTTCTCATGTGTATGAAACACGCATTTTCCTGTGCTACTAAACGTAAAACAATTCTGAAACCCAGAAATCTTGGCAATGGTGCCCATGAGGAGAAACAATGGAAAATGAACATGTAAGAAATACAAAATTTCAATCATTGATATGCAGCAAAAGACTTGCTACCATTACAATCTGGAGATTGTATCTGGCTATATGATAAGAGACAATACAGAAAAAATAATCCAAATATCTCAATGTCTATCTCAATACATCGTCTGGAAGGACAGAGGCACTATTCAATAAAACATCATCATCATGGATGTCCGTTGTGTTTATATATATATATATATATATATATATATATATATGGCTATGGGCTGCAACTACCTCATAGCTTTCAATAAAAGAACTTGGAGAATTGTTGCAACCTGGCAATGAAAATGTACTGTACATAGAACAAATGTAGTTTTGCAGAGCTCTAACATTAACTGGAGACCTCTCCATCTGAACTAACTGATCACTATTATATCAGCAGCACAGAAGTACTGAACACCACTGCTATGCACATAGAACAAATGTAGTTTTGCAGAGCTCTAACATTAACTGGAGACCTCTCCATCTGAACTAACTGATCACTATTATATCAGCAGCACAGAAATACTGAACACCACTGCTACAGAACGGGCATGGATGATGAAACAAAAATTTAAAAAAGGAAAGAATGAAAGACATATATATTTCAGTTCCATTTCATTTCTTAATTTATCCTGAAATAAGAATTTGAGTAACGCACAACTTATGTGCCTTCATATTTGCATCAGGATCTACACGAGATACAAATCATGTTTATCTCAAGGTTTTGGGTCACAATGTACATTTGCTACCTCCATCATACTCACAGGTTTTCTCTTACATTTGAAGTAATAAATCACCCACAAATCATTCAGGAAATTCTTGGTAAATAGGTACACATATATATCTCCACTGTTCAAGACAAACAACAAGCATGTAGTGAAATATCTATCTTTAATTTGCTTTTTTTTGTTAATAGTACTATGGAGGAGTGTTGTTCATGAAACTGCAAGCTGTGCCCCAACACCCATTTTTTAAAAACACTTGATTTGAGTTCTCATTTATTTTTCTTGTATTATTCTTTCTTGATGAAGTGTTTTGTCTCAAGGGATTTTTTTTTTAGTTGCACATAAAAAGCAATAAATATCAGCGTATTTTAATGATCATTATGTTTACATGACATGGGTGTCCAGCTGCATAATCATTCTCTGAAAACATTAGGTAACTTGATCAATATATCTATTACTAATAGCAATACCAGTTAGTGTTGTCAATTTTGTTTTCAGCTTTGCAAGACTCTGCCGTAGTAAGCAAACAAACGGTTAAACATATGTTAAGGATTAAAATTCCAATCCTTGAAAATATATTCATTTAGTTTATCTGATCTGTGAACTGAGTGATCAAGATGATGATGTGCCGTGCTGTGCTGTGCTGTTCGACGGCTTGAGATCTTTCATCAAATTATCCAATGTAACGTGAATTTATAAACACAAACAGAAACTAACTTTACAATGGCATGTTCTCTGAAGTAGACTTAAATAGCAGGAATAAACACAGTCAGTTAAAACAGACATAAATGCTACCGACATACAGATGAATGGCCGTTTATTAAAACAACAAATGCGACACTTTTATGAAGTCTATTGTTCTGTCTCACTACACAGGCCTAAAATAATTTGATTACTTCCCCTGTCTGTTGACCACATTGTTCTCCGACTCGACAATCAACTGCATATTTTGTTTTTGACAGTATGTAATTCTTGCAGTGAGACGTCTTCGACGCTAAAGAATGTGAACAGACACAGATGCATGCATCACTCGCAAAACCGTCTAAAAAATGTGAGAAACTGACCTCTCTTGCGGCCAGTTTATTCACAACACTGGCCGCCATTTCAAACCCTTCATGTCGTATTTGGTTTACGTCCCTTGAAGCAAGCCCAACCGAATGGTCAAGTTGGCCCCTACTATGTGCCGGTGTTTCTGGCACATCTCATATAAGAAAAAAAGATGCTATCTAGAATATGTATAAAATAAGAAATTGACATGTTTAATCAAAATTTACTCATTTTTGTCAGTACATAGTTGAATATTTGAAGAATAGAATACAAAGAAATGAGATTTAAATTGTCGTCTGCTGTCTTTTCAAGGGGAGTCACTCCCAACACATTTTGGGCATGGTGTGTGCTTGTGGCGGCGGCTTAGACGTGCACGTATGTTCTACGTACCGAGATGGCTTGTTCCAGTCGGTTTTCAGATGTGCCTGTTGTTGATGTTAACTCAAACAACATAAAAGAACTCTGGCCGTCAATTGCACTGGCTCTGAAATCGTCAACTTTTGTTGCTTTGGACACGGTAAAAAAAGGGTATCGCGGTCAAATTCGTGTAAACTGTGATTTAATGATATTTATTACTTACTTGTTTCTCAAGTCTGACAGAGCTAGTTTGTTGTTTATGATTATAGGCGAACTGGACGTTTCCAAGTAAGTTAAGGATTAAATTAGAACGTGGAGATTTTGACAAATATTGGCAAAGTCGCACTTGTAACTCATATATTGATAACAGTAAATAATACTAATATGGCATACCAGCAAAGAAACTGCTGTAAGTGCTTTACAAAACAATACAAAAAACGACGACAACAAAGTGTATTCTTCTACACAATACATTACCTCATTATCATAATCATACACCAAAAATGCACCAAATAGAACATGTACACAAACATACCCCCAGCACACATTACTCCAAAATAGTGTGCATTCATGCACTCATACATAATCAAATGTATAATGTATATGCAGGACATACTGTTTGACAGGACATACCACAACCAGACCTGCTACTGAGAGAAGACATGAGTTGTTAATCCAGGTTAGTTTCAAAGAGAGGTGACTGCAGGCAGAAACTGAAACAAACTTAGAAGAAAAATTACTGTTCTGCCGATCGAAAGAGACAAAGAATGTGTTTGTCTTGTAAATTGTTTGTCTCTTTGATTCGGCAGAACAGTAATTTTTCTTTTAAGTTTGTTTGTAATGGGCATCTGAGGTTGTCATGGAATCTGCCCCATGTCATTAGGACTTGAAAATAAAAAAGGACTTTGTCAGTAAGTCATAGAACTGATGTGATGTATCTTGAGAAGCTTAGTATCAGACAAGATCAGAGCATCTGAGACAGCATCTTGATTTGGAAGAGCAGAGGAGAAACATGGTCAGATGTAAAAGCTCTGCAAATGAGTGTGGCAGCATTATGATGGATACATTAAAGCTTTTTTTTGTGCAATATAAATAATGTCCCCAGACATATTCATTATTACTGAAAAGCAAGCTGGATTCCACAAAGACAGCCGTACTATCAGACAGATTTTTGACATGCCTATCTTTTTAAAAAAGCAGTTCCGATACCAAAGAGAGAGTTCTGTCTCATCATGGACAACAAGAACGAGTTTGACAGAGTCTGGAAGGAGTCACTATGGGCCATAATGAAGAACTGTAATATTAAACAAAAGCTGATCAACACCATCTAGCAAATCAACTCCAGAGCAACTAGTGCAATGCTCATTTAATATGCTATTGGAGAGTTGTCCCAAACTTCAGTTGGAGTTTCTTAGGGCTGCCTTCTGTCTCCCACACTTTTCAATATATTCCTGGAACATACCATGAGTGAAGCACTTGTGTCAGCACAGTCAGCACTGGAGGAAGATACGTAGAAAATCTTCAATTTGTGGATGACATCAATGGCCTGTTAAGCAGTGAACAAGAATTCACCAAGCTCTTTGACACATCAACAAGGATGGAAAGCTACATTTGGTCTTTGTTTTAATGATTCTTAACATATCAGAATTTTGTATGTTGCATGACCCATGTATGTGGATGTGTGACATTTACTTCGAATACATATTTGAAGTGTGTAGAATTATGAGTCTTAGAAGAGTCAGATTGGTTATGTTTTGATTCTATCAAGGTATTCACTATTCGGTTTAATTGTTTTTCATTTTTCTGTTTCAGGAGCTAAGTGGACTTGGGAACAGAAAGCTTCTTGGAGCCAGGTGAGGATAGCAATACTGTGCAAGTAATGCTAACATTTATTAAATGATGATAAGAATACATTATTTTTTCATTACCTTTGTAATGCGTTGTTTTATGTTTGGAGCGTAACCTATCTTGATCAGAATATTTTATGAAATAAATCTTCAAAGAAGAAAGAAATTCACAGACTGCATTTTCATATACTTATGAATTAAATGAATAAAAGTCTAGATTCTCTTTACATTCATCATGTAGTGTTCAGCCCAGAATCAGGTTTTGTGACACCATCACCGTCCTTTATGTAGTGCTTGTTTATTTGCTTGTTTTTTTTTGGAGGTAAGGGAGTGGGAGAGGGGGTTCTATCATCTTCTATGCATCCTTTGTGGCATTACGTCCATTCCTGTTGTTACATCGTACTCACTCAGCCAACCTGGAGTAGATCAATACCATCCTCATTTATCATCATTAATGTGTAAAGAAGTATGATGTCATGGTACCATGGCTAGCATTTTATGCTTGCAGGTATAAGATTGTGGATTCAAGTCTAACTAGAGGCATTTGTTTGTGAGATGTATTGACCTATGTGATTTTGGATACAAGTCTAACTAGAGGCATTGTTTGTGAGATGTATTGACCTATGTGATTTTGGATTCAAGTCTAACTAGAGGCATTGTTTGTGAGATGTATTGACCTATGTGATTTTGGATTCAAGTCTAACTAGAGGCATTGTTTGTGAGATGTATTGACCTAAGTGATTTTGGATTCAAGTCTAACTAGAGGCATTGTTTGTGAGATGTGTTGACCTATGTGATTTTGGATTCAAGTCTAACTAGAGGCATTGTTTGTGAGATGTATTGACCTATGTGATTTTGGATTCAAGTCTAACTAGAGGCATTTGTTTGTGAGATGTATTGACCTATGTGATTTTGGATTCAAGTCTAAATAGAGGCATTTGTTTGGGAGATGTATTGACCTATGTAGGATCCTGCTGTGAGATGAGTGTGTTACTGGCTCTAAGTAGGAAGACTGGAACCACACAGCTGTCGACCGCTGGTGCCAGGACTGCACAGTTATGAGCCTGGGTGTGATGGCTTCAGAGGAACTGGAGTGGGCATTGTGGGAGTGTTGCCACTTTCAGAATAATGTGAACAAGCAGCAGAAGAAGAAAATGACAATAACAACAACACAGAAATGATCCTAAGAGGAAAACCATGCCCAAAATATTTCATCGTAAACTGATTTATGAAAAGCCTTAAGAAGTCCCCACAAAGGATGAATTGCATTTGTTTTTTTCTCTAAAGATCATGTATAAATGTTGAATTTAATGTGTTTATCTGTGTAAGTCTGATATTATGAAGTGTACGTATAGCTTGTTGACAAAAGTGCTCCGTGCGATTGGATCTTTTAGTCATAATGATTGATTGTCTGATCGCTGACCAGAGTGTAAAACTTTTTTCACACGTCTTGCATATACTGGCACACTTTTATACACACTTGAAGAAACTTGACAGCAGAAGGTCTTCAGAGAACTGTGGAAGGAGCTCTCATCATGAAAGTGCTTTGGCACTTAACTCTTGCACACTCGTATGAACATGTTTGCACATTTTCAGGCTCATGTTCCACATACATATTCTTTTTCTTTCATACTGGCTATATATAAATGGATAGATAGATAGACAGACAGACAGACAGACAGATTCACACACACACACACACACACACACACACACACAACACCCCACACATATACACACACATTATATGTAATGGGTAGGAGAAACAAAAATTCAGTCGCATCTGAAGATGTTTAAATTCATGCTTTCTAGCCTGAGAAGAGAGAATTTTCACTGGGGAGTAAAATATTGCTTTTCCTTTTTTTTCTTTTCAGGTCAATGCCTGATCGATACAAAAATATCTGTGATGTTGCGAAGACAAGATCAGTGTTATCTCTTGGTCTGTCATGCTTCAAACTGCAGCATGTTGAATCAGCCAAGGTCGACAGCCTGGCTTCTAATTCTCAGCAAGATGACCAGACTCCTAACCAAGTGCAGATTAAGCAATGGTCCTACAACGTCCAGACCTTTAACGTGACATTGCTGTGTTCAGAAGACTACATGGTGGAACCTGCAGCACTCAAGTTTCTGGTTGAGCATGGGTTTGACTTCAACAAGCAGTACACATGTGGGGTGTCCTACTGCAGGGGCAAGGGACAGGTGGGTTAGCTCTGAATCGTTCGGGTTTGTGTGCTGAAACCAGATGTGCCCTCTTCTTTAATTTGAATCATTGGTCTTAACGAATGGTATGCTTTCTTACCCATCATACTGATTTTATTAGGGAGGAGCATTGAATGTTCTTAGATGAATAAATACAGTAACTCTGCCCCTAGATAAGATAAGAAAAACAGTTGAACCAGTTGTGCTTAATTCTTCTCTCTCACCATGACTCTTTTTAGACCATTTATTGGGATGAAATAGGTTGTTACCCTCAGAGTCGGAGTCTCTGAGACCATTTATTGGGATGAAATAGGTTGTTACCCTCAGAGTCTCTGAGACCATATATTGGGATGAAATAGGTTGTTACCCTCAAAGTCTCTGAAAACCTATACAGTGTCTCTTGCACAGTGTAGGCATCAGCCACGTCTTCTCTTTCTGTTCCTGGAGGGCCCAAAGTTGTTCAGAATGTGCTGTGTGGTCTGAGAGGTGTTGGTATGGGGTGGAGACGTCTGTTAGTTAAGGCACTTGTGTCTCATTGGTCTGGTGAAGCTGGTCAGCAGGTGTGGCCATAGTGGCTTGTACAGATTTAATGATGGTCTTCATCTCTGTGAATCTGAAGCTGGTCAGCAGGTGTGGCCATAGTGTCTTGTACAGATTTAGTGATGGTCTTCATCTTTGTGAATCTGAAGCTGGTCAGCAGATGTGGCCATAGTGTCTTGTACAGATTTAGTGATGGTCTTCATCTCTGCGAGTCTGAAGCTGGTCAGCAGATGTGGCCATAGTGTCTTGTACAGATTTAATGGTCTTCATCTCTGTGAGTCTGAAGCTGGTCAGCAGGTGTGGCCATAGTGTCTTGTACAGATTTAGTGATGGTCTTCATCTCTGTGAGTCTGACACGGTTTTCTGCCTGGTCACTCTCAGTGCCCACCTTAGTTGTTCTGCCTACCTCTTCCTTTCTTTGGATACTACAGTGGGAGGGGGAAGCACTTCAGTGCTACTCTAGAACTCTGCAGTGCTGATCTTGAACAGCTGATGTGAGGTGCAGAGGTCCTGATGAAGGTATTATCCACCTTATTTTCCCATGTGAAAGGATGGGTTGCTGGCAGGATTCATAGGTTCATTGTCTTAATGTTTTCCATCCATTGAAATTGTAAGCTGCAAGCATCTTTTGGCTTTTAATTTATGCCATTCCGTTGCTTGGGAATAGGATTGATAATACTGCTGTCAGGTCGCTTGCTCTGAACCTAGTGTAAGTTTAGAGGCAGGACAATTAATGTTGAATTTTTTTTTTACTGCCCAGCCAACCACGTTGACCCGTAACAGGCTGGAGAGGGAGGGCATGATAGGAGAGTTGTAGTTATATGATATCTGCATCATCTGTTTAACAGGCATTCTGATGATCATGATGATTTGAGGTAATCAAAATTTGTCAGGCTCTGTTAATTCAGCATAAGAGTTTTCATTGCTTATTATTTCTATATGAAGTTTCTGTGTGGTGTATGAGAGAGAGAAAGTGAGAGAGAGAGAGAGAAATCAGTCCGAGTCGCGCCCCTTCACAGTGAAACTTGCTGTCAAGATCAGTACTTTTTATGTAATGTGGAGTAACATGAAGAGGATGAACAGTGTAAGTGTTAGAGTGCTGGTTTAAAAAGAAAAATGTGCTGATACATTTAGATGTTTGTTTGATATGATTGTCAGGGCAGACAGTTCTGACATTCTGAGTAGCCTATCAGGCGACTTGAAAATGTAATGTCTGGACTGATCATTTCTTCCGGTTAATTTCTGAAAAATCTTTAACTTTAATCTTAAATGATTGTCAGCTTAGTCATTTTCACTTGCTGGGCTTGAAGCCTATACAGTTAGACTAGAGCATGGGGGGCCGGAACAGCTCAGGTGGTAGAGCGACGGACTCATAATCCAAGGGTTGCGGGTTCGAATCTCCGCTGGGCTGTTTTGGTACAGGGGGATTTTTCCCTCGGAGGTAACATTGGTTCTGATTCCATTCCCCATACAGTCCTTCGAATGATGCTATAAACCGAGGTTCCGTGTGTGAACGCACGCACAACATCTTGCACACACGTACAATCCCATCACCAACTTTCGGAAGAGAAGGCCATTTGGCCGTTGGTATGGATGACACGTTACACATAGCATGCACCGTCCCCGAAGATAGAGTGTGGCTGCCTTAATGGCGGGTAAAAAAACGGTCATGCACACAAAACTCCACTCCCTTTGTTGGGCAGATGGGATTAATACTTGCCTGTCTACATAGGGAGTGTCCGCAGGAGTATCAGCCTGCGTACACAGAAGAAGACTAGAGCACAAACAGAATTACTGGGCCACCAAATGGAGCAAACAAATGGCAAAACAACTTGTTTTGTGTTTGTCTGTGCCTTCATTTGGCTGCCCAGTCATTCTGTTTTCGCTCTTGTTTCAGTTTCCACCTGCAGCCATCCCACCTTGAAACCAGCAGTGATGATAATTTCACAGAGAGTTTTGTTTGTTTGTTTTCAAGTAATAAGGTTCCAGTTGATATCCAGTGGGCTTATTCACCTGTGAGCTCAGTTACTGCATCATTTTATATTGGTCTCTTTTTCACAAATGTTTTTATTGCAGTACAATAAGATGTAAATGTCACTACAATCTTATAAAGATTATTGTTTTGAAGCAGTAAGCAAATTTTGTGAGAGAGAGGACAAGTTAACTAGCAAAAAATAAATGCATATTGATGTCTACACTGAAAAAATGAATATGATTTCGACATCACTCTAACAATGGTACTGCGCAGTGTATGCCAAGGAATTTGTTGAACTTGTTTTAACTTCCAGTGTCAATGTTTGCAATCCATTTCTAAAAATGAAAAAAGGAATAAATAAACAAACATTAAATGAAGTAAAAATAAAAATGCAATTAAAGAGAAGATGTGGTTATAAGTCTTTCAGATCTTGAGCTGGTGAAAACTTTGGCGGGCTTGTGGGAGTTTGTATTCATTTATTCAGGTGACTAGTGAAAAAATTAACTTTTCCAGCCATGATTATGTGTTTTTTTGTGTGTTATATTCATAATGTGAATTGAAAAAGCAAAAAAAAAGAGCTAAGTTCTCAGGACATATGAAAGATTTAAATTTTTGACGATTGTGTTTCTTTGAAATTTGCTTTTCATTAGTGATGTCATATTTATACATCATATAAATATCAAGAAAAAAGCTTTTTACTGATCACGTTTCTTTCAGCATTCATAATAATAATAATAATAATAATGAATACTTATATAGCGCCTATTCTCGGCTAGAGACCAAGCTCTAAGCGCTTTACAATCAACACTCGCTTACACAACGGGCTGCCTACCTGGGTAGTGCCGACTGAAGAGCTGCCAGCTGGCGCTTCATTCAGTCGTTTCCCGTATCATCCAGTCAATATCGTTCAATATCGTTCACTCAGTTTCTTTACTTCCTTCATTCTTTCCATTTCTTACGCAGGGTGCATGCTGTGTGTAACGTGTCATCCATACCAACGGCCAAACTGGCCTACTCTTCCGAAAGTTGGTAATGGGGATTTTACGTGTGTGCAAGATATTATGCGTGCGTTCACACACGGAACCTCGGTTTATAGTCTCATTTGAAGGACTGTATGGGAAATGGAGTCAGAACTAATGTTAACTCCGAGGGAAAAATCCCCCTGTACCGAAACGCCCCGGCGGAGATTCGAACCCGCAACCTCAGGATCACCAAGATTACGAGTCAGGCGCTCTACCAACTGAGCTATTCCGCTGAGCTATTGCCACCAATGCAAACTTCATTTTTGATTGTTACCAGATTTTGCATGAGAAATAGCTGTCGTATCATCTTCTTTAACCATTTATCTAAACCATTGTATGTGGAAGAAAATATTTCCTGGAAAAAACACCATGAATTGATGTAAATTCCAGCCAGAATCTGGAACCAAATCACCCCAGCCCAGAGCAGGGGGTGGTCCCAGTGGCCGGCAGTTGTTTGACCTGCTGCTGTGGAGCGAGGTTCCCGTCGTGCTGCACAATGGCTTTCTGGACATGGTGTTCCTCTACCAGAACTTCTACACCGATCTGCCTTCCAGCCTGCAGGTGTTCCTGGCCGACCTGGAGGAGATGTTTCCCCAGGGCATCCTGGACACCAAGTACCTGGTGGAGTTTGTCGACCGACTGCCAGCCACCTACCTGGAATATGTCTTCAGGAAGTGGTAAATAACACCGTATTTGCATAGGCCCAGGTACAAATACGCACACAAAACTAGGTGAAAAATAATGCCTGTTCAACATTCTGTGCAAAACAGATAAGTGCTTGTTGCAAAATTTTGTTGGTCTTGGAGCAGAGAATCTTGTTGGTCTTGGTCAGCAGGGGAATGTGGAAGTTTACATCTCATATGAATGAATTTGCATTAGTAAAACAACCTGAATATGGATGCTTATGTGTGCACACACATGATTTCATGTATACACACTTGTTTACACATATAAATGTACATATATGCATGCATCCATACACATATAGAAATGCCAAGAAACAAAACAAATTGATGACAATATTAGCAAGTCATTTTTCCTGTTAAAAAACAAAGTAGCAAACGAACAAAACGCACCTATGTATAGACTTGCTGTAAGTTTCGGAAAGGTAAACAAATGTATGAGGGGTCAGTCAAAGTCACTTATACCTGATTATACAAGTATAATTTCACTATTTAAGCATTAAAAACATTGTCACGGTTTATCTGGTCCCTTTCCTGTTCTTTCAGAATTCCTTTGATTGATCAACTCATGCATATATGTATATATTATAAGAAAATTGCTTTTGGAAACAATAAAAGACTATGTCACATAAATGTGTTGTTTGACTTGCAGTCAGTAAACTGCCTACATGGTGAGCATGATTTCATCCATCTTCATTAATGATATGAAGGCAGTACAGGATATAAGAAAAAAGTTGTCTTTACAGGCAGAGGAGAAACACCTTTCAAGCCAGTATACAGAGACGTGAGGTGTACGTGGACTTTGGACGGTTACCAGTGAACAAAAAGTATGTCAGCTACAGCTGCTGTGGACTGCCGGACAAATGTGTGGAGGAGGATTTCATCCCCAACTCTGCCGTTCTGCAGGACCTGATTTGTCAGCGCTTTGCTGTAAGTCCTTGGAGAGGGATAGATTTAAGTTTGGATTGCCAGTGAGTCCAGCATGAGTCATTACCTGCAAGTCCTCTGAGAGGAATCAGTTTAATTTTGCAATGGTGTGCTAATGGAAAACAATGCACCAAATCTCACGCCATTGACCTTACCTTCGACCTTTTCCATGTTACAGGGACACGGATGGTGTGCTAATGGAAAACAATGCACCAAATCTCACGCCATTGACCTTACCCTCGACCTTTTCCATGTTACAGGGACACGGATGGTGTGCTAATGGAAAACAGTGCACCAAATCTCACGCCATTGACCTTACCCTCGACCTTTTCCATGTTACAGGGACACGGATGGTGTGCTAATGGAAAACAGTGCACCAAATCTCACGCCATTGACCTTACCCTCGACCTTTTCCATGTTGCAGGGACACGGATGGTGTGCTAATGGAAAACAGTGCACCAAATCTCACGCCATTGACCTTACCCTCGACCTTTTCCATGTTACAGGGACACGGATGGTGTGCTAATGGAAAACAGTGCACCAAATCTCACGCCATTGACCTTACCCTCGACCTTTTCCATGTTACAGGGACACGGATGGTGTGCTAATGGAAAACAGTGCACCAAATCTCACGCCATTGACCTTACCCTCGACCTTTTCCATGTTGCAGGGACATGGATGGTGTGCTAACGGAAAACAGTGCACCAAATCTCACGCCATTGACCTTATCCTGGACCTTGATGGTGCGAAGACCGCAAAAAATCGGAAGCGCCGTCGCAGGATGCAGAACATTAAGCAGAAGGATGCTGAGGGAAAGAGTGAAGAAGGTGGAAATGAGCAGAATTGTTCTGGACATAAAACCATGCGTCTTGGGAATAGTACAGATGATGCCGGAAACACCAAGTCAGAAACTGTGGAAGATGTGTCCATGAGCGACATGTCTACAGATGTTCAGACCTCTCCACTGGATAGTGTCACAGGCAAGGAGGCAGAGGGAGCGGACAGTGAAGATTATGATGCCATCACTGAAGCCTACCTGAAATCCTCGCTTCAGCTGGAAGAAAGTCGCAGTGGCGGCCACAGGGCAGGCTTTGATGCGTTCATGACTGGGTTTATCTTGGCCTGTCTGCTAAGCAAATTGACGACCGTCAGTGATGTTGGGGAAAGGGTACTTGGTGCTGGTATCAAACTGGGACAGTTGTCTGGGGTGGAGACTTTATGCAACAAGTTATACATCATGGGGAAAGATCATCCTATAACAGTGGGCAAGAGCAATTTCTGCCAACCGTCCAAAAACCACAGAGAGAGGATCGAAAAGCTGAAGAAAGCTTGACATTGTCAGTGGCTTAACGTGTGTGTGTGTGTGTTTGCTTGTGTGCATTTGTGTGTGTGTGTGTGTGTGTGAAAACAAAGTAATTCTGTAAACTACAAAAAAAAGGACAAAAACAAAAACGCCTTGATGGAGGAGCAGTTTCTTGTTTTTGTAGTTGATTTTAACGTGGTGACAGCCCTGATGTGGCCCTTTGCGGTCGGCTGGGCTATAAGCAACATTATCTTATCTCTTGTTTTTGTGCCTATAGAAGTGTGCAGATCCATGGGGTGACATGTGAATTGTGTGTGTGTGTTGAAAACAAAGTAATTCTGTAAACTACAAAAAAAAAAAAAGGACAAAAACAAAAACGCCTTGATGGAGGAGCAGTTTCTTGTTTTTGTGCCTATAGAAGTGTGCAAATCCATGGGGTGACATGTGAATTGCTGCACCGATTTCAGTATGGTTTGGGTCTCTTGACAGTTTATGCTGAGGTCTGCAGAATTATTGTCCATGTTGGTTAGTGGGTCTCCCACCCTGCTAACATGGAATCAGTGTCTGAAGTATTTGTTTTTAATGAACTTTGTCATGAATGTCACGTTTTTACCCAGGGCTATCGTTTGTGTCTCAACAAGATTTTGCAAAAATTACATTACAGATTTTAATGCAACTAGATGGAAAGATGGAGTTTGGCTCAAGGACAAACATGTCTGATTTTGGTGCAGATCCAGACGACCATCTGTGTAGCGATATATTTTCATGGAATATTAAAACTTTTTGTTAATATCATGTAGACTTTAGCATTTTCTATTTTCCATACTCCTTTACAAGAAAAGTTCATGGAAAGTTCAATGTATGCCTATTACTTCCCATGGTGGCAAATATTTTTACTCATGAACTGACTTGGTCACAGTTGTTTTCTCTTGCATTTTAGTGAATATCGGGGTCAAAGTACAGATCTGAGCTGTGCGCTGTCATGAGTTCCTTTCCAGTACTGAAGTATCAAAGTGTTTGCTTTGTATTTCAGTATGTCATAGGCATTGTAAAATATTGTGTGCATGTATGCATTACCAGATAACTTTTTCTTAAAACAGGGAGTGGGAACAGTCACAAATATACTATGATCTGGCTTTTGTCAGTCATCCATAAGTTCCACCGTACCACAAAGGTTCAAAGTAAAATTGGGGGTTGGTAAAATGTGTATTGTGGATAGCATGGAAGCAGATCAGTTCATCCCGGGGGGTTGGTAAAATGTGTATTGTGGATAGCATGGAAGCAGATCAGTTCATACCCATCATTTGCTTGAATCCAGATTGCTGCTGTGCATATAAGTATAACATGAAGAGCAACATAGAGGTGATCAGTATTGTGAGGAGGAGAGGATAACAAGTATGGAAGAAGGCAGATGAAAGAAGAAAAAATTTATTTTTTATTTTTGTATTTTATTTTACTGTCCCATCTTCTGTGTCACCTCAGTGGCAGTGCAACCACGCCGCTCATTCCGACACCCCATCCACATCCACAGCCCAGTCAGTCCTGCCACCCGCAATCCACTGGGAGCAGCCACTGTCAAGTCGTTAAGAGGCAGCCCACCATAGGAGACACTGCACTATCGCCGAGTCACTTTTGGTGGTGTTCAGTGGCACCTGTTCTGATCCAACATACGCAGGACGCCACCTACTAGTACTAAGCCCCCTACTGATGACAATAATTGCTTAGTGGCTGAATTGGCCTGAGTGAGCTCTCCCCGAGGGTGCCACCACATCAGTCCTACGACAGCCCCCATGGACTCGCCAATATTGGTGACCCTGACAGAATGAAACCAAGGCCACAGACATGGAGATGACATTGAAACTGAGATCACTATGAGAGCATGGCATGAAGGGCCACAGAATTTGAGACTTTTTTAAAAATGCTGACCGATGAGAATGATGATGATGAAGATGATGCTACGGATTTCCATTCCAGTTTTAGACTGCATGACAGAGCTGTACTCTATGCTTCCTTTGATATTATCTCCTGGCGTCAACCAGGCCCGAGAGATACAGACACCTGCAGTGTTGGTCAGGAAATTTGAGCAACACTCTCAGAGACGTATTCATTTAAGTGGATGAAACTCAACTGTGTGGTCCCAGTCTTCCCAACTGAGCCCAAAGCAAACCCAACTCTGGGTAGGAGCCGGTTGGAGCAGAAAAAATCCCACACGACTCTGATGGGGAATTGAACCCACAACCTCCCAGCCGGGAGTCCACAACGCTAACCACTTCGCCACGGCAGCTGCTCAAGAAGAAAAAAGTATGCCTGAAGGTGCTGGCGGGACCCAGAGAAGTACTTTCCTCAACCATGGAACCAACCAGTTGGAAGAAATCCTGCACCACCCTAGGAGGCCTGCACTGTGGTGACATAGGGTGCAGGCCGACACAGGGCATTCCATTAAAATGTCATGGGACATCACTACTTCCAGGTAGATGCCATTGTATAATGACCACTGGACATGAAACGACAGAATCTTCACAGAAGCATCCCCATGGATGGAATAGCCTGTATTTCACGACTGCAGAGCCCACCTGTCAAAGCTGCCACCATCAAATGAACTGTCATGTGCATCCTGCAGCCCAACACATTGCTGAATAATTGACCAAACACTGATCCAACTTATACATCTGCTGCTTGTGAGTGCATGTTTCTACACTTGACAGTGGGTCATGGCTTCTGCAAGTGCATGCATGTGCATCTCTGACTCTAGAAGCAGGCACTCTAGGCTGAAGATATTCTGTAATGATGTAGAGGTCTGAGAATTTCTAATTTCACATCACATTGATACACATGTTTCTGCAGGATCTCTGCTCTTTCAGAAGACAGCAGTTC
Source organism: Conus canariensis (assembly GCA_033310375.1). NCBI lineage: Eukaryota > Metazoa > Mollusca > Gastropoda > Neogastropoda > Conidae > Conus > Conus canariensis. The sequence continues at coordinate 85,984,710 of CM065719.1, forward strand.
TATCCCCAAGTTTGGCCAGCAATGAAAAATAACTGAACAGAGGCAATAGTAGGATGTGAATTGGGTTCAAAGTTGTTATTAATCACCTTGCAGGCCATTCTGGTTTCCTTGTTGATTACAAGCAGGAACTCGTGCCAGTGTGTAGTTGAAATCTTCCCCAACCTGAGCAGTATGTATCAGCTTTTAGTATTCCATTTTCCAGCTCTTTGTCTCCCCACTACAAATAAAAACAGTGATAGATGAGGGATGGACTAAAGGTTTACTTTAAATTCAAATTGTTTATGCACTTTGCCGGGATTGAAGTATTATCTAAATGTATGCACTCTTCATTTTAGCAGGAAAATGACAGTGAAAAGAGTTCAGCCATAAGCCTTTGACTACTGCCGATGAGTATGCTCGTCACCTAAAAAGACTGCAACATCATTGTGGCGAGATGAGGCAGACAGATTGAGTTAAGATACCACTGTCTTCTTATCTCATATGGGACAGTATACATTTAGTCAGGTGAAGCAGTCAGACTCCTTCAAAGTGAACACAAAATGTTCTATCCTTCAAATCTGTTCATACAACCTATTTTTAGCATTTAGAGGGTTAATCCTGGGGTTTTTTTTTATTGTTTTTTTTTTTTTGTTAGCAGGAAAATTAGAATGGCAAGTTATCTACAAACTAGTTCTTGTTTTTTAGCATGCAAATGAAACTCGGAAAAGTTCAGCTATAATCCAGGCTTTTGTTTGCGTTAATTGTGCAGATACCCAGCCCTAAGCTTCTGACTCGTCATCTTGGATCACCTCAGTCAGTGGTCCCCAAAACCCGATTGCTTTCTTTTCCTTGTCATTTCATTTGCGTCAGTGTCTGAGTGGTGCGAAACATTGAACAAAAATGTTACTCATCCGTTTTTATGGAAAGAACATAAAGTAATGATTTTTGCGACCTTTTGTTGTAGTGCCTGACTTTGTGCACATCAACAGTGATACGTGCGCTTGTAGATGTTGCGTAAGTCATCACATAGTAGTATCATAGCCTCACAATTACAGCTGTGGATGCAATGTTTAAGTGTTTGAATTAATTTTTCATGAATTAACTTTTTACAAGCATGAGTGAAGATCATTTGCATGTAACTGTGATAGCAGTGTTTTGCTTTTCTTTGTTCTTCTTTGTCCTACCATGTATTAGGAGTGCATGCAAACTCATACAACTTTTTGTCACGGATTTATGAAAGGTTGAGCAAAGTGGGTGCATGTCTGTATTTTTTCAGTTTAATGGCAAGGAATGACATTGCATGAAATGTGTGCATGAAATGTGCACAGAAGTATACACGTTTGACCTTTTCTCATGTCCGTGCAAGGATGACAGGAGCTCATTCAATACCAGCCACTTCCCCACATGGAAAGTATGTGCTAGAGATTTTCTTTGTGAGAATTAAAACAAGAGTCTGCAGGAGATATTTTCTTGTTGCTATGTCCAACAAGCAAACTCCAGACTATTTTTGTAAAAACAGACATGCTCATGTACTCCAATTTCAACTGTACCATTTTTGGACCTTCTCCCAATTACTGGATACAGCAGTTCAAAATGGCATTCTACATATTTTCATCGACTGCTACCTTGATGCATCATAGTCTGGTTCACTGCTCAAGGATCATAGCATGTTTGAAAGGTGAGCCACATGTTTGAAAGTACTATATAGTAGTGTCTCAACAGTAAACACTTGACCAACAGAAAGCCGAGTGTGTAACAAATAGGTGATTGTGTGTGCATGTATCTTTTAAGAGTAAGCTGGTCTGGTGCTTCAGCCTCGTGCATTTTCTCTCTTCCTTTTTTTTTTTTTTTGACCCCCAACAGATTGAATCTACAGTTATTGCTGCATCTGTTTCGAGTGATGTTTCACTAGTACATGTAGCACTTAAAGTCTGTCTTAGAAGCCAATGCTCGTGTTTGTGCAGATGTGAAAGACGATGCTTCCAAATGTGGGAATGTGATGAACATGTATTGCAGAGTCCAGTTTATCTTTTTTTTTTTTTTTTTTTTTTTTTTTTACCTGCCAAGGCTCTGGATAATGAATACTTCATGTACTTAAATGAGCTCATGGTTATCACTCTTTGCATTCTATGTTTGATCACCCAATGAAAGAGCAGCTAATATGTTTCATTTACAGAAATGAAATTGTTGGCCTGTATGTGTTTGGCTGTTTTCAATGACACAGATCATTAAATGAGTTCAACATAAACACTGTTTTTGTAATTACTTCAAAGGATAAAAAAATCTGTAGAAAATTTTCTCTTGCACACTGACAAATACATTGGCAAGGTATCTAGTTTTCCTCCCTTTCCAGTTGGGGGTAAAAAAAAATAGACCTTACAAACTGAAAAAGAGAGAGTGAAGCACTCTGTAACTGTAACATCAATGAGATGGATAGCCCTGTCAGCGTCTTCTCCGTTTTTACAAAAATCTGAAATTATACAGTAAACTGTAAAGGCGTTCTATATATTTCAGGTTCTTTACAGCACTTTAAAGCTATGCATTTGCCACCCCCCAACCCCCTGTGAAGGACCTTAATAAGAAAAAAAAAATGGAAAAGAAAAGAAAATGAAGCACAGACTGTGTCTGAATTCCTGCATTTTTGTTGTTGTTTTGATTGGTTCCTTTCAAGTTTCAACTGGCTGCTCACACTAAAATGGTATTGATTGACGGTGAAAGTTAACATTTTCAAAACACTTTAGCACGGTTATACTGTTTAAACATAACTCTGGCCACAATGCTTTAAACTAGAATCCAAGTTGTGTGTGTGTGTGTGTGGCATTTCAAATGAATGCACATAAAGGGGTTAAAATATTTAACTAATCTGTCAGCAGAATAATGAGATTGTTGTTGGATGGATATGGTGGCGCCCTCTGAAGTGAGATGAAATGCTCATCCACATGGGCTCCTCAGTGAAGCAATTCATTGTCATTGCCTGCCAGGTGATGCAGTTGGTGGTGTTCTGTGTGACGACACTGACTGCTCTCGGTAGGCTGCTGATGTGTTGCTGAAACTTGTCAGAAAGACATGGACTAATAGAATGGCCTGAATGACTGGCATAGGAGCAATGCCACTATGGGACATGGAAGATGAGACAAACAAAATAAATAAAAGAATCTTAAAATTTAAACCTAAAATATCACTGCACATGACCAAGAGAAAAACCACCGATCAGAAGAAATAACCACATGAAGAAATACCAATACACAATGAAACAAACAAACAAAACAAAAAAAAAATCTTGTGATAGGGCATAAACACCACCACACACTGAAACAAGAACTTGGTTTGACTGCTTTATTCCTTTACACCTCACTGTTTCAAGATGCCACCAGTAATTTGCATAGTGCCATGTCTGTGTGTGATGAACATCATCCAGAACTCCACAGTCAACCCTGAAACAGAGCGACATAGAAGTGTAAGCTGGAATAAACGTGAAGACCCTCTGCACATCTAAAACACACTATCAGCATACGCACAGACAAACCATATGGCAGGATGCTTTTGCTCCTGTATCTGGAAAACATCGCAAAATATTCACATTATACAGGGTGGCCTTTGATAACAATTTGAAATTGCAACTCTTGGAGTCAAACTGATAAAATTCTGAGAGTAAAACTATTCATCATGAGTGAATTACGGGGAAAAGGGGTTAACAAATACACTGTTAACAAATACACTGTCAAATGATTAAGCTATTTTCACAGGTGAATAAGAACGGTATCACATATGGGTTGGTACACTTTTCTCCAATGAAAAGCAGTACAGCACACTGGATTTGTGTCTCAATCTTTGAAACCACTTCCATCTGTGGTGAACACAGTCTGATTTTGTATTTCCTTTCTCTGGAATATTGGTATGAAACTGAAACTAGACCAAACATGATCTGAGCAAACCATCTTCTACTAATTTTTAATGAGAATTAATGAAAAGGAAATTTTTCTTCTAAAATTATGTTTAATATACTTACCCTGGCTCAAGCAAGGATAAAAAACCGCTGTCGCTTATTGCGTTAGTGAGCCACGGTACAGTATGTGTAATTATATGTAATATTTAATAATGAAGTCATCCTGGGGGTAAGGGTGGGGGATTGTAATGCATCAAACACATGCATTCATTACCTACCTATGACTGTGATGGATTTTTCTTAAGCCATTCAACCCTCTGTCCAAATGTTTTTCAGGTGCTACTGAAAGTAATTTTTAGCCTGTGCCCGAATGTCTTTGGGCAAAGTAGCGTGTGTGTGTGTGTGTGTGTGTGTGTTTTGAACTCAAACTGGTTTATCAGCTTATAAATGTTCATTAACATTCTATTAAAGTGAGAATTTTCATAGCAATTCCTGCCACGTAGGCATGCAAAATCTGGCCGAGTAATCTAACAATACTATTATTAGAGTGGAATTTTGTATGCTTGCAGTCAAAGAGTAGAATTTTTTATGCTTGCATTCAAAGACAGGAAATTTTTCATGCTTGCATTAATGTAACACCGACACAAAAATTATACAACAATAGTGTACCAACCTAAAAATTTCATCATAAACCATTGTGCACCTTTCTCTATTCTTGCAATTCTTTTTATGTGCACATACGCATACTGCACAATGAGTGTATGTGTGATGGTGTCTGGAGCAGAATCTCTGTTCTAACTTTTGCACTGTGGTACACAATGCCACAGGTTGAACAGATGTTTAGTTTTAATTTGGCTCTCTCCCTCTTTTTGTTTAACCATTTTTTTAAATTTCCTGAAAGAAAAGCACATGATCCTAAACTGACATGGATAAACTCACCATATTCATTTGCTGCCAAGGAAGCCTCATCTTAATCTTCTGGCTTCACGTTCAGACTCTAGAAGTGTCAAGATGTCACCCTCACGGACAGGACCTTTGACATTACGAATGATGGAACGATTGCTGTCGTCCAAGAATTCCACACGCACCTGAAACAAGCAATTAAACAAGTTTTTCTTTCATTTGCTTTCTTCAACTTGCGCTGGTCCCCCCCTACTTGATGGCTTAAGATCTGACACTTACCTGTATAATTGATCTCTTTGCTGGCATGATGTGAACTGTGTTAATCTTTGGATATAACGGTGATAGTACACAACTACTGGTCTATTACAAAAATTTACAGCTGTGCAGGTCATTGCACAATGTGGTCAGGCTTATTCTGCAGTTGAAATAATAAAATACAGGAACGGAAACATTTTTAAACAAATCAGACAGTATGCTTACTCAATTTTTGGGAGTATGAGATGCTAATTAAAAGTGGTCTTGTTCAAACTACATGGTACTGGTACACTTTGCCCTTATACATGAAACAGTATTTGAGCTTTTACGGCCATATTGTCATTTCCATAATGGGAAAATCATGGATTAATAACTCTGATTGAAATTCTCTCAATCTGTCCAAAACTTTTAACAAAGATTTTATTTGAGCTTGCCAGCAGACCACTCCTCTAATACAACTGACACATGTATGCAGTCTGGCCTCCATTGAAATGTCACTTCCAACTTATCAAGCTGTGAAGGTTTCAAACCAACACCCATTTCCTTGCTGTTGTCCACACATGTATCTGTAAAATGAATGGTTGACACAGCTTTGAAAAACTTTATTCAAGTGTGGAGGAAAAGAAAAAAAATGAGCAGTTGGATCTTCTTTTCAAAGTGCTTTCTCACTAACACTGTCCTTTGTCAAATTAAAGCCATACTATTGCACCTGGCTAAAGAATATGTGCTTTCCTCGATAATAAAGATAAAGATTTATAACATTTACAGAGTTAAAACACTAGAACACTGCCATTATTTTGAAATAAAAGAAATGTAAAATTACAAGGCACAATCATGACAATGTAGGACTTTGTTTCTTTTCTTCCCCGTTTTAATTCTTAATAGGAAAATCTTTTGTGAAGTTGATTACAGAATACACAAATGACATTAATTCTTTTGTGATGGGTGAAGCAGCGCAACATCACTTCCTTGCCGCCACGTGTTCCGCGCTTGTTTACAACCACTGAAGACGCGTGATTTTTGCACTTTAATTTTTTTTTAATTTTACGACCCCTAATACAAACGAAACAACTTAATATTATAATTTATATATCAATGGAAAGTGTAAAATGTGAACTTTACAATGAGCATACACTTAAATACATTTTAGGTAAAACAGCAACACTACTGTTAAGGAAACATTACTAAAACGTATGGGAACACAATCTTGCTAACAGGTCTTTTTGTTCGGACTACTCGGGTCACAAAGGGCATTGCTAGTGCCCTTTCTTTCCAATGGCTGGAACCCTGTTCTAAATATTGTAAAAGGTAACCCCCCCTCCCCCCCCAAACCTGGAGGAACATTCTTTTTAACATAAACAGGAAGAAGTACACCAATCAGTGCTGCCAAGGTCTCACAAGCACAAAGCATAGCATTTTCTGATGTTGATAAATCAAATATAGCATTCCACATTTAAGCATAGTATTCCTTTACTAATCAGAAGAGCATTTTCACTCCCACTTCACTTCACACTCAACATGATGGCTGACTAAAAAGACAGAAATCACAGTACTTAACATATGGTTTCAATTTGACCTACAAAATACCAAACCGGCCGACATCAAAACCAACTGATAGGGCGGCAAATTCATGACTATCTTCAGCAATTTTTCTTTGGCTTTGTCTTCCTCTCCTTAAAAAAAAAAAATTACCCAACCCCCTGATGAATTTTGTCACAAAGTATAGCACAATAGCATTACCTGTATCAACAAAACCCTGCCATGCTACACCAATAGCCTTGCACTTGGCAGCTCTGAACAATCTCAGACCACACTTGTAATCTATTTTTTGTTTGTTTAAATGGTCACTGATTTTAGAGCTGTTCTCTGTGCTTTCACCTTGTTTGGAATGTTCGTCATCAACATTCAAAACATGAGAAAAGTCCCAAACAGCTGACCCTCTCAGAACAAGAAAAGGACTGACACTCCAACCTAAATAATATGAAATAATCACATTTTCAGCAAATACTGGGTGGTGAGCAGCAAGTGTACTTAAACTTCATAAAACTCATTCACAGATATCCCTGTTCTCATGCACAAAAGGTGAAAAAGTGTAAGCAAAAAAAGAATAATCAATAATTTTTGTTTTTATTGCTGAAGACATGAAAAAAAAAATCAAACTATTTTAGTTGTCACTCTCTAAAAAGTGTGTCAGCATGATTTAATCTCCCAGGACAGTGCTGTTACACAAAGTGTGGAGGCTTTGGCCACATGTCACACTGCAACCCACTTGGCAGTATTATCATTTGTGCACCAATTTCAGCCTGGCAAAAGACCTGCATACCAAGGACATCAAAAACTGCTGATGATTTCCCGCATGCGCAATAATAAGGTCATCAAATGTTTCAGAAATTGCCTGAACAAAATATAACTTTTTTGTTTTTAAAACACAGAGTGGTATTCTGAACACTTGACCAGAGCTAACTGCGCTGGGGTCATTTGGCACCATTTCTGAGCCACAGTCATGTACATTAAAAAAAACAAACAACAAAAAAACAACCCCAACTTCTGAGCCACAGTCATGTACATTTAAAATAACAAACAACAACAACAACAAAAAAAACCCTAACAACAACATATTTTTTTTCCTCTAGACATATCAGAAATCAAACCACTGTTCATTCATGCTAAATTACTATTATTCTTAAGCATTTTCAATTCAAGCGTTGAATATGACTCATTTACTATTCAGCCCCCCCCCCCCCCCCCCCTTATATATCTCATCAGGGGTTGTGAGACACTTTTCCATTTGAATTCAAGGATACAATGCTTTAAGAAAATTACATTCAGCAGGACAAGAAAAATGCGTTGTTAAAAAAAAAAGAAAAAGAGGAAAAAAAAAAGGACTATTATGACCTGAATAATCTGAAAAACTGATTCTGTTTAACTTTAAACATGAATTTGCTGTCTCTCACATTTCCCAGGGTTCCCACAGATGTGACCAAACAAAATTCCATACTTTTTCCAGACTTCTTCCAGGGCTTTTCATAATTTTTCCAGACCCCAGAATGTGTGTGTGCGTGCACCTCTGTATGTGATTACCATGCTAAACACATCAGAAAAGAACTGATTTAATGATAGCAGGGCATTCAATACTTACCAAAAATGTGTGTGTGTGTGTGTGTGTGTGTGTGCGCGCGCACGCGCCTGAAAAAGTCAGAGAGACACAGAGAGAGACAGAGACAGTGTGAGAGAGATAGAGAGAGAGAAAGAGAGAGACAGTGTGTGTGTCTACGTATGTGAGAGAGAAAGAGACAGTGTGTGTGTGTGAGTGTGTATGTGTGAGTATGCGCGCGCATGTGTGTGTGTGTTTAGGTGTGTGAGAGACAGACAGTATGTGTGTGTGTGTGTGTGTGTGTGTGTATGTGTGTGGTTTGTTTGTGTGTGTGTGTGTGTGTGCGTGTGTGTGTGTGTGTGAGAGAGAGATATGGTCAGGTCAGGTAATTAGGACACTAGGCCTCGTGGCCTCTCAACTGTCCTTTCATTTTAATTTGGATATTCAACATGGCCGAGTACTTACAAGCCAATGTGTTCTCTATTCAATTCCGTGTTTAAATTTTGACATTTTTGGATAAGAGAGAGAGAGAGAGAGAGCGAGAGAGAGAGAGTGCGTTAGTGACAGCGTGTGTGTGTGTGTACGTATGTGTCTAAAAATAGGCCAGTGTATCGCCCTTGGGCCCTTCGATTTTCTCTACCCCCCACCCCCACCCCATTCAATGCATGATCGCATCCCATACTGAAGTGAAAAAAAAAAATCACCTATCACAATCCTTGGGCCGAAAATAATCAGTCACGGTCATTGTTGGAGTCCGAGTCGTTTTGTCTGAAACGTGAAAGCTGCATCATTTCTTGATGTTTCTTGCCTGCCGCGTGGCTTTTCAGAGCAGCTTCGCCCGTGTTCCCGATGTCGAAGTCTTTTCTTGCACAGCAGGCACCGTGCTTTTGTCTTGCATCCATCGGCAGCAGGAGCAATCCATTTGCGATAATTTGTATTGTCTAGCCAGGCTAGGCTAAACACACATTTTCCCATGTTTTCTTTAATACTTCGACGCTGTTTTCACTCGCAGCGCTGTTGACTCGAAAGGAAGTTAAGCAATGGTACCAACTGCGCATGCGCACCGCTTTTTCACAGTAAAGGGGAGCTACTCTGCAGAAAAAAAAAGTCGTCTGCTAAACCCCCGGCCAGAGGAAATCTTAAAACCGCGATCATTGTGCGTGATTTAATTTCTGTTTTTATTCCTATTTCAATGTTTTTGTAAAGAAACTTAAAGCAAAATTCGACATCATGAAAAAGTTTGCACATCTTTTACAAAATTCCAGGACTTTTCCAGACCCATGGCCACAAATTACAAAATTCCAAGACTTTTCCAGCCCTGGAAATGATTTTTTCATTTTTCCATACTTTTTCCAGACTTCCAGGACTCTGTACGAACCCTGATTTCCACTACTACCAGGAAATTATCCTGGTAATTCAAAATTGAATACTGACATAATAATGAAATGCTTGTCAAAACAACATTACATAGTGGCCTCAGTGTTGCTCAGAATCATGAAAATGAGGTTCTTACAATCTTAGTTGGTCTACATTGACCAGAGCTGCACTGTTACCAGACACTTTTAGAAACTGATGGTATATGCTTGGAAAAAAAAAAAAGATTGTAAAGAGATGGTAAAATGTCAAGATCTGTCAGGGGAAATAAGCAATCAAGCTTTTTTCCACTCATCTTCCACTCAACTTGTAAACGAAAAAGCATCCGTCTCAGGCTGCGTCCTTGGTATGCAGTCATTAAAAAAAAAACTTTTCTTATCATTGCAAAACCCCCCAAACTGCACCAAACGATTCATGATCTATAACAGTTGTAAATACCAGACAATTTAATGACAGTCACCACAAGTCTCAAGTTATCTGAAAGGTGTCCTCATGTGGAAAAAGGTACAATGCTGATCAACACTCAAGTTACCTAGAGAAATCTGGAGCTTACTATTGACTCAGTGACTGTCACTGCATTTTTAACACAAAATTAATTTTGAATGAATTTCTTTATGATAAGTTTACACTTGTGCACTCTAGAATTAGCAGAAAATCAGTGAGCCATTTTCCATTTTCATAACTTCATACATACCTGGGTACACTGGCCCTGGGACCCTGTGCGACCCAAAACTTTCGTCACCTGCACAAATGAACATTATCTGTCAGTTCTTCAATACTGGCAAAAGCCAAATCAAAGCATATAAAAATAAACTGTTGAATCAGACCCGTTTTTTCTCAACTGTGGGTCAATAAACAATTACTCAACACTGCAGTTCCCCTAACCAAAATAATCAGATATCAATAAGGCATGGTCAAGATCTTCCACAAATGTAACGGTAACTAAAGTAACATTTTCTTAATACATACTTGATCAACCAACCAACCAACAAAAAAAACAAACAAAAAACCCCAACCAAACAAAAAAATTGATGGACAAGGCCCAGAGTATGTGCATTTGTTGTATTCTCAAGAGAACTTGCAAGCTTGCTAGCTAGAACAACAATAACATTCACTGAGCATGTGCAACAAATTGAACTTAAGAGGGAGATTCTGTCTGGAGCTGCTGGTTACTTTGACTTTGTGTTTAACAAATTTTCTTATGTTCTGATATTCTCTAGTTCAGTTCTGTTGTGCTTTTGACTTATTACTTTCAGATTCTCTCTCTCTCTTGTGTCCCTCAAAAGAATGATGATTATAAGGATTAATCATATTACTTTACAAGAGACTTGATGTTGGCACACTGAAACCAAAATTTCAGTAACCAAAACAGTTTTAATGGCTTATGGAATACACAAATAAGCTTTTCAATACTGATTATTACCATGACCTATTCAGGTTTTATTACCTCATTATGCAATTGTCATGTGCACACAACGAACTTTCTCTTATTATTATTTTTTTTTTCTAGACACTGGTGAACTCTAACCAAAATCATATCTGTGGTCAGCAAAACCTGATGAATTTTAGGGTCCCTTCTTTTCTGTGCCGACTTCTACTGTTCAGCTATTTTCATTTGCCGAGCACCAGATGACAAATGTGTAAAAACAGGCTTTTGAGACTGTGATTCAATGTTTGTGACATTTTTTTTGTGTATGTCACCACATGAGCCTTTCATTTTTTCACAATCCACTGCAATCCTAGTCTGCTGACTTCAGCGTTAAAAGCTAGAATCTCTCTGTCTCTGACTTCAGAAAGTAAGCCACTGTTTAAAAAAAGCACTGCTACTGAGCTAGAGCTACTTTGGATGATTCACTTTGGTTTCAAGTGTGCACCTTTGGCAGAATATTGAGCACACACATAAGACAAATGGACAAAAGCTGTGTGTGCACCTTTAACAGAATACTGAGCACACACATTTAAGACAAATGGATTAAAGCTGTGTTGTTAGTTTTAAAATCGTAGGCACTGTCCATACGTGAACACCATGAAATTCAGGTGTAAATTAAAATATAACAAACCATAACAAACACACAAAACCAAACCACACACACATAAAGCCAAACAAACAAAACAAGCTATGCATTTTACCCCTTTTCATGACAATAATTATATCGTTATTACATCTTCCCCATGAATTCTACACAACGGTTTGCCAACACTTCCGTTGGCCTCGCACGTGTTCTCAACTGATCTTATACTGCAACGAAATCTAAACCAAATCAGATGCCTCTGAAACAGAATAAATATCATTTCGCGAATAATAAGCCTTTCGTACATCAATTCAACAAAAATAATTCACGAAAAAAGACAACAAATATAAAATTACCCTTGCAAGCTTGATCATTGGAGTCTTCGAATCCATGTTGCTGGTCTTGAGAGAAAGCGGAAGGGGTTTTCAATGCCGAGGTTCACGGACTCAACGTGGTTTCGACGTCTTTTGAACGAAACATAAAACTTTATACTGCATTATACTACACATTCAGCAACCAACCACCTATTCTGTCAGATCCAGGTCAGCCATAGAATCTAGTTTTTAAACTTGAATACTTTTCTTAAAAAAATGTCATCTGTAATGACGAATTTGAAATATGAACGACACCATTACAAGAATATCTGAAACGAGGAAAACAATTCGGGAATTAAGTTGCAGAGTCATGCACACACACACACACACACACACACACACACACACACACACACACACACACACACACGCACGCACGCACGCACGCACGCACGCACGCACGCACGCACATACACGTACACGCGCGCGCGCACACACAAACACAAACACATACACACACGCGCGCGCGCGCGTGCGCGCGATAGAGAGAGAGAGAGAGAGAGAGAGAGAGAGAGAGAGAGAGAGAGAGAGAGAGAGAGAGAGAAAGAGCTTGCGTGCATGCGTGCGTGCGTGTGTGCGTACGTTCGTGCGCGCGCGTGTGTGTGTGTGTGTGTGGTGTCTATTGTGCTATGCGTGCATGAACTTTCTTCCCCTTACTCCTTTATTCTCTTTCTGACATTTATTTTCTCTCTGATCTCCCCAGCCTCCCCACCCCCACCCCCCAGTCACTTTCCGTATCTCTTTCCCCGCAGACATTGCCTCTCACCCCCCCCCCCCACCCCCTCTCCGTTTTTCTCCTGTTCTCTCTTTTTATGAATAGTGAATGTTTCATCTCGATCTGTCTCTGTCTCTCTGTTTTTCTCTCTACTTCTGTCTCGCTGCCTTTGTCTCTGTCTCCATCTCTCTCCACATGAATCAAGGCAATGTCATATAAATTCTAACGTTTCCCCTACCTCCTTTCTTCCTCCCTTGGACTGGCTTGTGGGAGATCCTTCACAAGTTTGGTTGTCCGGAAAAGCTCATCTCACTGATAGTTTCATTCCATGATGGCATGCAAGCGAGGGTGCAAGAAAACAGAGATACCTCCAGTGAAAAATGGAGTGAAGCAGGGAAGCGTTTTAGCTCCCACCCTCTTTTCCATTCTGTTTGCTGCAATGCTGATTGATGCATTCCGGGACTGTGACAAGGGGGTATACATCGAGTTACGTTCAGATGGCAAACTCTTTAACCTTCGGCGACTTCAGGCCAAGACTAAAGTATTTGATGCCCTTTTGAGAGAGTTCCTCTTTGCAGATGACTGTGCACTGGCCGCACACTCCCATGAAGACATCCAATGCATTACAGATTGCTTTGCAAGGTCCTATCAACAATCAGTCCTGGTAAGACCGAGGCCATGTTCCAGCCTTCACCGTCCACTGCTGGCAGTGCTACACCATCACCTGTTGTCATCAACAACACAGAGCTCAAAATTGTGGACAAGTTCTGCTATTTGGGCAGCACCGTAAGCAGCAATGGATCTCTGGATGCAGAAGTGATGTTGCGCATCTCAAAGGCCAGCTCTGCCTTTGGCAGACTCTGAAAGACCACGTACCACCGACATATCCAACAGCTCGAACAGTACCATCAACGATGCTTGCGCAAGATCTGCAGGATCGAATGGCAAGACAGAGTGTCCAACCTACAGGTCCTGAAGAAGTGTGGCTGAGCCAGCATACAGTGTATACCCATCAAAAGCCAGCTCCGATGGATAGGACACGTTGTCTGTATGGAGGACGGCAGAATTCCAAAGATGCTGCTCTATGGACATCTGAAGGAAGGACAACGTGACCAACGAAGCCTCTCAAGAGATACAAAGACACCTCGAAGGCCAGCCGCAGAAGCTGCAACATCGACACTGCTTCCTGGGAAGATGTCGCCCTTGACAGAACACAGTGGAAGCAACAGTGCACCCAGGGCACAAAGACATTTCTTTTTCTTTCTTCTTTGCCAGCGCCTTGGTCTATACGGTCAGTCCGGCCCTTGATATGAAAAATGTCGTTTTCTCCAGCTCTTGTAAATTGCCATAGAGCTTCGTCATCAGAGCTGTACAAAGACATTTGAGCGCAACAGAGCAGCTGCCATCCAGGAAAGGAGGAATCGGAGAAAACGGGGCCCATCCTTTCAGGATTCCATTCCATGCAGCGTCTGTGGACGATTTTGTGCCTTAAGAATTGGTCTTCATTCCCACACGAGGACCCACAGCAGCAGATGACCTGCCTGCCTACTCTTCCGTCGGACACGACGGTAGAATTCATCCATCATCACTCACGTATTATGAAAATTTTGAAAATATACGAAAGCCGCAGTTTTGAGTTTTCTGGTACACACATGTGTCTTTGGTGGCGATAACAAAGACGCATTTGTGCAGCAGTGAAACAAATGGGAAACAATCCTCAATGAGTAACAATTCGGTGTGAAGTACTTTCAGTTTGTTTTACTTTTTTTTCCAATGTGTTAGGTAAAAAGATCTGAGCTGTTTGCATCTTTGTTTTTATTTTATTTCATAATCGTTTGATAGAATAAAAAAAAAATCTTAGTTAAAAACAACGTCAATAGCAACGGCAATAACAACAGAAACAAATAACAATATCCTCTTTTTCTCATTATTTTATGGTGTCGAGGGTAGAGATTATGGTTGTTGCAAGATGGCGACTCCCAGAAATATTACCCCGCTAATGCAGGCATTGAGGAATATGTTGTTGGGGGTAATTTATTTATTTCCTCTTTGAGCTTTGTACGCACGATATCTAAGTATAGTTAGTCTCTTTTGAACGGTATTTAGAAGTTTCTGTAGGTATAATTTCGAGTAATTCTTGACTGTACTTGATAGACCGATTAAACAAAATTCTTTCGTCGTCTGCTACAGATGACCTCGATGTACTTGAAACCCATTTCATGATCCTGTGGTACCTGCTGTAGACAGATACTCGTTCGTCAGTCACGTTGTAAATAAATAGCGAAGTTTAACATGTAGTAATTTAACCCAGCGTATGTTAATGAGAAAGAGAAAAGTTGATGTTTTGACTTTTCCAAAACAAGAAAATGTCAGCCTGGCAAGTGCATGGTCAGGGGAGGTAACTCTTACAAATATCACAAACATGTGAGGGTTTTTAGTTTATTCTTTCTTTCTTTCTTTTTTTACTATTAAGAAAAAAAAAATCTGGTGGATTTCTAACCCCTCCCCCCCCCCCCCCCCCCACCAGGATTTAGGGTAAGGTAAAGGTGAAAGTTAGGGTCAGGTCAGAGTTGGAAGAAGCTTTTGGCAGATGTGCTGATGGTAGCTTTTCTTACAATTAATCATTTTAATGTAACAATATCATTATTGATTGCCACTACAAAATTCTGTCTTTTTCAACCTCATGAGCACTTTTATATTGAAAGTGGGCATAATAATTTTACAGTAGGTAGGTACAATCAAAGAATGTCATGCAAAATAAGAGTAACTCATGTTTCATGATGTCCTTACCCAATCACACAGGTTGATGTTTTCAGGATATTGTATGTACACATGTTTGTTAGTGTGTGCCTGTAAGTTGGATGTGAAAACTTAATAAGGTTTACAAACTGTTAGTATGTGTTTGTAAGTTGTATGTAAAATCTTTAAAAGGCTTAGAAACAATTTTTTTAAAAGTCTAGATTAAATTATGAGTCACTGTTACAAAAGCAGTTATCTAGAAAACAAAAAATGTATTGATGTTGTATTGAGTTGTAATGCTGTCTGGTGAATGAGTGTGGGCACCAAAACCTGTAACCCCCTAGTTTCTGGTGTTTTTACTGTTGCCCTATGAGAAAAACAAAAGCAAAAATGAAAACAAACAAACAAACAAAAACAACAACAGACAAACAAGCTGAGTAACATGAGTGGTAAAAGTAATGATGATAAAGATAATGGTAATATGGGAACTTACAAAGAGTGGTTTCCTACTCTATGAGCAGGCTCACACTGCTTTACATGTGAAAATTGAAATTGAATTGCATGTGCATTTGTACGTGTGTGTGTGTGTGTGTGTGTGTGTGTGTGTGTGTGTGTGATAATTCTGTAAGCTGTTTTTGCTGTTGTTCTTTATGAAATAAATGACACCCGTATCTTTTTTGTTTTCAGAGGAAATACAAAAACCATTTGAGGTTTGAAGGCAGAATTGCTGAAAGGTAATAACATATGTCATAGAGTTTTCTGGTTTTGTTTTAAGGAGAGTTGGGGTCACAAGATAAGGGTAATTACAATAGGGGGAAGAATAGAGTCTTGTTTTGCTTGTCTTGTGAGGACTTGAGGTTAAATGTCTTCTTTTACATACTTTAGGAGGTCTGAAAAGTGAAATATTTTAATGTTCACACATTTTCATTGCTACATGGGAGAAAGATTCATATTCTCTTGATAATTTTTTTTCTATTCTTAAAAAAGAATCCAAGGTTCTGATGGTCAGTCTCCAACTAGTCCAAGATGAAATGCATATAATGGCACTTCATGACATTTTGTATTCACTCTGATACCTTGTCAGGACATGAGACTTTGTGTGGATCCCTTGTGTTTAACGGAAAGAAAGTCCTGTCTAATAAGAGAAATATATGCATTCACACACACACACACACACACACACACACACACACACACACACACACCCCACACACACTCTCTCTCTCTCTCTCTCTCTCTCTCTCTTTCTCTCTCAAGATCAAGTGATGCAGAGTCATTAAGATCTTACTGTTTTACTGTTTTCCATCTTGTGACAGAAAAATGTACATTATTGATTTTTCTGTCTAACGTGGTATGCAGACATGAAATGTATTATATTTTTAGCAACTTAGAACAGGGTGATTGGAGATGGGTACGTAAAGAAAGCATGTGATTTTAGTTGTTGAATTTTAATATTGTTTTGAGTACAAGTCATTGATGGTGAATAATCCAGATTATTATTTGCACTGTTTGATATTTTGTGAATTTAGAGGCACAACAGTTTTTTGTACTTGAAAAGCTTATGGCTGAAAGAGAAAGCATGAATCCGTCTTTAGGAAGGGAAAAAAAAAATGCTGTCTCATCTTCAATTCCAACCTGTCAGTAGCAGAACACAGCTCACTCATTCCAGCCAGAACATACAGTATACACAGCAACATCCAGTATTTCCTTCTCTCCAGAGCTTTTGTGTGCATTAAAAAAAAAAAAAAAGGAAAAAAAAAAGGAAGAAAAGAAAAGCATAATTCAGTTACAGTTTCATGCACTTTTGAAATACTCAATGTGTACAGGACCCAGGAGTTACCCAACTTGCCCGAAGGGGTGTCCCACAAGCTTTCGGCCAACTACTATGAAGGTCGCGATGGGCGGAGGGAATTGACTCCCCCTGAGACTATCTATTCTGGCGGCCAGAGTCTGCTGGCGTCAGGAGAGGAAGGGTAAGTTATGACATCATGATTTCCTTCGCTTCATTGTTCACTCACCGCAGGGTGACCAAGAGACATGCAAATGAAGCAGAACTGGGAACATATACAATAGTGATGTATTGCGTTCACCAGTTTACCAAGGAATACGATCAGTAGGTGTGGTGAATAAGAAAATGACTGATGAAAACCCAAGTGATATTTTCTTACTAACGCAGTTTGATTTTGAAGCCATAATTTTCACCAGTACAGTGGACTCAAAATTGCAAATTAGGATAATATGAAGTGTTGCAGTCCAACCATGAAACACTTAAGCCAGTCGTGCCAGTTCTCGTGATATGAGAATTGCCATTTTTTTTTCTAATAGGTTGAAGTGCATTGTGTTTGTTTTGCAGTATGTGTGCTCCTTCATTTGACAGTACAGTAATTCTGCTTTTGCTCCTCTTTGTCAACTGCTGCATTACTATTTATTCATATTGTGTCATGTAAGCTGAGGAGTCTTTTACCTGCCTTTTCTGTATTTTTCAGCGTTTACACATTTGTAATCTATACAGAGTACATTAAGATCAGTTTCTATTTTCCAAATCCATGGACTCTGGTCTGCTTCTGTGATGCTTCAGCAGTCAAAGTACTGACCTGTGCATTGTATTTTTTATGTGTATGCTGTTCTCCTCTCACAGATTTTAACTGTCACAAATTAGACTATGATTGTAACTTTTTTTTGTAAGGATTCTCCATTCTTATCCCGACAGACAGACAGACAGACAGACAGACAGACAGACAGACACAGACCAGCCCCAGACACACAACACACAACACACACACAACACACAAACACACACATCACACTACACACACACTCACTACACAACACATATACACTACACACACACTCACACTGCAACAATTTATAATCACATGACAAACTAGAATATAAACAACGCAAAAGTAATTGGTAACATTGTCACTGTGAAAAACAGAGTGTATGATTGTATAACCTCCCCATCAGTTATACTGGCTTTGTAGGTTCATGTGTGAAAAAGCTTGTTTCAAGTATTTATTAATCCCATTTTTACATGTCTTCATTTATACATATTTGTATGGTTTTAGACTGTGCATAAGTTTGCCTTTCACAGTATTACTTAATCAGCCATTTATACTTCTTGATTTAACAAGTATTTAGTATTCTTTTAACAACTGTGCATAATGTTGCCATAGATGAACACAGTATTACTTAATCAGCCATTTATACTTCTTGATTTAACAAGTATTTAGTATTCTTTTAACAACTGTGCATAATGTTGCCATAGATGAACACAGTATTACTTAATCAGCCATTTATACTTCTTGATTTAACAAGTATTTAGTATTCTTTTAACAACTGTGCATAATGTTGCCATAGATGAACACAGTATTACTTAATCAGCCATTTATACTTCTTGATTTAACAAGTATTTAGTATTCTTTTAACAACTGTGCATAATGTTCCCATAGATGAACAGGCATTCATTTGAATCAGCAAGTGGGGAGAGCCATTTTGCCCACCATCTTTCATGGTGGACTGTTTATGCTTCAGGTTTGCTCACTGTTAGCTGGTTATCTGAACTGAAGCAGCTTTTAAAAGACAATGTCTGTTCTTTTGAGGTCAGCATCCATGGCAGCATTCCTCTGTCATGTGTTAAGAACTAAAACCAGCCTTCAGGTGATGACACAAAGATTGAGAAAGGGAAAATCAAGCATTGAAAAAACACTGATGTTTCAGTCATATGAATCAGGATAGCAGTTGGAGCTTTCATAATGTCATTTCAGGGCAATTGGCAGAGGGCAATGGGTGAATGTCAGACACTACCTATTTATTCTCCAAGTATAATAATGCTCTGCTGATTTCTTGGTATTTTGATGTTACCGTCATCCTCTGAATGCTTACATGGATTACAGGGTGTTTAACGTGTGCTGTCCCTCCTGAATTTTAGACAACCCAGAGAATCAGTAAAACCGTGTCTCGGGAACTATTTGTAAGATTCCAGTGAAAATTTAGGTATCAACCAAGAAGCCTGTATATCTACTTCTCATCCAGTTTTGGTTTTTCTGAGGGGAAAGGAAAACAAAAAAAGTAATCAGTTATGTAATTTGAATGAACAATTTTGACGACAAGGATCCTACAGGACCCATGCTCTGAACCCTTTCCAGTATGTCAGTCCAGTCACTACTACATACACATTCCTGATGATGTGGGTCTCTCACACATTCCTGATGATGTGGGTCTCTCACAACCTGTACATTTCACTGAGGCTTTACCTTGACTCCCCCTCTGTCGATGATCCAGGACTTCCAAGTCCATGCTGTTTAATTAATAGACAAAGCCTCTGTGGAATGAATGAGTCGTGAAAGACATGCATCATCGAAGTGTGTTGTCAAAAGCGCGATCCAGTGAAGGTTGATGAATGTGTATGCTCTGCATGTGTATGTACACATGAAGGGGGATTCAAGGACATGCTGGTCTGTTTTGGGACTGGTGTGTTAAGTATCAGGTACTGCCATGGTTTGGGAGTTTGTCTTTGGATTGTAGTTTGTACAAAGTTCTTACCTTTGTGTGCATTGGTCTCTTAGGGTCTCTACAGTCAGAAAACAATGGACAGAAAACAATATGCATATATATATATATATATATATCTGTGTGTGTGTGTGTTTGTGTGTGTGTGTGTGTGTGTGTGTGTGTGTGTGTGTTATACATGATGTTTAATGTTGCATAATGTTTACACCTGCAGCATTTTTCAATTTCATAAACAGAAAGAAAGCTGTTTGCTTGCATGATGTGGACATTTAGATCATTGCAGTCTGATGTAAAGAGGCAGCTGTCAACATTACGTGGAATAGTAACATACATTTATCTATCTGTATTTATATGCCTGTCTGTCAGTCTGTCTGTCTGTCTCTCTCTTTTACTTTCTCTGTCTATGTCTGTCCATCTGTCTGTCAGTCCCACTGTCTGTCTCTCTCTCTTTATCACAGTTCGGTCCATGGTTGCAACTGAAGAAGCTTTAAATAAAGCGAAATATATTTTGCACTTACTCCAGGTGTTTGTAGTTTTTTTTTAACCATTCTCTCTCTTTATCTGTCGCTCTCTGTCTCTGTCTGTCTGTTTCTGTCTATATCTATATGAATATCAGTTTGTGATGTTAAAAAGATGAACAAAATAAACAATTTGTTGCTCAATTTTATAGCTGCTTTGGAAGATACTTTTCTTACAAGAAAAGCCTCAAACCATTGTAGGATGAGTCTGTTTCTCCCAATATTCTCAACTTCTGTTTCAGGCAAACCCCAGCAGAGAGAAAGCCAGTTACCCCTGGGTTTACTTTTAACTGGGAGACTGGAAAACCTGATGTGAAATAAGCAGTGATCTAGAAATAGGGTGTGATGTATACATTGCATCAGTCAACGTCTGAACTGTTTGTGTGCCAAGAATGCTTTTTGTGAGGCAGTGAATGTGTGCTAGATGATAGATAGCGTTAATGTGATTTAACAAAAAAATTTCTTCCTGCTGTAGCTGGGATTATCAGAAGCTTGGAATCATGTTGTTGTTGTTTCAAGCAAGACTGGACTGAAATAAATCTATCTTAAATGAGAATCAAGCAGCAGTATTTGTGTGTTTTTTTATTTGTTGGAACGGAAAGTATTGCCTGTTGGAGTTTTCTTTTTCCCTCTCTTTCTGTCTGTCTGTCTCTGTCTCTGTCTCTCTCTCTGTGCTTTTGTTCTCTTTCTGTCTCTGTTAATATCTTTTTATATATCCAAAACTATTCCTGAGAGTAAAATACAAAGTGGATACATATGTTCACATGGGGCAAAAACAAAAATGGACAGACTTTTGAGCATCATACACACACATATTGAAATCCACACACACACACAGCACCAGTTGAATGCACATATATCAGATCTGCATGGCTAAATATAACGCACACATTTTGTAATGGACAGACACACAAAGAACGGTGTGATATGAATACAAGTTGAAGAGCAGGAGTGTAGTACGCTTGCACAGCCCAAGATGTCGTATCACATAGCAATGGGGGAACTCTCGCACACTGAAATAGGAAATAACAGAAGAGATTTTATACTAAGACTGTATGAAGAGGTTCCAATTTCCACAAAATAATCAAACTGAATGAGAATGTACAGAATTTTCATGAAAAAGCCCCACTCACTTTAACTTGCATTCCTGGTAGAGTGCTGTCCCTTTAGCTTTTTCATGAATGTGCAATGTGGCCGCATACCAGAAATTAAAGTGCCAATGCCTTGCACACACACACACATGCACGCATGCACGCGCGCGCGCGCCCCACACACACACACACACACACACACACGGGGAAACTACCTGAACGGTTCTTTCGTTAAACTATAAATTGTCATTTGCAGCTGCTTTCATTACCATTATTATATAAAGATAATGCATCTGAGGTCATGTAATCTGTTTATTCTCCGTAAGTAGCATGATTTTATACACAAATGTATGAAACGTGTAGTCAGAACAAACTGGTTCTATCTGTCTGGTGAGGAGTGAACCAAGACACTGATTTACCGATGTCTCTGATTTCCTTGCACATCGAAAGATGAAGATCCTCTGCAAACAGGTCCCTCAGTGCACACCAATCTCCTGATTCCTTCTACAGTGGAACACAACTGGAAACATCAACGACTCTTGATTACCCAAGAAGCATCATCTTGACTGAGGCACCTACCCAGCCTGTATGAACCAAAATGTAAAAACTAGTTCACTCAGTCTTGCAAGCCACGCATGACAGTCACTGAGTGATGAGGTATAAGAGGATGTACGAACAGACCTTAAATGGTCTCAATCGTCGAACAAGTCAAGTCAAGTCGAGTCATAATTTGTTTTGAAAGTTGATAATGTCCAGAATGAATGGCAATGGGGAGGCTTTAAGCTGTCTCCAGATTCATACACTGATCCAGTACAGCATCCAGTTACACACAGAACCAAAGACGGACTTCTCACGAATATCAGTCCTACCACAAAGCAAACAAGCTGACCCTGTTAAGTTTGAATATCAGACACACACACCAGTCCAGACCCGATATTGAAGCCACGAATGCAGAAAGTCTGAAAATGATTAGATTTAAGCCAACTTCACCTCATACATGATACAATAACACTGACTGGAAACTGTTCCCTACTGACCAGGATGACCAGCCAGCCATCATGAAGCAAATCATGTTGCCAACATTATTCATAGAACTGATGAGTTTTCCGAGGATGAACTGCCCTGAAATCAGATGAATATCCACGGAAGCTCTTCAAAGTCTCCAAGAGTCTGTACAAAACGGTTCACAAAGCACCTGCACACGCCGTTTGCACATTTACATACCACAACTTTAAAGACCAGTTTCGGGGACACACATAAACCAAAGCGAGGGGGGGGGGGGGGGGGGGGGGAGGGGGGAGATTTGAGGGCAAGTCATAAGAGAGTCCACAGCTGATTTTTCATGAAGGGAAAGGGGAAGCTCAATCCAGGTATGTGAGCCTGAGACTGACAGCCAACAAAATCTTGGAATTCGGAAGGATTGTGGATCTTACGCGGAATGCAGAGAACAGCGCTTTAGGCAGGAAACAGCAAGGGGAAGAGTCGTGAATATGAGTATGACACAAAATGTTGATCTCGCATCTTATTCTTACTCAAGTGTCCAAGGGCGAGACTGCAACAGTGGATGCGATCAGATTTTTGAGGACAACAGAGCAGCAGAATTTTGTGCTAATGAACAGATGTAACGTTGCTCATCATCTTACGGACACAGACACATTCACTAGAGATAAAATATATTGTCTAAGGAATAGAATCACCAACATCAATAGCGACTAACAGGCTGGCGGATTCACCTACAACTGGTAAGCAGTACGAATGGAAAAGACCCACCAGAACCACGTTTAACCTCACAAATCCAGGATCAGTGGAAAGACAAGGGGTCTCGTCCATTTACTTGAACTATCCACGTCTGAATTCGTGAGTACAGGGCTTTGGTTTCGCGTTGGTCTCTGTCTGTCCACCTCTATGTCCCCTTTCATCACAATTCATCCAAATTGTACCGAAACAGGCGAAGTGATGGGGGGGGGGGGGGGGGGGGGGGGGGGGGCAATACAGGAAGGGTGGGAGAGGACGGGGAGGGGAAGAGGGTGGAATGCTGAGCTAAGTGGGTAGGATGTTGTGGAGATGGATGAGGAAAGAATGAAAGGCCATCACATCTTTATTGTTTTATTGACCTCCGTGTTTATTTTTCGCGATCAGCATAATAACACAGTAAACAGGTAAGGAGCCTGAGGTATGTAAAGATGATAAAAAGCTACCTAGGGCTGCCCAGTGCATTAAAAAAAATAGCCACCCATTTGAGTTTGAACAAAATTTAATATTCACACACACACACACACACACACACACACACACACACACCACACACACACACACACACACACACACACACACATTTGGGTTTATTGATTTTTATATGCATTTTGAAGAACGTTACATTTTTCAGAAAGAATGTAAAGTTTAGATATGCAGATTTGACACTAAATCCAATTACTTTTACAATACTAGAATGTTCTGCGACGACTTAATTTTTTTCTCTAAATTTCAGTCACTTTTTTCAGAAATCTTTTAAAATGTTGACTTTAAACAAAAATAAATCAACTATTCAGAAGGTCCATAGCATATAATGATTGGATTACGGAGAGAGAAGGAAAGGGACACCATTTTCCAGGTGTTTTATAGTTCAGAGAGTTCACTGTATAAGATATGAACACACACACACACACACACACACACACACACACACACACACACACACACACACACACACACACACACCACATTCTCTCTCTCTCTCTCTCTCTCTCTCTCTCTCTCTCTTTCTCTCTCTCATCGATTGTGTTCATTGTCCTATACTTCCTGTCTACCAGCGTGTGAAGACAATTATCATTGTAGGCTGACATTGTAAACTTTGAAGTGAAATAGGCGGCTCGTGCAGGTACTGTCGTTTTGTGGACTGAGAAGAAACTTTGGGCCATCTTCCTGACATTGGGACCAGGACTACTTTCTCACCGCCACGGATTGCCCGTGAATCATAGATATAAAAACAAAACCCACCTTTTTTCATTTCTTTTGGTTTTGTTGTTGTTGTTTGTTTGTTTGTTTGTTTAATTGTTTGTTTTTGTTTTTTTTGCTTTGTTTCCCTTTTCTTCATCTACACTCTTTAAATCTGCTCTAAAGTGGATTGTGCTGATACCACTCATAGCATCCTCTTAATTTGCACCACTGTAAACATTTGTGTGTGTGTGTGTGTGTGTGTGTGTGTGTGTGTGTGTGTGTGTGTGTGTGGTGTGTGTGTGTGTGTATCGTCATTCATTGCTTTAAGCTTAATACTTTGTTTTCTTTCTTTCTATTTGTTCGACATCGTGCTTCAACCATTGCTCTTTTTTGTTGTTTGTTGTTTTACTGGCTTGTTGAATTTTCTAAAGATACATTCTGTTATCTGTTCTAGCCATAATAGTTAACCTTTAAATTCTTTCTGTGCGTTTGTCATTATTGTGCGTTATCCACAAACGTTACTTTTCTCACCTGTGTTCTGTTTTATTGATCTATAATTCTCTGTGTCTTTTTGTGAAAACTGTCTTCCTCGTCGATTTGTGCCACTGTTCCCTTACTATCCATGCCTTCCCATAATCCCGCTGTCCCAGGACTTAAAGTTGGACATCTCAATGTCTATCATTTATTTAATAAGGTCCATGAAATCTCATCACTCTTAAAACAGTCACCCTATCCAGTACAAGTATTTGGTGTAAGTGAAACAAGGTTAGACTCTCGCATCACAGATAATCTTATTAGCATTCCTGACTACAACATAGAACGACACGACAGTGATCAACCCCAACATACTGGCCTTGCCGTATACATTCATCACTCAATTGCCAACATTACCCGACGCAGAACAGATCTTGAAACTAATACTGTCGAATGTATCTGGATTGAAATAAAACACTCCAAATCACCGCCATTAATAATCGGACATTCATGTAGACACCCATCTTACACATACGAATGGTATGACAACTTTGTACAAATGATGGATCGGATCTGTCACAACAATTCAAATATACTACTGTTAGGGGACTTTAATATTGATATGTTAAAACAACAGCCAGCTTGGACAAGTACACTATCACTTAATGCACTCCATCAGTTAGTACAAACCTCAACGAGACTAACTAAAACAACAGCGACTCTTATTGATCATGTATACACAAACAACAAATCTGCAATATTAGATGTTTCAGTGGTACATTCTGGTATTAGTGATCACTGTCCAGTCTTCTGCACGCGGTCCTTAAGGCTCCGAAAACCACCACCCAAAGGTCACACGACCATCCAATACCGCTCTTTCAAAAAGTTTAATGAAGCAGCATACCTCTATGACTTAAACATTTCCCCATTTCACTTAACTTATAATTACTCAGACGTCAATGATGCACTGTCCTTCTGGTACCAAACATTCCTCACCATCATAAATAAACACGCGGCGTTACATCAAAAAAGAGTTAGGCATCCGCAGATGAACCCGTGGTTAACACCAGAATTGCTGCAAGAAATAGTTCTACGTGACCAACTCAAGGCAGCAAATTTGTTTGACGAATACAAAGAACAGAGAAACTATGTTTCAAACGAAGTTGAAAAAGCCAAACGAGACTACTTCAGTCAAATGATAACGGATGCAAAATCCACAACGCCAATGTGGAGGGCAATAAACACTATTGTACGCAACAAGCATACAGATTCAGAAAATTCAAGCACAAACATTACCCCAGACAAATTTAATACCCACTTTCTGTCATTATCAGATACCCTTACTCAAGCTTCACAGACTATAAGAGCACCAAATGAATATACATGCCCGACTTCCCTAACATCATTTTGCAAACAAAAACTTGGATCCAGTAACTCAATCAAAATTCCCCTTCTTGCTGTACATGAAGTAGGAATGCACATAGCGCAATTAAAGAATAAAAATTTCATGGGTCCTAATAACATACCCACATTTCTTCTCAAACTCGCTCTACCTTACATTGTTGAGTCTCTTACATACATATATAATTTATCCATTGAAACTAATGTTTTCCCTGAGGCGTTCAAAAACGCCAAAGTGATCCCCCTTCCAAAATCAAATGATTTGTCGGATCCAAATAATTTCAGACCTATATCCTTACTATCTATTCTATCCAAACCCCTTGAAAGACACATGCACACACACGTATCTCAGTTCATGAAACTGTTTCACCAATCTGGATTCCGATCGAATCATTCCTGCCACACAGCATTATCACGAATGTGTGACTCATAGCTTTCGAATATGAACCAATCACAAATGACAGGGGTTGTCTTTCTTGACTTCAAAAAGGCATTTGATCTTGTTGATCATTCCATTCTTCTAAAGAAACTATCTGTCTACTTGAACCATACCCCGACAATCTCATTATTCCAATCATACTTGAATGATAGGAGTCAGTATGTGGTGCTTAATGGCAAAACTTCCGCTTCAGACTTTGTCAGACATGGAGTCCCACAGGAGTCAGTACTAGGCCCCCTACTATTCTGCATCTTCATAAATGATTTACCATTGTCCATATCAGATGAAAAGGTCACGACAGATTTATTTGCTGATGACTCGTCACTCCAAACGAATGGTAGTGATCTACTGACAATAGAAACATCTCTCCAGGAAAGTCTAAACGACGTGTCAGACTGGTGTCATTCAAACTCAATGGTCATACACCCAGCCAAAACCAAATCTATGATTATAGCTACCCGCCAAAAACACCAGTTGACTCCTCTTTGCCTAAAACTTCAGTTGAATGGCACTTCTATCGAGCAGGTAGATGAGCATCGTGTTTTAGGGTTAATG